>JAYESA010000006.1:158363540-158711040 GCA_036927795.1 Iris macrosiphon
GTGGCAGCATACTTCAACAGAGGGGGAGTAGTAGCAGTTCTGCAGCGGGTGTGCAACATTGTGCAAGGGGTGAGGAACATCAGTGCCCAACTGCAGAGCAATTGCAGTAAGAAGTAGAGCAAGTTCAGCAAGCAGCTTGCAATGTGCAGTAGCAGTGATCCAGCAGTGAGAAACCTTCAGCAACTTGAGAGCAGCTCATACACACTGCAGCTCGTGCACACACTAGCAGCCATCACAACTGCACACAGCAACTGTGTAGCATGTTGCAACATTCAACAACTGTGCAACCTCGAGCCAAGTAGCATAAGCAGCTAACTTTACTCATAGTCAGGTAGCAGCCCGTAGCAAAGGCAGTTCAGGATACTAGCAAGCTAGGGGACCCAGCAACTGTGCAGGGAACAAACATCGAACAAGGGGCACTGCAGCTAGTACAAAGTGCAGCAATTACACCGTGCAAAAAACATTTGAGGAGCAGGATGTGCAAGTGCATCACACTACTAGCAGAAAACATGGAGAGTAGACAGTACATCCAACTGCAAGGAGTATTGGGAAGCAGTGGCATCCTCAGCAAAGTAGTGCTCATATACATAGTTCTCAGGCAGGGTGCAGCCATTTTAGTTCACAGTCAGTATGTGCAGTAGAGATGCATAGCTAGTGCAGCAATGTGTGCAGTGCAAGTAGCAAGCAGTGGTGCTCGTGCACAGTAAGGAGAGGCTTGCACTAGCAGTACAATATAGCAAATATTGCATTCACCAAGTATGAGTAAACATTCAATATAAGTAAGCTGAACCATTCAGTATGCATCAATGGGCACAATAAGATCAACACTATCAGGTATCGAATTTGGGTAACTGAGCACCGTATCAGTGATAGGTACCAGTGAGAGCATCCAGTTCAGCACAGTATCAGCAGGCAATATATTCAGTGTATTAGTGAGTTCAGTTTCAGTCAGTGGGTTTAGTCTAGTTATTTATGTGTTGGTTAGTAGTTAAGTAGTTAGGTATTATCAAGGTATTTGGTGAAGTTTAGTTTTTCTATATTAGCTAATTAGTAATAAGACAGTTTTACAATTAGTATAAGTAGTATTGATTATATATATATATATATATTATGTTGATACTTAGTAGATAGTCTAGCTATACGTACTATGTTTATATGTATCTATAGGTTGTTAAGATTCTGTGTTGTAGTACTTAGTTATGTATTATGTAGTGGTTAGATACTTTACTAGTGTTAGTTATAGTTAGTATTAGCTTAGGGCATTTATATATATATTGTGTAGTTAGCTATTACGTAGTGTTTTAGATTACCTTGGGATACCAAGGTATTATCAAGGTATTGGGCCGATACCCAAGATTTTGAGTTTAGGTATCGGGTTAGGTATGATACGCTTTGGTGCAAGGCCAAGGTATCCTATTTAATTATTTTGATATAGTGTTATAATGTTTGGCTCGTATACATATATAAAACTATATTTTCATATTCGAAACTTACGTATCTTAGGGTACGGCTCTTTGAGTGCCTTGTTGTATCTTAGTTAGCTTGTATAGATTAGTTTCATAGTGTATCGACTTAGTGATTTAGTGTTAGACTCTTGCAACCTAGATTTCATAGGTTTGACTTAGAAATGGCTTTATGACCTAGAATTTGACTAGTTTAACTTAAATTTATTTCAACACCTTGTATTAATACAATATTCCATATATAGGTTTATGTGACACCAATTGGGACACAGTTTGACATTCATTGCTTGGACGACAGACGAGTATATTCTCTGATAGTTTCTATTATTTGATAATTACTATAATGCAAGTATCAAGAAATATTTTACTTGACTCTTGACACATTGGTACACGGACTAGTATACACATGGATTAGTCATGGGATGTTATATATATATTGTTTATTGTTCCTCGTGTACTCATTGTTTAACTTAGACAATGTTTCGTGTTCAATGATTCAATGTTTAACTTAGACAATGTTCAATGTTCAATGTTTCGTGTTCAAGATTTATTATTTACATGGCCTTGAGTACCTTATATCACAACGTGTCATGGTTGGATCCATTGTACTAGTTGGAGGAAAATGAGAAGTGTTAGCTAGATATGTGATCAAATCCTAGGCAATGTTCAATGTTTAACTTAGACAATATTTATCCAACGTTAAAGTAGACAATGTTCACCCAAGCCGATCACATATCTATCTAGTATTTCAATCACTTAGCATAGTTACTGTTCTTCACCACATTCTAGTTTATTGTTTTATTATTTTATCTTATTTTATTCGTTGTGATCAATGTTTACCATATTGTTTATTGTTTACCTGTTCATCCACTATAGTTGATATTGTTCATTGTTTCTCGTCTTGTATTATATTCTCTATTTCTGTTTATAGTCATTATCAATTAATTGAAACTGCTATTGGGTTGTACTTCGCTCCATTTCTGACTGAAAAATATTTTTCAGATGAATAGTTAGAGAGATTGTGTCCCACTCACTATGGACCGACAGATGGAGTGTCACCCGAGGATAGTGCCAGAGACTGAGCCCTTTTTGATTTCTATACCTTGTAGTAGTTATTTTCTATTTTAGATTTTGGTTTGTATTATTGTTTTGAGATCTGGAGTTGTGTTTAGTTTTGAGATGGTCATGTGATGTATTGAGACTTGTATTTCTTATTCTTTCTATTCCATATCGTGCGTACATCTTTCTTCAGTTTTATATGTGATTGAGTATTATTTGGTATTGAGATGGCATGGCAGTACTTTATACACATTTGTGTGAGATATTAGATATTATAGTAGACCAAGATAGCATTCTACCGCCGATTCTGCGGCGTTGGCTGTACGTACCCACGTACTCGTGCCCCTATACCGGGTGCGGGTCGTGACACATTTTTAGTGGTGGCCCATACAGGTCTGGCTTCGCAATAGTACGATGTCGTGGTAGTGCAACGACTTAGTTGTACTACTGCGAGCCTGCGATAGGATAGGATACAGGATACTAGGATGAGAGGGATACTCAATGACAACTAGAAAATAATTCCAACATAATTGTATCTTGTCATCTTTATTCTGAATATCGCTTTCCTTGAAATTTTTTGTCCTTCTTTGATGACATCGTATCATATTAAATATTGATTTCGTATTTCAATCTGTCTTCAGGATGCCTCCGAAGATCAGATTCTATCGCTCGAGAGCAGCGGCAGCTTCCTCAGCTACTTCCCAGCCTGCTGCGGAGAGGATAGCAGCTACTACTGTTTCTTCTACAGTTGAGAGGGTTCCCTCACCGGTTCAGGTGGGAGCCTCAACAGCCATCTTTGGGGGTGATCCTCCCCCAGTTCGGAGGGTAGATCCAGTTATTTCCGAGGGTCTTCCACCTCCACCACCATTAGTTGATCAAACGCAGATGTTTGCACTCTTTCAGCAGATGATGGAGGCACAATAGCGAAAATCGAAGGTCCTGCGATAGAGCATGGAGAATGCTCACCAGATCGTGCTCATTGTAGTTGAGAGAGCTACCATAGCCCAGCCACAGACGGTACTAGCTCAGTTTATTTCGCATCAGCCAAGGCCGGGTACCATCATCGACTTTAAAAGGATGGACCCGAAGGACTTCAGGGGCACAAAGGGGATTATCTATGCGGACGAGTAGATCGAGGACATCGAGCAAAACCTGCAGCTGGCACAGATTCCAGAGATACTACAGATAGAGGCAGCAGGTTGTATGATGTTCGACATTGCTTTGACATGGTTCAGGACAGACCCAAGGATATCACAGCCGAGAATTACTTGGGAAGCTTTCAAGGATCTGTTCAAAGAGAAGTTCTTCCCGCATGTCGCTCAGAGTAATTTGGAGAGTCAATTTCAGAACCTCGTCCAAGGAAACTTGACGGTGGACGAGTATGCAGCAGAGTATAGCCGATTGGAACGATTTGTTAAGGGACAGAATCTTCGAGCCAGGGCTAGGAAGTTCAGGAAGGGACTGAACAGTGAGATTAAGTCTCATACTAATGGAGACCGTACCGCTACGTTTGAGAAAATTTTGAGACATGCGCAGTGGGCGCAAGATGATTTGGAGCTTGGCTCCAAGAGGCCGAGAGACACCGGAGGAGCGAGTAGTGGTGCAGGCCCAGCGAAGTGCACCCATTTTTAGCAGCCGAGGTTATATCAGCATTAACAGTACCTTGTGCCAGTTATGGCATCAGCTCAATAGATATAACAGTTTCAGAAGCCAGTGCATCAGGCACCGCAGCAGCCTTAAAGGCAGATTCAGCAGACTTTTCCTTGTGCCTATTATGGAAGGTATGGGCATGATTGGGAGAACTGTCGGAAAAGACTCAGACTATGCTTGTATTGTGGTTCCCCTGACCATCAGGTGAAGGAGTGTTCCAACAACCCGTATAGACCAGATCGCAATCAAAGAGGTGAAGCTAGGCCACCTGTGGTATCGCAGACTAATTAGCACCAACATAGAGAGCCACCCCAGCAGGGCGGGATATTTGCAATGACAGTTTGATAGGATGGCATTTCAGATGATCAGTTAGCTAGTTTTGTTTTGTTTATTTTCTTCCCATCTGTTGTTTGTGTGGTTAGTTATTTCCTTATAGACTGCTTGTGTGTTATTGTGTAGTTAGTATACCCTGTCGAAAACTATAAAACTATGATGGACGGAGACCATAGTTAGTAATTTTTTTTAAATTGTATGTTGTATGTTTAGACTGGGGTTGACCTAGAGGGGGTTACGATCTTCTTTAATTTTGAGGACAAAATTTTTCTAAGGTCGGTAGGATTGTCACCCTCACTTTTTCAATCAGGGGTAGATTGGTAATTAATACCAAAAATTTATTTTTAGGAGGGTTGTAATTAATATTGTGCATGAGTAATTAATTATTATTGTATTATTTATTGTTTGATTAGACGTAGTATTTATTTTTGACTTGTGTAGTGGACCTAACCTATTTTGCTAGATGCATGAATCCAATATTTTGGATGAGTTTAGTCGAGCCTATGAATTAGGCCCATGGATTAGGAGGTTGGATTAATTAGTGAAACCATTAGACTAGAACCTTCCCTCCTTAATTATTTTCTTCATGAGAGGCCCAAGGGGTATTTTAGATAATTTACATTACTTGGAGAGAAATTTATGACCAGCCATAATTAGAAGGGGAGAGAGAGAGAGAGAGAGAGAGAGAGAGAGAGTGCTTTTATTTCATTATTTTTCCCAAATTCTAGATCTACATTTTCCCTCTTCCAATTTCCCTCCATTCCCTCATCAATTCTCTACCAATTTTTCACCAATCTCTTCCCTAGTTCTTCATTGAGGCTTCTACATCAAGGATCTACAAGAAGGAAGCAAGGAGCAAGGAGGAGGAGGCCAAGATCTATAAGGAGAGGAGCCACTTTGGATTTTGAGACTTTTTATTGGGAATCCATCTTCCAATAGGTACATTTAAGTTTTCCCCCTTCTAATAGACTCTAGAACTAGGATTTAACCATGAGAAACTAACCCACATGCATAGGCTACCCATAGGATTTGGTTTTGGGACAATCGGAGACCTACGGTGGAAGTTACATACATTTTGGTGCCAATTTTGGGAGAATTCCGAGATTGGCACATGTTGTGTTCGTCAATTGGTCAATTAGACCAAATTAACATATGATTATTTATTTGTGACTAGTGTCGTATCCATAATTGGATACGTGTAGGCCGTATCTCGTCAATTTGACGAAACAGGTTGATTTTGGGGGGTTTCCCCTGACACGGGGCCTTATGCATATCACATTGTGACACGAACATGTAGACACTCTAATTACTATACGTATTATTCATATTTAGTGTATTTGGCTTGCTCGTATCCTCCGGGATGCGTTTGGTTGTGTGTTGGAGCCGTATCGTGAGCGTATCATAGAGAAAGTGTGATACTTGTGACGTGCATTCCATGTGTTTGTTGTTTTGTTCTTTTTCCTATACATGCATGTATATTTATATATCTATATGATAATTAAGTGATATATATATATATATATATATATATATATATATATATATATATATATATATATATATATATATGTATATTTTAGTGTATTGGAGTTTATGTATATGTGTGTGAATATATGTGTATATGTCTATATATATATATGTTTGTATATATATAAGTGTACTTGTGATTAGTGTATAAGTGTGGGTCTATGTGTATATATATATATATAAATATATATATATATATATATATATATATATATATATATATATATAGGAGCATATAGTGATATATGTATATATCTATATGTATATCTATATATTGATTCATATGTGGGGATAAGTATATACATATATAGCTAGTGATTTATATGTAGGTGTACATATATATATGTATAGAGTTATTCTTAGAGGTATTTGTATAGGTATCAGTGTGCTGTGTTTGTAGTGTGTGGCATGTGTGTTATGTATTTGTGGTGTGAGCATGCGTATGAGGGTCAGCAGCTCGTGCAGAGGGGGAAGAGCATTAGAAATTCAGCAAGGGAGAGAGAGCACAGTGGCAGCATACTTCAACAAAGGGGGAGCAGTAGCAGTTCTGCAGCGAGTGTGCAACATTATGCAAGGGGAGAGGAACATCAGTGCCCAACTGCAGAGCAATTACAGTAAGAAGCAGAGCAAGTTCAGCAAGCAGCTTGTAATGTGCAGTAGCAGTGATCCAACAGTGAGCAACCTTCAGCAACTTGAGAGCAGCTCATACACTCTGTAGCTCGTGCACACACTAGCAGCCATCACAATTGCACACAGCCACTGTGCAGCATATTGCAACATTCAGCAACTGTGCAGCCTCGAGCCAAGTAGCATGAGCAGCTAACTTCACTCATAGTCAGGTAGCAGCCCGTAGCAAAGGCAGTTCAGGATAGTGGCAAGCTAGGGGAGCCAGGAACTGTGCAGGGAACAAACATCGAACAAGGGGCACTGCAGCTAGTACAAAGTGCAGCAACTGCACTGTGCAAAAAACATTTGAGGAGAAGGATGTGCAAGTGCAACACACTACTAGCAAAAAACATGGAGAGTAGACAGTGCATCCAACTGCAAGGAGTATTGGGAAGCAGTGGCATCCTCAGCAAAGTGGTGCTCATACACAGGGTTCTCAGGCAGGGTGCAGCCAGTTCAGTTCACAGTCAGTGTGTGCAGCAGAGATGCATAGCTAGTGCAGCAATGTGTACAGTGCAAGTAGCAAGTAGTGGTACTCGTACACAGTAAGGAGAGGCTTGCACTAGCAGTACAACACAGCAAACATTGCATTCACCAAGTATGAGTAAACATTCAATATAAGTAAGCTGAACCATTCAGTATGCATCAATGGGCACAACAAGATCAACACTATCAGGTATCAGATTTGGGTAACTGAGCACCGTATCAGTGACAGGTACCAGTGAGAGCATCCAGTTCAGCACAGTATCAGCAGGCAGTATATTCAGTGTATTAGTGAGTTCAATTTTAGTCAGTGGGTTTAGTCTAGTTATTTATGTGTTGGTTAGTAGTTAAGTAGTTAGGTATTATCAAGGTATTTGGTGAAGTTTAGTTGTTCTATATTAGCTAATTAGTAATAAGACAGTTTTAAAATTAGTATAAGTAGTAGTGATTATATATATATATATATCTATTATGTTGATACTTAGTATATAGTCTAGCTATACGTACTATGTTTATATGTATCTATAGGTTGTTAAGATTCTGTGTTGTAGTACTTAGTTATGTATTATGTAGTGGTTAGATACTTTACTAGTGTTAGTTATAGTTAGTATTAGCTTGGGGCATTTATATATATATTGTGTAGTTAGCTATTACGTAGTGTTTTAGATTACCTTGGGATACCAAGGTATTATCAAGGTATTGGGCCGATACCCAAGATTTTGAGTTTGGGTATCGGGTTAGGTGTGATACGCTTTGGTGCAAGGCCAAGGTATCCTATTTAATTATTTTGATATAGTGTTATAATGTTTGGCTCGTATACATATATAAAACTCTATTTTCATATTCGAAACTTGCATATCTTAGGATACGGCTCTTTGAGTGCCTTGTTGTATCTTAGTTAGCTTGTATAGATTAGTTTTATAGTGTATCGACTTAGTGACTTAGTGTTAGACTCTTGCAACCTAAATTTTATCGGTTTGACTTAGAAATGGCTTTATGACCTAGAATTTGACTAATTTAACTTAAATTCATTTCAACACCTTGTATTAATACAATATTCCATATATAGGTTTGTGTGACACCAGTTGGGACACAGTTTGACATTTATTGCTTGGACGACAGACGAGTACATTCTTTGATAGTTTCTATTATTTGATAATTACTATAATGCAAGTATCTAGAAATATTTTACATGACTCTTGACACATTAGTACACGGACTAGTATACACATGGATCAGTCATGGGATGTTATATATATATTGTTCATTGTTCCTCGTGTACTTATTGTTTAACTTAGACAATGTTTCGTGTTTAATGATTCAATATTTAACTTAGACAATGTTCAATGTTTTAATGGTCAATGTTCAATGTTTCGTGTTCAAGGTTTATTATTTACATGGCCTTGAGTACCTTATATCACAACGTTCAATGTTCAATGTTTTATTCTTTTATCTTGGTTGGATCCATTGTACTAGTTGGGGGAAAATGGAAAGTGTTAGCTAGATATGTGATCAAATCCTAGACAATGTTCAATGTTTAACTTAGACAATGTTTATCCAACGTTAAAGTAGATAATGTTCACCCAAGCCGATCACATATCTATCTAGTATTTCAATCACTTAGCATAGTTATTGTTCTTCACCATATTCTAGTTCATTGTTTTATTCTTTTATCTTGTTTTATTCATTGTGATCAGTGTTTACCATATTGTTCATTGTTTACCTGCTCATCCACTATAGTTGATATTGTTCATTGTTTCTCGTCTTGTATTATATTCTATATTTCTTTTTATAGTCATTATCAATTAATTGGAACTGCTATTGGGTTGTACTTCGTTCCATTCCTGACTGGAAAATATTTTTCAGATGAATGGTTAGAGAGTTTGTGTCCCACTCACTATGGACCGACAGATGGAGTGTCACCCGAGGATAGTGCCAGAGACTGAGGCCTTTTTGATTTCCATACCTTGTAGTAGTTATTTTCTATTTTAGATTTTGGTTTGTATTATTGTTTGAGATCTGGAGTTGTGTTTAGTTTTGAGATGGTCATGTGATGTATTGAGACTTGTATTTCTTATTCTTTCTATTCCATATCGTGCATACATCTTCCTTCAGTTTTATATGTGATTGAGTATTATTTGGTATTGAGATGGCATGGCAGTACTTTATACACATTGTGTGAGATATTAGATAGTATATGTAGAAGCATAAAAAATACGCTGGGAAATTATACGCGTAAAACCCTTAATGTGCAGGTAGCCCGCGTAAAACAGAGCTCCAGTACTGGGTGGCGTAAAATATGACTTCAGAGCCATTGGCGTACAGCAGAGCTTCAACGCTATTCAGCGTAAAACATAGCTCCAGAAAAACCCGCCTAATGCAGTATTTCCAGACTGCTTTGGCGTAAAAAGGTTGCTACATCGCCACTTCAGCGTAAAACCTATCTGCTTTTAATGCAGCGGGAAGTTGTACGAGGAACTCTTCGTATTCCTCGAATGAACCTGTCAGACGAAGCAGTGAACCTGACTCCTGACAAAGAGTACTACACGACTATCAAGAGGACGGCTGTAATGATGATTCTGCACAGAGCCCCAGACTGACGTTTAGTGACAAATCCTTGATATAAGAGGTCGTTTACGTATTCAAGGAATACGCTACCTATTCTACACAGGCAGAGATAAGCTTTTACTCTCAGGATGAGACGAAACCAACCGCCACGTCAAAAGCTGCTCTTCATACAGAACTCGAGGCACTTCTCTGCAGTTAATGCGCGAGATGGGGGCAGATCTCTGCATTTAATGCACGAGATTTGGTTCTATTTTTAATGACTGAGTGAGCTATAATTAGGGCTAATACGTCCACATCACCATCCCTGCACATTACGCCAACCAGGCTATTTTCAGCTATAGGAGTACGCTGTATACTATCTCCTCGAAATACGCCGACCGAGCTATTTTCAACTATAGGAGTACGCCGTATGCTATTTCTTCGAAATACGCCAACTCAGGCTACATTTATAAAAGTACATGATAAGGCTATTACGCCCAGAATACGCTCAAGACCTCAGTCAAAGAAGGATAACTGGCTATCTTTACGCTGGTTACCTATCCATGCAGCATCAAGCTTTACGCAGACTTGGCTTCTACGCCAACAAGACAGCTACTTGGCTTCTAAGCCAACAAGACAACTATTTGGCTTCTAAGCCAACAAGACAGCTATTTGGCTTCTACGCCAACATAACAGCTATTTGGCTTCTACGCCAACTTGACAACTATTCGGCTTCTACGCCTAATTGGCTTTTATGCCATCAGAACAGCTATTTGGCTTTTACGCCAACGAGACAGTTATTTGGCTTTTTTGCCAACCTTCTCTACGTGAGGGGCAGTTATCTACGTGGTTTGCATGCCGTGATCTTCGATGAGCGATTATACGCGTTACCTCATAATGGGACATGCGTCACACGCCGATTCAGGAGATCATTCATACGTGGGTAGCAGTTATTATAACCGTCATGTAAAAGGTGCAGCTCTCTCCGCTGTTCGGTTTCTACGCCGACTGTGACTGAACCCTATAAATAGAGACCTCCGGCCACGGAGGTCTAGGGTCGAGGATTTTTCAAGAAAAGAGAGTATATCCAGAGAGTGTTGATTGACTACCTTGGCAACGAGAGTTCAATCCCTCCTGCAGTCTTTGAAGCTTCTTTTTCGTCTTCTACATCACTTCTTCGTCATCGTGTGGTCAAAGGGACAAAGTGATCGACCGCAGATCAGACTCCTATAGCAATATTTCTCCAGAATTAAATTTTTGTACTTAACATCCTCATATAGGATTAATTATACTTCTTTTTCTTGTTTGTAAACCAAAGAAAGGGTTTCATATAAACCTAGTTTTAATTTCTTTCGTTTATTATCAAACACAAGATGGCGACTTTGCTGGGGACTACTTTCTCATCTGACAAGAAAGCCATTGCTCAACACGATGCTGTATTCGTTGGATCAACGAAGAAGACTCTGGTCGTCCAATTCGACCAATCTTCTTATGAAGACATGCTTCACGCAGGGGGTGGCTCTCGTTCCCTCTCTGTCCAAGACAACAGGAAGCTGCGTAAAGTATGGATGCCCCGGATATCCTCTACCCTTCCTGCAGGCCCTCTCTCCGACCAATAAGGTTATGACATCGCAACCCGTGTGCCCCGCACGTAAAACTTTGTCTCCCGTCTGTGACGTGGCAGACAAAGCTTCTGGCAATGCCTTAGCGCCAATCCAGAAGTCTACTCCGTGCCCCGTGCGTAAAACTTTGTCTCCCATCTGTGACGTGGCAGACAAAGCTTCTGACAATGCCTCAGTGCCAATCCAGAAGTCTACACCGCGCCCCGCGCGTAAAACTCGGTCTCCCGTCTGTGACATGGCAGACAAAATTTCTGACAATGCCTCAACACCAATTCAGAAATTTCAAACGCTCCCCGCGTGTAAAAATATATCTCCCATCTACGATGAGGCAGATGATCCCTGCAATCACCGCAAGGGAAAACAAGTGGCGGATTTCCCGACCTCTCGGCTTTTATGCCATCAAGAGAAGAATTTGCCCGCTCTTCAGATTACGCGGAATGCTGACAACCGATTGAGGACTTCCTCAGTTTTATGCCAACCTGTGCAAAGCTCCAGATTACGCCAGTATAAGCCCCTCAGCGTAAAAAAGACCCATTTTACGGGAAGATACGCTCCTCATGGATCATGCGCTACTCACATGGCCGAACTGCTCTACTCATATGGCAGAGAAAGTGTTCTGGTTCCTAATCTCCATAGGCCTACTGATGTAAAAAGGCAGAATAAGCCTTCTTCTTCTTCTTCTTCTTCTTCTTCTTCTTATTCTTCTTCTGCTAATAGCGCTGATTTGCGTGATTTCGTAATCCAGAAACGCAAAGACAGGGGTCAAAATCAAGATTTAGCGCCCCTAACTTCCAAGCATGGAAAGATCATGCGGGAAGATGCGTCAACATCTAATATCGTCATGACATATGAGCCATATTAAGATTCCATCTTTATTGTTCCACCAACTCGCGACGATCAGCATCAAATAATCTTCGGTCGAATTTGGAATAGACCAATTATACAAGAAGAATCTCGCGAGTCAGATGTTGGGAAAATCTAAATCCACAGATATAGCCCACAGGATTTAAAGATTATACAAAGCATGGGTTATGATTTGAAATTTAAGCAAGGACTCAATTATGGAAAAAGCAGACGAACACCGTTGCATGGTAATCCTTACTGTCAACAAACTTATTTTGGGTTGGGGTATACTGCATCTCTTGCAAACTCCAAACCTCCAGATTCTAATCTTGTAATACCAGAGACATGTCCTTCTAAATCAACTTCTGTGGACAAACGCCACGACATGTCTGGGGGTAGTCTACCTCGGCAAAACGGGACAACATCCAAAGCTGGGGGTAGAATTCCTTCTGAGTCCGAAGATGATGCAACGATGACCATCTTTCCGGAAGATCGTAAAACTCAGGCATCGAGAGCCCGAAGACCGAAGGGGACTTTCTCCTTCAATGAAGATAACATCATTGAAATCTTCAATATATTGATGAAGGAAAGCAAACTTCGGCTTCCCAACATCAGACGCCCCGAAAGGGCTGGCAAAGTCGATGACCCAGAATATTGTCTCTTTTATCGGTATATTCATCACCCCACAAAAGCGTGCTATGTACTGAAAAGGAGAATCCAAGAGTTGATCGATGCCAAAGTCATCACTTTACATCTATAAACAAGGTGACGATCACTGCAAATTGATTTTACTCTAACGTAACAATTTGCTCCCTCAAGAAGTACCGGATGATGAGTCCCTAAAATTTCCCCGGCAGATTCTTCGGGTCTATCCTCACTCAGCAAAATCACTCCAGTGAATTTTCGGATATGAGTTCAAGTCCATATTACCTCTGAACTATTGTCCAAATATTTGTTTCCCCAGCTGAGTTTTCCATGTCCAAGTGACCTCTGAGCAAACCTCCTAGGTTGTTGCTATCGATCAGTTCACGTCCATACTACCTCTGAACTATGTCTCTCCACTTTCTCCGGCAGGGTAAAATCTATCACCACAAAAATGGTCATATTACCTCTGTCGTGTTTTTCTTTATCCCCACAAAGACCTATCTTACCACGTCCATATTACCTTTGAGTAAGATATTTTTCAGAACTTTCCATGTCCATATTACCTATGAGTAAAGTTCTTCTCTTCGACTTTCTACTATCACGTTTGCATAACCCCTGGTAGTGCTAGTCATTTCAGCTTGTTACCTGTACTCAAGGTACGTCATGGGTAATAAGTCAACAACCCGGATGTACGAATCAACCCTTGGTTTCATCATCCCCAACAAGTGTTTATGTGCAGCATTTTCTCCTTTGCTTTTTGTAAAAAGCCATCATCCGTGTCCAAAAGTCTCGGATACGCAATGGATGATGGATCCTCAAAATTTTCCCAACGAAGCAATCTTTAGGTCTACTCGCACACTCCCACAGTGACCATTCACAACCAATCTCGCTAGACGCTAGCCATGTTCATACTACCTCTGAGCTATCATCCCATCAATCTTCCAGCGGAATGATCCCTCGATCTATGTTCATGATCGGAAAGACCACATTCTCAAGAGTTTTTCGGACACTGGTTTATGTCCATATTACCTCTAAACTGCTGTCATAATTTTCTCCGGCTGGGTTTGTCATGTCCATATTACCTCTGAGCAAACCTTCCGGATTCAGCTAAGTCTTCCATGTCCATATTACCTCTGAGCAGATATATACCTCCATCCCCAATGGAGTCACAATTCAAAAGTTTGTCATGTTCATATTACCTCTGAACAAACTTTCAGAGTTTTTGGCTATCGATTATTATGTCCACATTACCTCTGATATCGGTTGTCATCTCAACTTAACACCCGTACTTAACTTTAAGTATGCCAGTAATTTTAAGTCCACAAAAACAGTCACGTCCATATTACCTCTGGCAGGACTTGTCTTAAACTTATTACTTGTACTCTTGTGCGCAAGAAGTAATAGGTCCAATTAAAATGAATGGTTTATGTCCATATTACCTCTGAACTGTCCCCGGTCATCCCCACATAGTCATGCTTTACAAGCATCCGTCAGGACTTGTCTCAAACCTATTACTTGCACTAACGTGCGCAAAAAGTAGCGGGTCCACAAAATTTCCCCAGTAGGATGTCTTTACTAGCTAGGGGCTTGTTTTGAACTTATTATTTGCACTCAAAAGTGCACAACAAATAATAGGTCTACCAAAGTTCCCCCAGTGGGATTTCCTCTACAAACATGGTATTGTACTACATCCATATTACCTCTGGTATGACATCCGAAGTTCATACAAACAATCATAAAGAAATGGAAGACCCTTTCTGATTGAAAGAACGTTTTCAAATGACGCTTACAGATGAGCCAAGCCTAATAGAAATTTGATAATGGCTCCTATCAACAGAAAATTACTGAAGATGTACTTTACCTGATCTCCTTTGCCTAACAGAGTATGATGAAGATCTCCTTCTGGCGATACTACATACAAAGGTTAGCTGGATCATATTCTATCAGGTTCATGTGACCTCCGAATAGATATCCTTAACTAATTTGTAAACCTATCATGTTCATATTACCTCTGATAGTGTTTAGTATACAAATTTAGTTGGATTATATTCTTTTAGGTTCATATTAACTCTGAATAGATTTACATTCAGCAAAACCTTAACGAAAGTATGTCATGTTCATGATACCTCTGATATCACTTTCACCCTAGCATATCATTTATATTCAAAAATGATGGGTCCACAAAAGTCAGATAAAGTCTCTTTATCATCTCCGGGAAGAGCAAATTACATAGAGAAGGAAAAAGTACATCATTGGAGAGGAGCAGTCAAATCACGAATCTGCTGCACCAAAGCGGCCATCCTCTCATTCCTGGAGTCCAAGATGTTAGCGCGAGCCCGCTCCAGTCGTACCTCGTCATCGTTCAGGAGGGATAGTTCATACCGAACATGAACAAAATTGGCACGGATGTCGCCCGCACGAGCCAAGTTCCGCTGAGCTGTATCCATTTGGCCCTTAAACACATCTCGAGCTGCCGATGACTGGCGAGCCCACTCCTTTGCCTGAGCGAGTTTAGTTTCCAATTTGCGGACCCTCGCTTCATTTCCCTCATGTTCGGCCTCGCACTTCGTTAGATGAGGAATAACCTCCTCCAAGATGGCCTACTCTTCATCCATCTCCTGCTGCTGTGTCTGGATGGATTTGTTTAAGCATTCCATCTGTTCAGCAAGCTTCACAGTCAAGGAGTCATACTCGGCCTAAATTATATCGTCGACGTTGCCTCGAGATAGTTGCAAATATTCGTTAATAGGTTATTCTAAACCATTAACTACTTGCTCCAGCGCATCAGCTCTCCTAGCGTCGTTGAAATTTCCGATCGACACTATCGCAAGCTGGGAGGACGTCAGCAGATTATCGAAGCTCAAGTTCTTCTCCAGCACCATGGAAATCAACTCCTTCAAACTGCGGTAGAATAGGCTGGTATACTGTTCAATCAGCATATCGAAGACATGATGCACGCTAGGAGTGGCTGCGATACCAGGAAATCTCCTTCCAGGAATGACCGTGGAGGATGTTGCCACGGTCGTTGCCTCTACAGATGGCGCTACAAAAGAACGAACACCAGCAACGGTTGAAGTTGCTGGCGTACTCAACGAAGGAGGTACAGTCGCGATGATGGGCTCATCCTCCTCTGACGATATCTGAACTGCTGTTGACGAGACGACACCCAAAAATATTACGGATGAAGGATCGGCAGCTTCAAAGTATGCCTCTTCAATATCAAACGTCACTGTTTCGTCGGCAGGATCCGCGACAAGGTCAAAGGTTGCGTCAACTTCGCCCTCCCCTGAGATGTCTTCAACTGAAAAGAAGACAAGAGAAAGTTAATATCAACTTGATGTTAATTTTCCTAAAAGAGACGTAAAAATAATATTTATCCATGGCCGATGGTATGTATTTTGCGTTCGTAGCCTGTACAGCTAAATTATTTCTTAATGATGCTAAGCGAGCTGTCATATCTGGAGAAGAGGGTGCACCAACTGACGTTGGAGGATAGTCTTCCCAGTCATCACCAAGATCCACTCGAGGCTCATCAGGTAGAGTCTCATTGGAAATACTTACAGACGAAGGAGGGGTTACTCCCATTATTTATCTGGATAAAGGTATCCTTAAAATGCTTGGCCTCGTAGGCGATCTCGTAGCACTACCAGAAGCAGTAGTAGCAGCAGCGATCTCGAGCAAAGAATCTCCGGCACTGCCAGCCGAAACTATGGAGGTTCCCTCTCTAAAAGGCGAAGGACCTCTGATCAAAGAATCATCCCCAACAGGGGAGACGACAGGCTCGCTCCTAGAAGCCCCCCTGGTGGAAGCCCTTTTTGAACATCTGGCAACCTTCTTCTTGCGAGGGGAAGGCTCTTTCGGAATCGAAGCCTTCCGTTTATTGGGGATAACGAGAGGCTCTGTCGGCGGAGCTATTACGCCTCTCGGTATTATTAACAGGAACCCGTCTGCCCCGGTGGTGTCTTTATTCTCATCCGAGGAAACAGACGGAACATCCCCTCTTCCAGTGGACCTATGGGAGGGCATCCTAAAACTTCCATGCACATCAAAATCATGATTGAAGGTATTGATGGACGCATAGAACTGCGCATACGAGTGCAGAATACGCAACTCTATAGAGAGAGAAGTCGCGGGCACAGCAAAAGTTGCACCAGTACAGCCCGTGATGAAGTACCGCCACCCTCTAGCTCCATCAATAAGTCCACCTTTGGACTTGAAGCTGGTAATGGCATTCCCCACATGCAATTGGTCATACCCAAACTGTCTGGCTAACCGACTGGGCAGATAGGGCTCCAAGAAGCAATGATCCTCACTCCTGTACAGTAAGTGGGAAGGTCTAATACAGACCAACCAATAGAAGTCTTGAGGAGAAAGAATGGTCCTCCCTTGACCCCCATCCTTAAGCTTCGTCCCCTGTTGATTGATATGTACGAGGGGGGACGATACAGAAGAGCTTCCAGCTGTGGACAATATTTAACGCCCGCCGGCAATCTATGACGGTCGCCACGTTCCAAGAGAAATTCTTGTAATTCAACAAAAAGTTATTTCATAAACTGCTGGCAGAACCGGGAGATATCACCCTGGTGTTGTGAAGGATTAACCATCCCATCAGGTATAGGAATGGTAATTCCACCCTGGGTAAGCTTTCACGCTGCATCTCATCAGCTAGCAGCCCATTAGTAAAGGCCCTCAGGCCTGCTTGTATTCTATATACCATAGCAGAAAGTAGGCCCAGTCTTGATCCGAACACCAAATGCACTGCAGGCCATAAAGTGTTGAGATGGATGCGATCTGCAGACGCGATGCCAGGCACTACCCAGCGGCGTAGCCAGACGGAGAGAAAGCCAGCCAGTTTAGCTTTCCTTGACAGAGGCTTACGACAATGCCTCATATAACTGAAGGCTTTTGTGCCTGCAGGGTAACCCCCTATCTCCTCGTCAAAAACATGATCCGGAGCCCCTGCATCTTCGATAAGGTCATCGACCGTATTAGCATTGAGCATGCTCCGGAGGTTCAAGGGCCTATCTCGGCTATCTACCACCTTGTCCGGCTTAACATTTCTGGCTTGGTGGAAGAAGAGATAGGTTGCCCACTTGTTGATGTGAGCCAAATCAGAGGGCTCCTTGTAGAAAGTGGTGCAGACAAGATAGTGGCACATCAGCTCCTGATATACTGCCACTGCCCAAGGGTTTGTATCCCTCAACTCCCTGTTTGTAGGTACATACTCTTCATAAGGAGCGTCCCCCATCGGCAGCTTTGAAATCTCTGCCATCTCATGAAGGGCTAAGCCCAACTCACCCAACGGAGTGGCAAAAGTCCCAGTGAGCGAATTATATCGCTCCATCAACGCTAAAAACAAGTTAGGGTTGACAGGCAACCCAACACTTGTGGTACTCACGGCCGCGAATAAGCCAATATCTTCCAACTCCACGTGGAAGTGCTTCAGAGCCCAGGCAGTCAAACTGGCCCATCGAAGATTCCCCGGGCTAAGCCATCCACTGGTCCGAGGGTTGACCCTGGGATATATTCCTCCCTGCCCCATGAAGTCATTGCAGAAGGTCGATATCTAAACTGGCTGGATCAGGGAAGTGTCCTCACTCGGGACACTACCCGGCAGTAATCCCCTAAAGGGCATAACAGGGCCCGAAGGATGGCTCATATAGGCCCCCCGGTCGTATCCCTTGTTGTATAAGATCTTCCCCGGTTGACCGTGAACATCGGGAGTCAAAGTCTACATCATCTTCCTAGGATATGTGGCATGGAAGAAGGCCAAGATAGGGTAATCCCTGGGCATCCTGGGTAGATACATCACCGTGCTCTCAGCACTAAACACCCAATCCTCCCTCTTGGGCTTAGTCTGGGATTGTTTGTAAATAACATCCCCGAATAATAAACTAGGTTTCTTATACTTTGTCCCATCTATGTATGTCAGGGGCTCCCCACTGATCATACTCAGCAGCATACATTCTCCTTGGGACGAGATTAGGATTCCCCTTTCTTCATGATAGTTGGCTCCAGAAATGGAGAATGTCACATACGACAAGTCCTCCAAATAGTTCGAGTTCAGCATCTAGGCAGCAGAGCCCATCACCTCAGCCAAAAGAGGGATCTGCAAGTCCACTACAAAATACAAGAGAACAAGTCAGTTTCTACACTAGATGCTACACTCTTACAGTTTACGCCAAAGATTATCAATCTGAGCTTTTACGCCAAGACTGCAAAAACTTGAGCTATTACGCTGGAACCTATTTCCGAGGCATAAAATTTAAGGTTGGTGAGTTTTTACGTATACTGCCAAAATTTGAGTTTGTACGCCAGAATTTACGTCCAGCGTAAAACTCAAAGTTTGTAGTATACGCCAAATTTCGACAGTCTGAGCTTTTTACGCCAGACTCGAAAAGACGGTTTTACGCTGACACATTAGAAATATGGGCATATTGGTTCGCATACACGTATAACGTGTGCGAAGGTTTTTTCCTTGCAATCTCTACCTGTGATGTCCGGAGCATAGCTCGACGGTGGAGCATTTTGCTCGGATCGGGGCTCGTTCAGCCTAATGGGAGTTGCTCGTGCTTGAGTAGAAGAGCGAGAAGAGGAAGAGATCTTCTTTCCCTTAGCAGTGGAAGCCTGTTTAGGTGCCATGGCGAATCTGAGTTCTCAAGAAAGAGACGAAGAAGAAGGTTTCTTGAAAAGTAAGGGTTTTGTGAAGGCAGATAAAAGTTTTCTCTCTCAGGACCTTGGGCTATTTATAGAGTTCGGATAACTCTTCGAATCCCTAACCAAATTCGATATTTAATATTCGGTTATGATTTGGGACCATGTCAGCATATCATTTGAATAAAAAAAAGAAGACGGACAGTCAGTGGATCCAGAATTTACGCGCAAAGCAGATCTATAATTTTATGCTAAGGAGCTTTTATGCTCAGAGGCTACAAATCTACGGTTTTACGCTCAGTGGCTATAAATTTATGGTTTTACGCTCAGATGCTTTTATTCTCAGGAGCTTTTACGCTCGAGAGGCTACAAACCTACGATTTTATGCTCAGAGGCTACAAATCTATGATTTCACACTCGAAAGCTTTTTACCCTCAGAGGCTACAAATCTACGATTCTACGCTCAAAAGCAAAAGATGGCCAATTGTAAGGGTTTACGCAGAAAATGCTTTTTCTTGGCTATAAAATATTCCAAGTGCCCAAAACATACAGAGTTCAGCATTGAAGATGACTCTTCTTCTTGGGTCGATTGGAAGTTCATCCAAAGTCCAGTCAGAATCTTTTTCAAAAGTTCGAGTATGGCCTGTTTGACGGACATTTCTCGCCCTCTTTCAAGGGATTTTCGGGAAACCATTCTTGAAGATGATGGTATGAACAGAAAATTCTTCGTATCAGAGAAGTGACAGTTCAGAATTCTACGCGACTCCTCGTCCAAAATAGCACAACAGTTAATTCTAAGATGCTTTCTACGCATATTCAGTTATGCGTAAAAGATGGGACAAGATCAGATACTCTTTTATCAGAGTCGGCGTAAAGTTATTCAGACGTGCTGAAGCTGCACATATTCAGACTTCCTTACAGCAAATATGGAAAATCATCAGATGCGTAAAAGAAGACAATTATATTAATCATGATTATATATGATGGAAATCCAGTCTACAAAGGGTTTTTCATTTTTATGATTACATATGATAGAAATATTTTTTCTAAAAGGGTTTCTCATGTTCATTTAAGATCACACCAAGAATCTGCTGTGCCAGGTTCTCGTATTGGTGTAGATCTTTTTTTTATCTTCTGCAACAGTTAATGGCTTCCGCGGCCGATTAACAAGAAAATGATTAATGGCGAGAGGATACAGAACTGGGCATGTATCAATTTTGCAAGCCCACCCTCCATACGCCATGGCAAGCATGCCCTATAAATTGTGTTAAGGGTTCAGACCCAACACAATACTGGAAACAGGGCCAAGCTGTCTACCTTCGTCCAGCGCCATAATGGAAGAAAATACAGCTTACAAGCTGTGTGGTCCAATACGACCCTTTCTCTCTCTTGGACGAATTGCCATATGAAATTGCTGATCATCCCGAGCAAAGGAAGCTATGCTATCCTTCCATGATCCATCGTTGCAGAGGACATTTGCTCGAAAATGCCTCTTTTTACGGCTCCTTACATGCTGGAAGAACATGATCTTCTTCTTCCTCAAGTCAACCCGACAAAGCTCGACAACCATCTCTTTGTGGTGAAGGAAGTATGGGAAAAATAGGTTAACTCATTCGTCTTTATATAGGCAGAGGAGAATACAACAAATTCCAACAAATTCCTAAAAATTTATCGAGAAATCAGCCTCGCGGAATGAGTCAAACTTGACCGTTTCATGCTTCATTCAAAGTGTTTCAAATTACGAGGAATTTGAAAACTTTGAAGGGGGTCTTGTAGAAGCATGAAAAATACGTTGGGAAATTATACGCGTAAAACCCTCAATGTGCAGGTAGCCCGCGTAAAACAGAGCTCCAACACTGGATGGCGTAAAATATGACTTCAGAGCCATTGGCGTACATCAGAGCTTTAACGCTATTCAGCGTAAAACATAGCTCCAGAACAACCCGCGTAATACAGTATTTCAGACTGCTTTGGCGTAAAAAGGTTGCTACATCGCCACTTCGGCATAAAACCTATCTGCTTTTAATACAGCGGGAAGTTGTACAAGGAACTCTTTGTATTCCTTGAATGAACCTGTCAGACGAAGCAGTGAACCTGACTCCTGACAAAGAGTATTGCACGACTATCAAGAGGACGGCTGTAATGATGATTCTGCACAGAGCCCCAAACTGTCGTTTAGTGACAAATCTTTGATATAAGGCGTCGTTTACGCATTCAAGGAATACACTGCCTATTCTACACAGGCAGAGATGAGCTTTTATGCTCAGGATAAGACGAAACCAACCGCCACATTAAAAGCTGCTCTTCGTACAGAACTCGAGGCACGTCTCTGCAGTTAATTGGGTATTAATGCGGCACCAAATCAGCTAAGTCATTGGGTATTAATGCGGCACCAAATCTCCTAGCCTTCTCCAGGTCATTGGGTATTAATGCGACACCAAATCAGCTAAGTCGACTAAACTCTATGTCGTACGCATCTACGGTCATATTCCCTTGCTACAGGTGCATGAAATGGAAGTATAGGGCATTCCTGACCGTAGCTGAGAAATACTTCGCATTGAAGTACTCTAAAAACTGCTCCCACATCTGCTTCTTGCCGACGTTGTGCTCTATGGAGTCCCACCAGTGATGGGCGTTGCCTTTTAACTGGGCCCTCACTATGGTCATCCAAAGGTCCAGATGTAGCTGACAAGCCTCCAGTAGCATCTCCGTGTTGGAGGCCCAATCAGAGATCTCCTCTGCGGTCTCGCTGCCCGAAAAGGTATCTAGACCCATATGGCGAAACCCTCGAACAATACCAGCTGGCTGAACAGGTATAGGTGCTTGTGCGGGTGCTGAGGCAGGTGTCCCCTCTAGAACGTCCATCAAGCACTATCTTAAAGTCTCGGTCTGATGCCACTGCGTCTGCATCATAGCCTGGAAGAACTGGAACATCTGTAACTGTCCCTATGGATGTGGCATCTGAGCTGAAAAGGGTGGAGGTGGCGACAATGGGACCTCCGGCTGCGTTGTAGGTGTCTCCTCAGATGTCAGCCTTTCGGGCTGTGGCATCGGCGTAGCCCTCAAAGTTTGGCCCTCTAGGTGGTGCATCGGGATAGTCTGAGAAGTCTGGCCCTCGTGCTGCTGTGTCGGGTCATCATGAGAAGTCTGGTGCCAATGTATCAGCGGGGCCTGTGGGATCACCGAGGCCTGGGGTAGTGGCTGCTCTCCGGGTGGTCCCTGGGATATCTTCTCCCTCGGTGCGGTGGCGGATGGCACTATGGTACTGTATGCCTTGCATCCACTATGCAAGTTCATCTCGCTGGAAGAGATAGAACTATATTAAAAGAGTACAGAAACCAGCAAACAGGATACAGACATTCAAAAATACGAAGGAGGTTCAAAGACGTAATCAAGGTGGATAAGATCTAGTAATTTCTATCCTATTGCAGGCTCGCTGGACATGTTACCATACCACAAGTAATAAACACAGAGACCTGCATGGGCCACCACTAAAATCATATCACGCCCCAGTCCCAAAATATACGGGACCAGGCTACGTGATAATGGCTAGTTAATACGACTCCGAGGGATTACCCAATTTAATGGACCCGTCGAAGCATGCTACGCTGTCCTAAAATACTAACAAGTCTAATATACTAACATACATCAGGTAATGTCTAATCTCATCCACAAATATAAATAAGGAGTGCTAAAATAAATACTGAAAAATAAGTGCGGAGTCTGAATGTCATAGTACAATCCAAATATGTCTGATGGGAACAAACCCACTACAATGATGAAACAAGAGTACGAAAAGACAGATAAGAGAGTATGGATAGAGCATCGACTAACTAGATAAGGATGCTCCAGCCTGAGGTGGAAGGCCTACCAGTGATCAAGGAAACTCTGATGGCAGCACCTCAAGCTCCTCCTTCTCGAACGCGTACCTCGTCTCCTGCCCGGGACCGTACACGGTAGGATAGTAAGCCTCGTCCAAATCTGGAAGGGAACAAGGTTCTTAGAGGGACGTAACAAGATATAAAAATACATGACATATATAAATACTGAATAAAATAAAGGGGGTGTGCTAACCATCTAAGTGAATGCAATGTGAGGACAACCTTGGTACGTATGGGTAGGTGTAGGCATAACGTCCACACTTTGAAGAGCATGGTATCTGTACATATAATATCTATCGTTCCGAAGAATGAGGTATCTGTAAATATATACGTCTGTATCGCTCCAAAGAATGTGGTATCTGAATAAAGAAAGTCATTAGATCCGTGGCTCCTCTGGATACTACGGATTCCAATGTGTGTATCCCATACGCCTACCAGTTGTCCTTCCCGCCCAATGCAGATATACAATTTGAATACATGACGTGTATACCACGTAACTATATGCTAAGTCTCAATTAATTAGGTAACCCTAATTACGTACTAAACCGTGATGCATGTCACACGCACCGATAGCTAGTCGAGTACGCAAACTTGTATCCCAACATGAGTTTGTTATCGTGATGCGTGTAAAAGTGTCAGGGTCTAGGAAGATATCAAAATATCCTCACAATGGTAGGTGGGTCTGCTAGTGACTAAGTCAATACACTACACATCGATGCATTCGTCGACTGTACCCGAGTCATTCTCGGACGCGCACAGTTATATGTAATATTGTAACAAGATATCATACAATATTTTATAATTTAAATTAAATAGTAAATCAAGCAAGGTATACTTGCCTGGATCCTCAAGCTGCGAGTACCAAAATTCTGCTCTCGAAGTCTCGCCTGAACGGTCCAGCGACCCTATACATATAATATAATATAATATAAATATTAGTCATTACACTAGCACGCACAGAAAACACAACTATACTGCACTTAGAACTGACGCAAGGGGGTCACAACTGGTCAACTAGCAGGGCCGAGTGTGCACGCAGCTAAAATATACAAGTGTCATGTCCTCAAATACCATACACAACAAGACAACGAGTTATCAAAATACACTATAATACCAAATAACGTATAACGCAAAACACAGGTCCTAGTTAACAGGGTAATGTGCACAAGTCAATTATCTAAACACCTATGTCAACACAAGTACATTAAATAACCATATTTTTCTATGAGGTAATCACTAACACTAATTTCTATTCTAAATTATGCACACACATACACATTGCACTAGGGTTCACCACTACACATTGATGCAACAATACATGAAGAAAAGAAGGCAATATATACCTAGTCGTGATCATGGTCGGAGGGGCGATGTCCGCGGCTCGTGGGCGGCCTGCCTCCGGCGAGGGAGGGTGGTGATCCGGTGAGTACAACACGTAGCAGCAGCACCGGCAGCAACTACGACAATGGCAGCAGCATGCAGCGACAGCGGCAGGGTCGGCGGTGGCGGGTTGCTGGCGGTGGCGGGATGGCCATGGGAGGATGGTGGATAAGGTGGTGGTGGTCTCCGGCGAAGGTCGGGGTAGAGTGGATGGGTGTTGGTGATGGTGATGATAATGTTGGTGACAATGATGTTGGTGACGATAGTTGTGATGGTGCTAAGGTGGTGGCGGTGGTTGCTGATGGTGGTGGAGACGGCGAGATGGGGATGATGGCCAGGGTCGATGGTGTCTAAGGTGGTGGAGATGAACGGAGGGGGAGTCAGGTGGTGGCTGCAGAGGGTGTGCTGGTGATGATGATGGCGGTGTTGGTGATGGTGGTTGTGACGATGATGGTGGTGGTGATGGTGATGACGGTGGCGGTGGAGATGGTGATGATGGTGGCCGTGCAGGTGGTTGTCTATGGTGGCGGTGGGGACTGGGGAAGGAAGGTGAGGGATGGTGATGGTGATGAGGTGAATGGAGGAGGAGGAGGATAGTGGTGGTGGTTGAGGAAGGCAGAGACGGGCTGGCGGCGCTGTGGCGGTGGGATGGCCGTGGTTGAGGTCGAGGGGGCAGACGGTGGAGGAAGGCGGTAGGAGGTGGAGATGGTTGGCTGCTGTAGGAAGGTGGTGAAGGAGGAGTAGAGAAGTAGGTTTAGGGTTTCTGTTAGGGTGGTGGTGTGGGTTTTTGGAGAGAGAGAGGTAGGTGTTTAAGTATGAGAGAGAGAAGGGGTACTCACCTTGGGATTAGGGCCGGCTGTGGGTTTCTTCTAGGGATGAGGGAAGCCTCTACATAAAGAAGGAGTGGCTAGGATGATGGGGGTTTGAATGGAGGGTGGAGATGTAAGGAGAAAAAGTTGGTAGTACAACCAAATAGAGGAAAAGTTTTAGGGTGGATCGGTCAAAGAGGGGAGGGGATGATTCCTTCATGACTTGGATCCAATGAGAGGTGGATACCTCATTGCATTTTTGTATAAAGGTCCCTAACAATTGGAAAATTGCATAAATAATAAAATTTTGGGATTGGATGAGGAAAAATACCATGTTTGGTGTGATGTAGTGGGTTAAAATATTGTGTGGTGTATAGTATGAACCTTGAGGGTGTGAGTGGGGGTTTGGGTTGGTGTTGGATTTAATTTGGTTAGGTTGGTCCTTACACCAATTTAATTAAAATTAGTGTAAGTGGTGTTCTTTAATTAATTGGAAGTACATGGGATTAAAATTGGGTGGGACACAAATATCATGGACGTAATAGACTCAGAATAGAATATTGTCATAAATTGGGTTGCCCAAAATGGGTTGAGATTGTGTCTTCAATTTCGATTGGAACGGACAAAGATGCAAAGCTGAATTTATTTGGATTTAAAAATGGATATTTGTAACGTATATTGTGTGACTAAAATAAAACACAAAAGAGGATATTTATGAGTTACACAAGAGTCAGAATGGAAGATTGGCATGTCTAGGAAAAGTGTATGAAATTGGTTTGAAGGCAAATGCTAGTGTAGCGCTCCAAATATTGAAGCAACTGTAGGGTGCACATAGTGATACAAATATTGCACAATAAATCTAAAATACTGTGTTCTAATTCTAATTGACTTCAAACTAACCCTAGTCTCTCTATCTAAGCTAAGTAGACCTAAAATTTGGTCGAGGGGGTTTACAATCATACTTCTAATTATAAATGATATTCACAATCCTCAAATTTATCCAAAGTTCACAATCCCAATATATATATCAAATGCAAGAACCTAATAATTAATGCTGCCAGACAGTGGTAAAAAAATGCATGAACTACTCTAGAGCAGATCCATGACCCTTAAACCAAACAAGGACCGAGATCACAGACCATCTCCAGAGCAGAACTACACTCCTTACTCTACCCGACGAACAAAGGTAAAATAACAACTATACGTCTAATCTACTAGCCTGAGTCTACCTAGCAGGTACTGGGTCAACCATGCAACACTAAACAAAATACGGTACGATACAGCACATCCATGATACAACTCTACCTAGATCCCCGAAAAAAATTCTTGAACCAAAATCCTGAATCAAATCCTCGAACAAAATCCTGAATCAAATCCCTAAAAGTCAAATTCCCAAATCAAATCTCTAATCAAATTATGAATCAAACCCAAAATCAAATCCCGAATCGATATCCTGAATCAAATTTAAAAAAAAAATCCTGAACCAAGATCCTGAACCAAATTCCTAAATCAAAATCTTGAACGAAAATCCTAAATGAATATCCTGAACCAAAATCCTAAACCAAAATTCTGAATTAAATCCCTGGATCAAATTTTTGAACCAAATTCCTAATCAAATACCTAAACCAAATTCCTAATCAAATTCTCAACTGAAATTCTAGATAATTTCGACAGAACCTCTCCTACATTTTTAGGACCAGAACATAACCTGTAAAATAAATAAAAGAACCACCCAGTGAAACCCATCGTAGAATCCTAATTTGAGAACACAAAGTCTTGACCTTCAGCAGCGCTACAATGCGTACTGGGCACCAAGCCAACACACAACACAAATCACCGTGTAGGGTACACCACCACAAAGTTCTATATCCTTAACCAAACCATAATTCACCAGTCCAATAATCTAGTGCCAAACCGTAAATCGACCTGCGAGTCAGACACGGGGCATATAGGGATGAAGCTCACAACCAGACTGTGCTCGTGTCCTCGAAGGCATAAATGTCCTGTTCGAGTTGTTCAGTATGGGTATCGGTCCTATATCGAACCAATCTACACAAATAACAATATTTAAATATCCACTATAAATATTACAGTCTATAAATACAATAATTAAATAAAGGACAAGAAGCACCAATGCACAAAATCGTCACCGAGCAAGAGGTACTTGCCTAGAGGGCTCGGCTAGATACGCAAGTCTTCTAAACTCTGAATCCAATCTCGCACATCCATCGGGGTCCTCAGATCAAACAATAAGCAAACATTTGCATTAAATAATAAAATATAACAGAAATTATAAGAGATGGCACGAGGCTATACCGTATGGGTCCGCAAGCGGTACAAGGATCTGGCACAGAAAACAAGGAACGTAGGTCGATGCTGACATGCAAATCAAAATATGTACATATATAGAGACACACACGAGATCCGAAGTAACAAGAATACCGAGACGAATAGGAACAAAACATGGACGTAAATTGAGACGTGCACAAAATTTTAAGAAATACAAAGTACAAAATCGACGCGACACGCAAATCAAAATGTGTGAGCAAATCGATAAGTCATAGATTATTAGAAATAGACATAAAGGTCAAGGGACACAAAAGTCAAGGCGGCATGCAAACTAAGATAACACAGCTCTCGAGGTAGTGCGGGGTTCGAGGCATACCACTGCCCGAGGAAATACATGGATCAAGGTGGTACGGGAAACGAGGTTGACACGTACACTAAGGTGCAAGTATCCCGAGGAAATCACGGTGACATGGGGTCCGAGAAGAAAGACGGAGAAGATGGAAACGATGACGATGGTAGTCAAGGTCTTGGAGATGGTCGCCATGGGGGGTGGTGGCCAGAAGTAGTGGTGGTGGTGCTAGATTCGGGTCCGAGGACCAAACCGAAGGGGAGAGAGAGATCAAGAGGGAGAGAGAGAGAGGGGGGAGATCAGGAGAGAGAAAGAGAGGGATTGAGAGAGAACGTGCGAGAGAGAGAGAGAGAGAGAGAGAGAGAGAGAGAGCTCAGGAGGGGGAGAGAGAGGGAGAGGACCTGGGGAGGGGGCGATTCTGGCAAGGGGGAGCGGTTGTGAGGAAGGGGGGAGAGAAAGGGAGATCAGGTGAGAGGGGGGGCTGGTGAGCGGCTATAAGAGAGAGAAAGGGGAGGGGTAGGTATGTTAGGGGTTAAGGTTAGGTTAATAATAATAATAATAATAATAATAATAATAATAATAATAATAATAATAATAATAATAATACCAATGCCAGTCCAATGCCAACAATAGTACAAATAAAATTAATAATACTAAATAATACTAAAATAAAATAATCAACAACCAGAACAATAAGAAATTATGCCTTGACAACCAAGTCAAATCAAGAATTTTAAAAAAATACAATTTAGAGAATCCTCAAAATTCAAAAATAAAGTTATATAAATATTTTAGAAAATAGGGATATGACACAGATACAACAATGATATCAATATGTAATGAATCAAAATAGTTATACTAGAAGTGTCACGAGTGTGTCTCTGTAGAAGAGAAATGTTAGGCTCATAAAATATAGTCTGTAGTGCACTCATTCTTACAACATTCCCGATAAATCTGTACTCAGACTTACGTTAGCATGCTGCCTAGCTTATATGAGGGTCACTGGCACCACAAGCCATATAGGATTATAGCTGGGTTAGACGACGATCCTTTTATCTAGCTACACTGAAGATTTCTCCAATACTTCCATTGGAATCCTAAGTAGAAGATTCCAAGGAATGTGAATGCTTTTCCTCTTCTGACTCTGAACTTTCAGGAGTTGTAGGAGGAGTGACATAACCCAGACCACTATGCGTACACTGGTAGTAGGTTTCATAATTTTCTTCTAGAGCAAAGAGGCATAACAGTAGAGGTCGTTCTTTGCCAAAGTTGAGACCTTTATCATTCTTCAAGTCATAGCCCATCATTTGGATAATATTCTTGACTGGTTGACTGTAGCGGTAAAGTTGTATTTTTTTTCTGTATCCCTTTTGAGGTTATTAGTAGAGAACTCTTTATGAGCGTCATCCCTTCTAAAGATGATGGACATATCTTCTTTCTTCTTAGGGAACTTGAAAATTAGAGTCCTTGTGCGGAAGACACGGTGCTCCTACTAAAATAGTAGAAACCGGAATACATAAAGGTCCGAAGGAATACATGGTATTCATGAACTCTTTGACAAATAGGTCAACATTGAAGTAGTGCAAAATGTTCCATTTATTGAGAAAGTATAATATTTATTCTTCAAGCATTATGTCATTGATGGAATCGGTATATGGTTACACATTCATGTATTCCTCAAGCGCAGCATCGACCCTAGCTTTGGCCACAGCTTTAGGCAGATCAACCACAAATGTTTGGTCAGAATTGGGATGACTAATTCGACGGAGGTTGCTAACAAAAGGTGTTGTATCCAGTGGTGCGACAGTAAGGTCTACCACTAATAGACAATCAGCTCCCTCCTCAAGGGTTGTTTGCGGAGGTCTATCAGAAAAGGCTTTGTTTTGTTGGAGTAGACTTTTAGGCAGATTACCAGGGGACCTTCTTGTGCTGAATCATGTTTAGCTTCATCATCAGCATCATTGTCTGCTTCTTCCTCAGGGTGTTGTTGCTTATACAACACTAAGTCAGAATAGTAGTCTTTAATGCCCTTGAACCAGTGGACATCAGCAAACTTTGTAAGGACAACCCCCTAGTTGTTTTTTTCCTTGAAGCACAGGTAGTGGGTAGAGGTTACAATTATGTTCTCGTGTATCTATGGGCGTCCAAACAAGATATTGTTTGATACCTCTACGTCTATGACATAGCAAATGACTTCGGTACGAAGATCGCCTATTTGTCATTTAAGACAAAAGTTTTCCAAGGAATGGCTCCTTAAAGTGTTGAAGTCCAGAATTATAGTGTTTGTGGCTGTGAGTCAGTGCATCAAAATTCCCAAGATATATAGAAGGCTTCTAGGGATGATGCTGAGCGACGAGCCAGGATCGATGTGCATGTGATCCACTTTGATAATGCTGATGAAACTAGCGTAATACAGTATCCTATCATGACGATTTTTCTTTAGCAACATATCCTCATGTGAGAAGGTTATATTGGGCATACTCTCCACCATGTTGTTGCAATTGGGGCAAGCAACAAGATCTTCAGCTGTGGGATTAATCTGTGCCAAATACGAACTAGCGTGTAGCAAGCTTAAAGCATCACGAGTCTCTTTGAAGAGATAAAAGATCTCATAAATGGAGAGCCAGGCTGGTGTATTGGCAATTTGTGCAAGTATGTCAAAGTTGTACGACTTAATGTAAATAAGTGAATCAAACCGAGACCGAGGCTTGAACTTAGTTCAATGTCCTTAAGACAATATTCTTCCCGTATATGTACTTACAGTTTAACGACATTAGTTTCACAGGATACAATGATACACCTTCTCCGATAACAGCACTTTAAACCACAAAAACTTATCGAAGCAATGGAGATAGTCTATCTCTCTCTCTCTCTCTCTCTTTGAATGGATGCTTGATGTATGAATAAATGTTTTGGATCCATGTCTCTTTTATAAAGATGAAGAGACATGAATGTTAAGGACACAATGTTTGAAATGGACACACCTCTTCTAATATACACACAACCATTAAAAATATTCATTCAATAATTCCAATAATCTCCACATGAATAAATATTTGATTATGCATAATGCAAAAAAAATGCAGAGTCAATGCAGGCACAGTACAAACAGAAAGAAAGATAATTTAAAAAGTTATTGTATCAGGATGGATAACTTTTGGCCTTGAACCTTCCCTTGTGAACATTTATCGAGTTTACTACCCATTTAGTGAACATGATTTCTTGAACTGTTCAGCTATTATTGTAAACTTGAATCAATAAATATAACACAACTCCTTTACGACCAAAATTGCTTCTATTTATTTATTCATTTTGGTCCTGAACATATGCTTGGTTTCATGTATCTTATTAGAGAATTTAGCCTTATAATTCTCATAAAAGCGGCCCCACTTCAGCACTCACATAGGTGACTTCCCAATAAGAGTATCCTTCTATACTCCTGTCACGACCCGCACCCGGAATTTGGGCATGAGTCGTGGGTACGTCCAGCCTACGCCGCAGCATCGACGGTAGAACGCTGTCTAGGTCTAAACATAATATATCCTGTCAATAATCTCAACTCCGTACGGAGGACAATGATAATAATCCACAGTTCTATGATATACTCAATCACAAGCTAATAGAAATCATAGCACGATGAGAATAGAAAAGAGTTCTAATAAAAACCAACCACAATAATCCAACTCAAATCCTGGGTCTAAATGACCTCACAAAGTCATAAAATAATAAATACATCTCAGTCTCAGTCTAAAACAATAATGCAGAAAAAGTAGTCTAAGAGCAGCCAGGTACGTTCTCCTCTAGGCTAGGCAACTCCTCTGGGGTTTCTGGAGTGAAATCACCCTCTAATCCTGGGCCGTAATGAGTGGGGCAAAAATCCTCCAGGTCCTCTGAAAAATGTTATCTAGTCAGGATTGGAGCGAAGCACAAGCACTAACAGCAGTTTCATTAAATTGACAAAATCTATAAACAGTGTAAGAGATACAAGATGGAATAAATGCTGAACATGAGAAGTACAGGAGAAAATGAAATAGACAATAGAGCATCTAGCAATGAACAATAAATAGTGAATGCTAGAACAATGAATCTGAATAAAGATAAACATCTAACTAAGTGTTTAAAATATTAGTTTATTATGTGATCGGCTTGGGACTAGATCAGGCTGGTTATATATGATTAGCTATGATTCTTGAAGGTCAGGCTAACCATATGGTTAGCTATGATGCATGATAATGGTCAGGCTAATCATATATAACAGCTATGAAGCATGATGATGGTCAGGCCGCACCCGACGTGAGAAGTGGGGTGAGCTATGATGCATGGTAAGGATTTGGATATGATCACATAATCTACTAATAGTTCCCCATCCCCAGCTAGCACGGTGGATTCCAATCACGACTCCTCATGATGGGGATCTAGGGTGCTAACTCGTGTATCCACAGTGTCGGAATCAAGTATGTAATACACTACAATTTATAGAAGTAATCAACAATGAAAACTGTCAGAGAATGTACTCGCCTGTGGTCCTGAGCAAAGTGTGAGGGTCGATGCCCAAGATGAAATCACAATGACCTAAATATAAGACAACAATGTTAAATGGTGTTTGGAATGATAAAAGTGTTTAACTAAGTTGAAATGAGGGTGTTAGGCCATTTCTAGGTCTATACTAGGTTTACTTATGGTTAACTAGATCATTTGGTCAAAATCTAATTAATACTAGTCTTATGCTAGTCTATAACTGCCATACTAGAGTTATTTATACTTACCTAAAATATATAGGGTAGTGTTTATATAGTAACTTAACTTATACCTTATTCATATAATTAATACCCTCAACCCAAAACTAGCTACACACTTTGATACTCCCCTTGATGTTTATATTCATAACCCACACTTATACACTTGCACAGACACACAGTTTACACAGATAATTCATTCCCCCCCCTCTAGCTACTGACAGGAACTCTAAATTTACACAAATAGTATCTACACACTGACAGGAACATAGTTACACAAGTAATGCACAGTTTACACACAATTTTATACATAGACACACACATTCTCAGTTCACTCACACACTAGGTATGCCCCTAACCTCACTGCACAGACACAACTCCCTGATACACTGCTCTACCTACTGACACAGTTAACACATAGGGTGCATATGGATACACTCACACACATACCTATTTTATCTCAGGTCTGATACTCTAGGGAACCCAATACAACATAACCCATCACTTCTAAAATTCAACACTGAACTATCCTAATTACCTAACATAGTCACCTCACAGCTATCTAACATACTGAACTTACTGATACATTATTGCACACAGGCACTCTGTTTCCTATTAACCATCACTCACACACACCTAATTCACTGCACAGCTGCTGAGAATACCTCACTCACACATATGCACAGCCATAGGTTGACTGGTACACACTGTCACAGTGAAATTCACCCATGCACACACTGCTACACACTGAAATTACTGCTCACCCACACTACACATATAGAGGTACTCACAGAAATTATACACTGCCACACCTCTCTCTCACACACTAGTACTCATACACATATGTTCTACTCTCCCTAACTGAAATACACATACATAGGCACACATAGATAGGAACACACAGTCACAATTTCACAGCCACACTGACACAAAGACACAAACACTAGTTACATAGACACTGCTCACTCTCACAGACATTTCTAACATGTATACTGATACACTAGGTATCTAGGTTCTACTGATACTCATCTCAACTCACTGCACAAGTTCACCTAGATCCTGATACTCTGGCACAGAACTACACTCTTACACACAGTTTCTAATTAACTGAGACACAAGTTTACACTGATTTCATTTGATACACACAGGTATCAACTGAGACACTAATCCAATGCACAAGAACTCAAAATACACAGATACTACACTAGATGCTAATTTCCTAACTCATACATACAGTCACTTACACAAGTGACTGCACAGTTGCACACACTAGTACTCATACACAGTGAGGCACAAGTCACTGATACATTGGCTCTAATTCTCACACAGCTACACTAGGACACTGTACACACACTGCTATGGTTCTCCTAACTGATACATAGGCACAATATTAGGATCTCATACACTGCTACAACCTATTACTCATGAACTCCAGTACTTAGTTCATAGAATTCAATGATACTAAGATACTAGAGAACTCCACACTGCTCAAATCACAAGAAATTTACCTCCACAACACTGATACACTATGAACTCAACACTGATACTCCCAGTTATCCTATAGTCAAACTAAAATCCCCAATTTCTGATACACACAGGAATCAAGGACCCGACTGTACAGTGGGATACCCTTTCCCCCAAACTGCTGGTACACTGAACCCTAGCACCCGAGTTCCTCTCCATAACCAACCCTGGCTCTTACCTCCCTGATGCACAAATCACTACTCCACAGTGCACACAGCATACAACAAACAGTATACACACTAGACACTAATTTATATGCAGTTGGGAAAAAACAGAGACACATAGGTACTCACACAGGTTTCTCACTATACTTACAGAAATTAAGAGGTTAACTGACACAGGATTTAAACTAACTACACCCATTCACAGGAACCCAACCAAATGCATCATCTACACCTAATGATCCAAGCCATCAACAGCCCTTCAAAACCCCAACCCGATACTCCTGCTCTCAATACAACCTACACCCTAGATCAACTACCCGACTGCAGTAACCTATTTACAACACAATATATATATACATATAGATTCATATATCAACTATGCAGAAATTAAATAAGTTAGATAGGTAAGTTCCTAATAACATTTCATCATACATATGTAGGGCATAAACGAAAACACATATAACTCCTAAGTTCCCGATCAAAACCCTAAGAATCGAGTTCAACCTACACATGGGTGATGAAATCAATCTACAAACCAATACCTAGGGTTAGGGTTCACAAAAATTGGGAAGAACCCCATGTTGGTCACCAAAACCCAAAACAAAACCCTAAAAATCGAACTACACAGCAAGGGTGGGTTCCTAATGGCCATGAACAACAGAAAACAGAATTAAAGGAATAGAAATAGGGTTTTTACCTGCAGGGATGGTTTCTTCACTGAGGTTCTTCTTCTTTAAGGCTTCCTGACCCACGTTCCTTGCTTTCCTTGCTTGGAGGAGGAAGGTGGAAACCCTAGGGTTAGGATTTCGAAATCTGGGTGGGGAGATGGTTTCTCTTGTGGAGGCTAGGGTTTCCTTTTTCTCTACATGAAGAATAGCTTAGAAAGAGGCTTCCTTTTATATTAAAGCAAGTTTAGGGTTTCCATGCCTAGTCTTTTTAGGTTAAACCCCCCTGGCCCTCTCATGTAGAACCTAATTAACTCAGGTTTAGGCCTTCTAGGGTTTGAGGTCCAAGCCTAAAATTAGAATTCTAGGGTTTCACTAGAACTGGTTTACAATTAGGGTTGACTCACTAGGGTCTGTCCTAATGAGTTCTAGGGTTTGACCTAAAACTAAACATTACAAATAATAATATAATTAGTTACAAAACTCAGCAATTAATTAAATTCATAATTATTTAAAATAGTTAAATTACACAAATGCCCTTATATGGAAAAGTGGTAGTGACAAGTCTACCCTCCTAAAAGAAATTTTGTCCTCGAAATTGGACTGAACTACAACAAGAATGAAATCAGAAAAGGAATATACCTCAAGTCTAGAAGAGATACGGGTATTGCTCGCGCATTTCGTCCTCTCTCTCCCAGGTCGACTCCCCTGGAGAGTGATGTCTCCATGCAACACGAACCAAAGGGATGGTTTGGTTCCGCAACACCTTCTCTCTGCGGTCCAAGATCTCTACGGGCTGCTCGGGGTAGCTGAGCGTCGGACCAACCTCAATCTCCGAGTGATCAAGTACGTGACTAGGGTCGGCCACGTACCGCCTCAGCTGCGACACGTGAAACACATCATGCACTCCCTCCAATGCAGGCGGCAAGTCTAGTCTATACGCCACTGCACCTACCCTTGCAAGAATACTGAAGGGTCCGATGTAGCGTGGGCTAAGCTTCCCGCTTCTACCAAAACGAATCGTTCCACGCGTCGGAGAAATCCGTAGGAAAACTAGATCGCCAACCTAAAATAAAACAGTCTCAACACGCAGTCTAAACAAACAAACACAAGCCAGAAAACAACAATCTATACCTGAAACTCAAGGGGTCTACGGTGGCTGTCGGCCCAATGCCGTTGTCTGTCCTGCGCCACTCGCAGTCTGTCTCTGATGAGTTTCACCTTTTCTGCTGCATCCACGACCATTTCTGGTCCTAGCAAGGCTCTCTCTCCAACGTCGTCCCAAGATAGCGGTGTACGACACCTCCGTCCATAAAGAGCCTCAAATGGTGACATATTGATGCTGGCCTGGTAGCTGTTGTTGTAAGCAAACTCTACCAGGTGCAGATGATCCTCCCAAGAACCTCCAAGATCTAGAACGCAAGTGCGTAGCATATCCTCGAGAGTCTGAATAGTCCGTTCAGACTGCCCGTCTGTCTGGGGGTGATATGCGGTACTGAACTTGAGCTGAGTGCCCAAGCTAGCCTGCAGACTCCTCCAGAAGTGGGAAGTAAAACGACTATCTCGATCCGAGACGATGCTTACTGGAACTCCATGAAGTCTAACAATCTGTCGCACGTACATCTCTGCTAGCCTCTCTGTCGACGTGCCCACTTTGAAAGGTAAGAAATGGGCTGATTTGGTCAACCTGTCCACGATGACCCAAATTGCGTCCTTCCCTCCTGGAGAACGTGGAAGCCCTGAAACGAAATCCATGGTCACGTGCTCCCATTTCCACTCTGGGATCGGTAAAGGTTGAAGCAAACCTCCTGGCCTCTGCCGGTCTGCCTTTACCTGCTGGCACACTAGACACCGGGATACGAAGCGTGCTACCTCGCGCTTCATTCCATACCACCATACGTGCTCCCTCAAGTCTCGATACATCTTGTTGGCACCGGGATGCATCGAGTACTGAGAGCGGTGTGCCTCCTGTAAAACCTTCTCGCGCAGCTCCCCGCTCGGCACACACATCCTCGTGCCGTGCCGTAAGGAACCATCATCTGCGATAGTAAAGTTGTCCGACAATCCTGTCTGAACCTGTGCCCTGATACTCCTCAGAGCCTCATCATCGTACTGCGCAGCTCTGATCCTGTCCATCAGCTCGGACTGTATCTGCAATCCCCACATCTGAATCTCAGTACTGGGAACTAACACTTTAATCTCCAAGCTCTCCAAATTAGCCAACAAATGTCTATCTGTCGTCAAGTACATAGCCATCGGATACCTGCTCAAGGCATCGGCGACTACGTTAGCCTTCCCTGGATGGTACTGCAATGAGATGTCGAAGTCCTTCATCAACTCCAACCACCTCCTCTGCCTCATGTTCAGCTCCTTCTGTGTGAACACGTACTTCAAGCTCTTGTGGTCTGTGAAGATCTCCACACGCTCTCCGTACAGGTAATGTTTCCACAGCTTTAGAGCGAAGATAACTGCTGCCAACTCCAAATCATGGGTGGGGTAGTTCTTTTCATGAGGGCGTAACTGCCTGGAAGCATAGGCAATTACCTTCCCGTGCTGCTGAAGAACACATCCCAGACCCTTCCCTGAAGCATCACTGTAGATGGTGAAACCACCTGTCCCTGCTGGCAACGTCAAAATTGGAGCTGTTGTCAACCTCTTCTTTAGTTCATCAAATGCAGCCTGGCACTCCTCCGTCCATACAAAATCCACATCCTTCCTAGTCAGCCTGGTCATCGGCGCTGCAATCTTGGAGAAGTCTTGTACAAACCTCCTGTAGTATCCTGCTAGCCCGAGAAAACTCCTGATCTCAGCTACCGAACTGGGGGTAGCCCACGACTCCACTGCCTCGATCTTCTTTGGGTTTACCAAGATTCCGTCACCCGATACCACATGCCCAAGAAATTCGACCTTGTCAAGGAAGAATTCACACTTAGAGAGTTTCCCGTACAGCTTCTCCCTCCTGAGAGTCTCTAAGACCAATCTCAGGTGCTCTTCGTGCTCCTCCGGGGTCTTGGAATACACAAGAATATCGTCGATGAATACCACCACGAACTTGTCAAGGTACTGGTGGAACACCTTGTTCATCAAGTTCATGAATACTGCCGGTGCATTGGTTAAACCAAATGGCATCACCATGAACTCAAACTGGCCGTATCTGGTCCGAAAAGCTGTCTTCGGCGTGTCTTCTTTCTTCACCTTCACCTGGTGATAGCCTGACCTCAAATCTATCTTTGAAAACACCCTCGCCCCGCTCAACTGGTCGAAAAGATCATCTATCCTCGGCAGCGGGTACTTGTTCTTGATAGTGATATTGTTCAAAGCTCTATAATCAATGCACATACGCACCGTGCCGTCTTTCTTCGGTACGAACAATACCGGAGCTCCCCATGGTGATGAACTGGATTTGATGAAGCCTTTGTCCTGCAGCTCCTCAACTTGCTTCTTCAGTTCTGCCAGCTCGCTGTTGTTGACTCTATAGACATGTTGTGAAATGGGCTCCGCTCCTGGAACCAAGTCTATAGAGAATTCAACATCTCTGTCTGGCGGCAAACCTGGCAACTCTTCTGGAAATATATCCAGGAACTCCGCTATCAGAGGATGTGGCAACTCCTCTTCTTCTGCCCTGGCTCCACAAAATGTGCTCCTGCTCTGTTCCGTTGCTCCTCTGACGACCTCAAACTCCGGCTCTCCTGGTGGTCTAAACAATACTCTGCCTCCATAACAATCTATAGTAGCATGATGCCTACTCAACCAGTCCATTCCGAGTACAATGTCGTACCCTGGAAGTGGCATGACGAGTAAGCTCACGCTCAACTCTCGGCCTCATACTGATACTCTCCGGTCCTTGCAGTAATCACGGACTAGGATAATACCTCCACCAGTCATGATCTTGCAAGTCCTAGCTAATGGTTCTGTGTCTAAATGATGTCGAAGTGCATATGATACAGACACAAAACTATGGGAAGTGCCAGAGTCGAATAAGATAAATGCGGGAATACAATCGAGAAGAACCGAACCTGTGATCAAGTCTCCTGCTGGCTCGATCTCCTCGACTGCCATGGCGTATGCTCGCCCCTGGGGTGCACCTCTCTGCTGCTGATGATGGGCGAACTTCTGATGTTGTGGTGGAAGTGGTCCCCTCTGTTGTTGGCCTCCTGGTACGGTAGGTACCCTGTCTGATCCTCTCTGGGCGGCTGCTCCACCCTGACCTGGACGAAAGGTAGGACAATCCTTCAGCTGGTGTGTCGTCGATCCGCAGGATAGACATGAGCCCAATCTCTTCCTGCAGATATCTCTAGTATGTCCCATCTTCCCGCAGTACGCACACTGGATAGCGGGCTGGTTCTGTCTCTGTTGCTGCTGCTGGACCTGCCCTCGGGCTGGTGCCTGATGCTGCTGCTGAAAGGGTCTCTGCTGTTGCTGCTGAAAGTGTGGACGCTTGCCCGGTCCCGTACTACTGTTTGCTCCTCCGGAACCATCGCGTCCCCTCTTGGGCCTGAGGCCCAAGTCATCCTCGGCTACTTGGGCATCCATCAATATGCCCTCGTAGGTAGCTGTGCGACGTCCCGACGTGCGAGACTTGATCTCCCTTGTCAGCCCCTTTCTGAATTTCCGGGCCCTGTCTCCCGGATCTCTAATCATCGATGGCGCGAAGCGGCTCAGGCGGGAAAACTTCGCGGCATACTCATCGACGGACGAGCTCCCCTGGGCTAAGTCATGGAACTGACTCTCCAAAGCTCCCAGGGCAACATCAGGAAAGAACTTTTCTTTGAAGAGCTCCTTGAAAGCTTCCCAAGTGAGTCCCCTGCGCAAGAGTCTCGGCTCCGTGCGAAACTACGTCAAGGCAATATCGAACATCTGGCTGCCAGCGGCCTCGATCTGGAGGGCCTCTGGAAGCTGTGCCAAACGCAAGTTTCTCTCGATGTCCTCTAGCCAGTCATCGGCGTAGAGTATCCCTTCTGTCCCCTTGAACTCCCGAGGCGTCATCCTCTTGAAGTCCACAATGGTGCCCGACCTCTGGTGGTGCTGATCAGGACGCTGCTGCTGCTGAGTGACTCTCTCCACAGCCTGGAGAGCCACTTGGTGAGCATTCTCCATGTTCACCCTCATCATCTCTGTCTGGGCCTGATATGCCTCAGCCTGCACTCTCTGGGCCTCTGCCGACGTCCTCTGGGCATCGACCATGCCCTGAATCAAGGCGAACATCTGTGCCCCATCGACGGGCACACCTCCTGGATGCTGAACTGGTGGTGGTGGTAGAGGCCCCGTCGTAGCTGTGGGGACCCTCTGAACTGGTGGTGGAGGACCCCCGAATGCTGCAGACACTCCCACATGTACTGGAGATGTAGGAGGTGCTGCGGATGCCTGTCCGGCAGGGCGAGAGGTGGCAGACCTCTCTGAATCTGCTGCTCCGAGTCTCTGGGACCTCCTTGGCGGCATCCTGAAGACAGATCGAAAGATTTAATTAAGGCAATAGATACGATATCATCAAGGAAGGACAGAAAAATTCTAAAGGAAAAATTATTAAGAGTAATGTCATAAGAATCAAAATTCCCTAATTGTGATTGAGCATATCCTCGGCCTAATTCCTATTTCCTAAAACAGGCTCGTAGTAATACTCTAAGCGAGCACCACTACGATATCGCTCTAATGCGGTTCTAGGACTCGACAACTGACCTGCATGGGCCACCACTAAAAACGTGTCATGACCCGTACCCGGAATTTGGGCATGAGTCGTGGGTACGTCCAGCCTACGCCGCAGCATCGGCGGTAGAACGCTGTCTAGGTCTAAACATAATATATCCTGTCAATAATCTCAACTCCGTACGGAGGACAATGATAATAATCCACAGTTCTATGATATACTTAATCACAAGCTAATAGAAATCATAGCACGATGAGAATAGAAAAGAGTTCTAATAAAAACCAACCACAATAATCCAACTCAAATCCTGGGTCTAAATGACCTCACAAAGTCACAAAATAATAAATACATCTCAGTCTCAGTCTAAAACAATAATGCAGAAAAAGTAGTCTAAGAGCAGCCAGGTACGTTCTCCTCTAGGCTAGGCAACTCCTCTGGGGTTTCTGGAGTGAAATTACCCTCTAATCCTGGGCCGTAATGAGTGGGGCAAAAATCCTCCAGGTCCTCTGAAAAATGTTATCCAGTCAGGATTGGAGCGAAGCACAAGCACTAACAGCAGTTTCATTAAATTGACAAAATCTATAAACAGTGTAAGAGATACAAGATGGAATAAATGCTGAACATGAGAAGTACAGGAGAAAATGAAATAGACAATAGAGCATCTAGCAATGAACAATAAATAGTGAATGCTAGAACAATGAATCTGAATAAAGATAAACATCTAACTAAGTGTTTAAAATATTAGTTTATTATGTGATCGGCTTGGGACTAGATCAGGCTGGTTATATATGATTAGCTATGATTCTTGAAGGTCAGGCTAACCATATGGTTAGCTATGATGCATGATAATGGTCAGGCTAATCATATATAACAGCTATGAAGCATGATGATGGTCAGGCCGCACCCGACGTGAGAAGTGGGGTGAGCTATGATGCATGGTAAGGATTTGGATATGATCACATAATCTACTAATAGTTCCCCATCCCCAGCTAGCACGGTGGATTCCAATCATGACTCCTCATGATGGGGATCTAGGGTGCTAACTCGTGTATCCACAGTGTCGGAATCAAGTATGTAATACACTACAATTTATAGAAGTAATCAACAATGAAAACTGTCAGAGAATGTACTCGCCTGTGGTCCTGAGCAAAGTGTGAGGGTCGATGCCCAAGATGAAATCACAATGACCTAAATATAAGACAACAATGTTAAATGGTGTTTGGAATGATAAAAGTGTTTAACTAAGTTGAAATGAGGGTGTTAGGCCATTTTTAGGTCTATACTAGGTTTACCTATGGTTAACTAGATCATTTGGTCAAAATCTAATTAATACTAGTCTTATGCTAGTCTATAACTGCCATACTAGAGTTATTTATACTTACCTAAAATATATAGGGTAGTGTTTATATAGTAACTTAACTTATACCTTATTCATATAATTAATACCCTCAACCCAAAACTAGCTACACACTTTGATACTCCCCTTGATGTTTATATTCATAACCCACACTTATACACTTGCACAGACACACAGTTTACACAGATAATTCATTCCCCCCCTCTAGCTACTGACAGGAACTCTAAATTTACACAAATAGTATCTACACACTGACAGGAACATAGTTACACAGGTAATGCACAGTTTACACACAATTTTATACATAGACACACACATTTTCAGTTCACTCACACACTAGGTATGCCCCTAACCTCACTGCACACACACAACTCCCTGATACACTGCTCTACCTACTGACACAGTTAACACACAGGGTGCATATGGATACACTCACACACATACCTATTTTATCTCAGGTCTGATACTCTAGGGAACCCAATACAACATAACCCATCACTTCTAAAATTTAACACTGAACTATCCTAATTACCTAACACAGTCACCTCACAGCTATCTAACATACTGAACTTACTGATACATTATTGCACACAGGCACTCTGTTTCCTATTAACCATCACTCACACACACCTAATTCACTGCACAGCTGCTGAGAATACCTCACTCACACATATGCACAGCCATAGGTTGACTGGTACACACTGTCACAGTGAAATTCACCCATGCACACACTGCTACACACTAAAATTACTGCTCACCCACACTACACATATAGAGGTACTCACAGAAATTATACACTGCCACACCTCTCTCTCACACACTAGTACTCATACACATATGTTCTACTCTCCCTAACTAAAATACACATACATAGGCACACATAGATAGGAACACACAGTCACAATTTCACAGCCACACTGACACAAAGACACAAACACTAGTTACATAGACACTGCTCACTCTCACAGACATTTCTAACATGTATACTGATACACTAGGTATCTAGGTTCTACTGATACTCATCTCAACTCACTGCACAAGTTCACCTAGATCCTGATACTCTGGCACAGAACTACACTCTTACACACAGTTTCTAATTAACTGAGACACAAGTTTACACTGATTTCATTTGATACACACAGGTATCAACTGAGACACTAATCCAATGCACAAGAACTCAAAATACACAGATACTACACTAGATGCTAATTTCCTAACTCATACACACAGTCACTTACACAAGTGACTGCACAGTTGCACACACTAGTACTCATACACAGTGAGGCACAAGTCACTGATACATTGGCTCTAATTCTCACACAGCTACACTAGGACACTGCACACACACTGCTATGGTTCTCCTAACTGATACATAGGCACAACATTGGGATCTCATACACTGCTACAACCTATTACTCATGAACTCCAGTACTTAGTTCATAGAATTCAATGATACTAAGATACTAGAGAACTCTACACTGCTCAAATCATAAGAAATTTACCTCCACAACACTGATACACTATGAACTCAACACTGATACTCCCAGTTATCCTATAGTCAAACTAAAATCCCCAATTTCTGATACACACAGGAATCAAGGACCCGACTGTACAGTGGGATACCCTTTCCCCCAAACTGCTGGTACACTGAACCCTAGCACCCGAGTTCCTCTCCATAACCAACCCTGGCTCTTACCTCCCTGATGCACAAATCACTACTCCATAGTGCACACAGCATACAACAAATAGTATACACACTAGACACTAATTTATATGCAGTTGGGGAAAAACAGAGACACATAGGTACTCACACAGGTTTCTCACTATACTTACAGAAATTAAGAGGTTAACTGACACAGGATTTAAACTAACTACACCCATTCACAGGAACCCAACCAAATGCATCATCTACACCTAATGATCCAAGCCATCAACAGCACTTCAAAACCCCAACCCGAAACTCCTGCTCTCAATACAACCTACACCCTAGATCAACTACCCGACTGCAGTAACCTATTTACAACAAAATATATATATACATATAGATTCATATATCAACTATGCAGAAATTAAATAAGTTAGATAGGTAAGTTCCTAATAACATTTCATCATACATATGTAGGGCATAAACGAAAACACATACAACCCCTAAGTTCCCGATCAAAACCCTAAGAATCGAGTTCAACCTACACATGGGTGATGAAATCAATCTACAAACCAATACTTAGGGTTAGGGTTCACAAAAATTGGGGAGAACCCCATGTTGGTCACCAAAACCCAAAACAAAACCCTAAAAATTGAACTACACATCAAGGGTGGGTTCCTAATGGCCATGAACAACAGAAAACAGAATTAAAGGAATAGAAATAGGGTTTTTACCTGCAGGGATGGTTTCTTCACTGAGGTTCTTCTTCTTCAAGGCTTCCTGACCCACGTTCCTTGCTTTCCTTGCTTGGAGGAGGAAGGTGGAAACCCTAGGGTTAGGATTTCGAAATCTGGGTGGGGAGATGGTTTCTCTTGTGGAGGCTAGGGTTTCCTTTTTCTCTACATGAAGAATAGCTTAGAAAGAGGCTTCCTTTTATATTAAAGCAAGTTTAGGGTTTCCATGCCTAGTCTTTTTAGGTTAAACCCCCCTGGCCCTCTCATGTAGAACCTAATTAACTCAGGTTTAGGCCTTCTAGGGTTTGAGGTCCAAGCCTAAAATTAGAATTCTAGGGTTTCACTAGAACTGGTTTACAATTAGGGTTGACTCACTAGGGTCTGTCCTAATGAGTTCTAGGGTTTGACCTAAAACTAAACATTACAAATAATAATATAATTAGTTACAAAACTCAGCAATTAATTAAATTCATAATTATTTAAAATAGCTAAATTACACAAATGCCCTTATATGGAAAAGTGGTAGTGATCCACTTGAATTTTAAGTCGTAGGAATCATTAAAAGAAAATCTTACCCTAGTATTCTTTGCAAGCGACACTGTTATCTGTCATCCTAAAGAATGGTAGGCGTAATTAAATATTTGCCAGTGTTATTTCAGAATTTTATATAAGTAGGTTGTTCCTTTGAACCTAGATCTTGGGATCTCCAGTCAACTAGGTTGGGTTTTTCTTTATGGAATTTCTTTTATCATAGGCTTCAAGCCTATTTCCCTCGATGACTTATAAACTTGCTCTCTTGTCAAACCTTTAGTTAGTGGATCCGCAAGGTTTTTCTTTGATTTTACATAATCAATCATGATTATGCCATTAGACTGAAGTTTCCTAATGCTATTGTGACATCTTCTGATGTGTCTTAGTTTATCGTTATAAATATGACTTTGTGCCCTACCGATAGCAGATTGACTATCACAATGTATACAAATTGCTTGTAAGAATTTTGGCTATATTGGAATGACCTCTAAGAAGTTTCGAAGCCACTCTGCTTCTTCACTTGCTTTATCCAGAGCTATGAATTCAGATTCCATAATTGATCTCGCTATGCATATTTGTTTTGAGGACTTCCACGATATTGTTGTACCTCTAAGTGTAAAGATATATCCACTTGTGAATTTTGAGTCTTTAGTATCAGATATCCAATTTGTATTACTGTACCCTTCGAGTACATCTGGATATTTAGTATAGTACAAACTATAATCTTTGGTATATCTTAGATATCTAATCTAATGATTGTCTTCCAGTAATTTTCTTCTGAATTACTCGTATATCTACTCAGTTTGTTAACTAATTGAGCTATGTCATACAATTGTGACATACATTAGGCTATCAATTATACGAGAATATTATATTTGTGAAATACTTTCTCTGATATTCTTCATTAAATGAAGATTTAGATCTACTGGATTTTTTGCAATGTTAATCGTTTTGATTATATTTCTCTAAGATCTTCTCAATGTAATGAGATTGAGATAATATCAGTCCATATGTCATTTTAGAAAATTTAATTCCTAATATAACATCTGCAATTCCCAGATCTTTCATATTAAATTTTTGATTACGATATTCTTTGTGTCCTGGATCATGTTATGGTTACTGCCTATTATTAGCATATCATCCACATATAGACATATAATGACATATCCAGTTTATGTATTTTTAGATATACACATTTGTCACACTCATTAATTTTGAATCCATTTGACATTATTACATTGTTAAACTTTTGGTGCTATTATTAAGGTGCTTGTTTAAGTCCATATAGAGACTTAACTACTTTATACACCTTTCTTTCTTTACCTGCTACTATGAATCCTTCTAGTTGATTCTTGTAGATTTCTTCTTCTAAGTCCCCATTTAGAAATGCAGTCTTTACATCTATTTGATGTATTTCAAGATTGTGCAATGCTGCAATTGTAATTAATATTCGAATTGATGTTATTCTAGTTACTGGTGAATATGTGTCAAAATAATCAATTCTTTGTTTTTGATTATATCATTTGACATCTAGTCTTGCTTTATATCTATCAATAGTTCCATCAACTTTCATCTTCCTCTTGAATATCCATTTGCAGCCTAGTGGCTATCACGCCCCGGACTCTCGCTATCCCGAACGCCCCCGCCGGGCGAGAATCACCGCGTCGGTGCTCCCGCGGGACGGTCTTTCCCCTCGGGACGTGATATCGTGTGAGCCTGGAGATGCTCTTGCACATGGCAACAACATAAGTTGTCTTGGTTATCATCAAACCGATCAAGTTTACAGCGGAGGAGCAGTGTTACAAACAATAATCCATATGAGTATACGGGGTAAAGGACAAGACACGAGGTTCTCTGAATACAATGTCATCTTTCCATACATTATGTCCCTCTAGACAAAAGAAGCTCAAAATATCTTGATACGGCTTAAGGCATCGACACCAGATTTTTGGGTCCTGGGGATGAGGTACTGCTATCGCTTCCTCGGACGATCCAGTACCTGCAAACAAGCAAACTATTGGTGGGTCAAAACTTTGGAGAAAGTACTGGTGAGTATAAAATCAACAAACAAAAACAACATTCACTAAAACAAACACTAAGTAATTATGTTATAAAATATTACATTACTAGTGATCTTTCTAGTTTTACCTAGTTTCGTTACATGCAGTACAGGAGCAGAGTCATATTACTTCTTTTGGAAACATCTTTGAAAATAGATTTCAGTTCAATACAACAAAGCATACAAGAAAAATAGTTCAAGCATGATATACCAATCAGGGTGTCCGCAACATGTCTCGTGAGCTATACTCAAACACTCTAGGGACAAAGTAGCAACTAGTGGACTATTATTCTATATACTACAAGGCGATCAACATATTCAAGGAAGCATGCAAGTCTACATGAGATGCAAGACAATAAGCAAAATAACATATCACTTATTCTGTAGATCTTATGCCTCGCCGAACGGTTATCCCTGCAGCAGACATACAAGTTAGCAATAATTTGCATATATAAACAAGGTTCTCTTTTCTGTCCGTCTCTGCATCAAACAGTTAAATATGCAAGAAGGCTAGCCTAGCATGTGCCTTAACTACCTGAAATACAGCTATCTCCATGAACAAGATAACTTCTCTAACTCAAACTCTTTCCAACAGAAGTACCACCTCCCATCTAATAGCCATACCCTCAGGGCACACTATTAGTCTCACCCCATCAGTAGCCTCCATCCACCATTCCAATAGCTATACCCCAAGCTTAGGGTGCACTATTAGTCTCCAAACTAGTCATTAAGCCTCCATCCACTAGTCTAATAGCCACACCCCGAGCTCAGGGCGCACTATTAGTCTTCCATCTAGTCGATAACAAGCATATCATAAGCATAACACAACATGACAATACAAGCTTTCAATCCATCTATCTCTTATCTAATAGCCACACCCCGTAGATCCCGTAGAACCGAAACATCAGGGCGGGCTACTAGTCTCTTCTCTAATAAGACAAGCCATAACTCTTTGTAATAATATAAGCATACATTCAATCTATCTTTTGCATCCAAGACAAGCAATTATATAAATGACGACCAGCAAACATATGAACGATCTTTAATTTAAGCAAGCATGGAACAGGTCTATTTATTTTTTCAAGTTAACATGCAGTTATACTCTTTCCTTAGTATGGCAAGGTTCGTTCGATAGTGGTGTCTGTATAACTAGCATGCAACATTCATTTTTATACTTAGCATTGCAATTATTCTATCTATTTTTAAGCAAGTATGCTCTCGTTCTACCATTCTCAATGCGAACATTAACTTATTAAGCAAACAAGCATTGCAAAAACTCATATTCATTATTAAGGCGTGCAAGAATCAGAGAATAAAGTTTTTCCCACTCACCTAGATCAATCGTCTTGTATTTCGATCGGAAAACTCTTGGAGAAGGCTTCCGCTCGAGCCAACAAAGCGATATCTCTTGTATATAGTGCCAACGCGGAGCGGGATACTACATACTTACCCACCAAGAAAAAGTTTTGTCCTCAAAACTTCAAGGAGAAACTTTTGATATCCAGAGCCGCGATAGTCCTCATCCCTCTTCATCCTCAATCGAAAACTCTAACAATCAACAAGCACAAAATCACAACTCTCAAGCAAGAAAATAAATCCAAAAAACTTTTGCGAGCAACATTGAAAATATTTATGGACTTATTGTATGGAACACACAACTTAGAAACGATATCAATGGGCAAGGAATCATCATCTAAGAATAACAGTGAAAAGGATGTAAGGCCAGAGAATCGAGTTGCTCTGATGCCACTCTGTCTCGTCCAGATCCCGAAGGTCCCGACAACGCCCCCATCGGGCTCGAATCACCACGCCTCGGCGCTCCCACAGGACTTATATCATTTGCCGTTGAGGCATGATGTCGTGCAAGCCTGTAGATGCTCTCGCATAAGGCAACAACATAAGTCATCTTGGTTATCATCGAATCGATCGAGTTTGCAGTGGAGGAGCAGTATAACAAACAATAATCCATCTGAGTATACGGGACAAAGGTCAAGGCACAAGGTTCTCTAATTACAATGGCATCATTCTATATATTATGTCTCTCTATACAAAAGCAGCTCAAAAAATTTCGATACGGCTCAAGACATCGACACCAGATTTTTGGGTCCTTGGGATGATGCACGAATATCGCTTCCTCGGACGATCCAGCACTTGCGAACAAGCAAACTGTTGGTGGGTCAGCACTTTGGAGAAAGTACTGGTGATTATAAAATCAACGAACAGAAACAACATTCACTAAAACCAAACTAAGTGATTATGTTATAAAATATTACATTACTAGTGATCTAGGTTAGTTACATGCAGTACAGGAGCAGAGTCATATTACTTCTTTTGAAAACATCTTTAAAATCTGATTTTAGTTCAATACAACCAAGCATATAAGGTAAACAGTTCAAGCATGATGTACCAATCAGGGTGTGTGCAACGTGTCTCATGAGCTATACTCAAAGACTCTAGGGATAAAGCAACATCTAGTTGACTATCATTCTTTATACTATAAGACGATGAACATATTCAAGCAAGCATGCAAGTCTATGTGCGATACAAGACAATATGCAAAATACTATATCACTTATTCTATGGATCTTATGCCTCGTCGAACGGTTATCCTACAGCAGACATACAAGTTAGCAACAATTTGCATATATAAACAAGGTTATCTTTCCTGTCAATCTCTGTATCAAACAGTTAGGTATGCAAGAAGGCTAGCCTAGTATGCGCCCTAACTACCTGAAATACAACTATCTCCATGAACAAGCTAACTTCTCTAACTCAAACTCTTCCCAACAGAAGCACCGCCTCCCATCTAATAGCCATACCCTCAGGTGACACTATTAGTCTCACCCCATCAGTAGCCTCCATCTACCATTCTAATAGCCATATCCCGAGCTCAAGGTGTACTATTAGTCTCCAAACTAGTCATTTAGCCTCCATCCACCAGTCTAATAGCCACACCTCGAGCTCAGGGCATACCATTAGTCTTCCATCTAGTCGATAACAAGCATATCACAAGCATAACACAATCTCTTATCTAATAGCCGCACCCCCTAGATCCCGTAGGACCAGAACATCAGGGCGGGCTACTAGTCTCTTCTCTAACAAGATAAGCCATAAGTCTTTGCAATAATACAAGCATACATTCAATCTAGATTTTGTATCCAAGACAAGCAGTTATATAAACGACGACAAGCAAATATATGAAGGATCTTTAATTTAAGCAAGCATGACACTAGTCTATTTATTTCTTTAAGTTAGCATGTAGTTCTTCTATTTCTTTAGCATGACAAGGTTTGTTCGATAGCGGTGCCAGTGTTACTAGAATACAATATTTATTTCTATACTTAGCATGGCAAAGGTTCTATATCTTTTTAGGCAAGCAGGCTCTCGTTCTACCATTCTTAATGCAAACATTATCTTATTAAGCAAACAATCATTGCAAAAACTCAGATTCATTATTAAGGTATGCAAGAATCAGAGAATGAAGTTCTGTCCACTAACCTAGATCAATCGTCTTGTGTTTCGATCGGGGAAATCTTCGAGAAGGCTTTCGCTCGAGCCAGCAAAGCGATATCTCTTGTACATAGTACCAATGCAGAGCGGGGCACTACAATGGCTTACACCCTGGAGGAAGATCAACTAATTCCCATGTATGATTTTGTATAATGGACTCGATTTTACTACTTATAGCTTCTTTCCAAAGTGATGCCTCTGGTGTAGATATTGCTTCTTTGGATGTTTGACTTCATTTTCTAACATAAATGTTAGAAATTCTGGTCCAAAGGACTTTGATAATCTAGACCTCTTACTGCATCTAGGCGCATCTTCCTTATATGCAAATTTATTATTTTTATTATTTTGACCATCATATCTAATTTTATCATGATTTTTTTTTAATGTTTCTCTTTCATATATCTTCTTACATGGAAAAATATTATCAAAGAATGAGGTATTCCTAGATTCAATAATTGTATTATTATGTATCTCCGGAATGTCTAACTTATGTACGAGAAATTAATAAGCAGAACTGTTTTCAGCGTAAATATGCCGTCGAAGGTCTTAGGACCTATCTTGACCTTTTTAGGCAACAAAATTGCTACTTTTCCAAGGCATCCCCACACTTTGAGATATTTATAGGAAGGCTTCCTTCCTTTTTGTAATTTATATGGAGGCATATTCTTTTTCTTATGGAGTACCTTATTTAAAAGGTAGTTGGCTGTAAGTATAGCTTCTTCCCATAAGTTATCTGGTAAACTTGAATTAAATAATAGAGAATTCATCATTTCTTTAATAGTCCGATTTTTTCGTTCAACAATTTTATTAGATTTTGGTAAATATGGTGCGGTGGTTTGGTGGATAATTCTATGTTTTGTATAGAACCCTGCAAAGGGTGCTTCATATTCACCACCTCTATCACTTTTAAGAACTTTAATATTTTGATTAAGTTGATTTTCTACTTCAGATTTGTTTTGCTTGAACATATCTATTGCCTCATCTTTTGATTTCATAAGATAGACATAGCCATATCAAGTACTGTCATCACTGAATGTGATAAAGTACTTCTTCCTATTTTTAGTTTGTATACCTTTTAGATCGCATACATCTGTGTAGATTAAATCCAACGGTTCTATATCTATTTCAATTGGAATTTGAAAGAAAGTACAGGTTAATTTTTCTTCTGCATATATTTCACACTTATGATTTGAATCTATTGCAGATCTAAGAATTAAGTCCATGTTTATTAGTTTCCTGATTGAATTATAATTAACGTGACCTAATCTACCATGCCACATATGAGAGGACTCAATAATATAAGAAGAATTAATCATCTTATTAGGCATAATAGTCACTACATTCATTTTGAAGAGTCTCTAAGGAGGATTTTTCTTTAAAGACTTGTCGAACCGTACTTCTTTCTATTTTGCATTATCTGTCATTGTTTGCTTTGACGGACCTGCTTGAGGAGTAGTAGGTATTAGAGGAGCTGGAGTGTCACCCTTAGTCCCATAATACGTGGGATCAGTTCACATGACAATGACCAGCTACGTATAAAGTAGAATCCATTCATGTTTGAATACGTATAAGATGTTTTGTAGGGGTCACTATCTAAATAACACAATAAATATATCTATGTCTTAATCTAAAAAAATTAAAATATATGAATGGAGAATATGTATCATGGTGTGCACTCCATAAAAAAACTTGTCTGGATAAAATCAAAATGAATAATATGAGTCTACAAATTCTAGGTTATAACAGCAGATAAATAAGCAATAATAATAAGTATCTTTAACTACGGAAGATATGATACAAGTGCCTAGTCACAATACCTGCATAGCGAGACGATACTCATCAGCAGCTCCAAAAAGACCCAACGACAATCAGCACTACAAATCTGGCAGAAAATCAGGTCATCAGAGGGACGTAACAAGATACATAATATACAAGCTATGTAAACTAAAATAAACTAATAACTGATGCAACGGTTATTCTGACCGCCTAAATGTAAAATTTAGAGGACAACTTTTGTACGCATGGGCGGGATTCAGGCTAACTTGACTAGTCCACGTAGCTCAAGTATAGTATATCAACAATCATCTTTATCCGTCCGTGATGATCCAAGAATGTCAGAGGGCATCTGCATAACTCATCAAATCCCATAGTTTTGTCTAGAAACTATGGTATACAATGTGGTTGTCCCATACACATAGTAGTTTTCCTCCCCCATAATCTCCAACTAACCAAGTTATATGCATAATATGTCTAGTTTTTTAACTTCTTGAGTCCCTAATCATAGCAGTTATATTCTCTATCTGTCATACGTTCCTTACGTACTAATAGCTAGTCAAATACATACTAACAAGATATCTCAATCATGTAATATGGGTGTCATTGCCAAGGAAGATATAAGTATATCCTCCAATCATAAGGTAGTCCTATAAAACTAGGTTGCATGCATAAAATAAGTATAAGACACCCTTTCCAATATCCCTTTGCACTATTGTCCACCTTCGTCTCTGTTATCATAATATACAATTCTTGTATAGTCATCCAAGATCTATCTTTCTTATGAGAGTTCTCTTGGCTAGGCTGCTACCCTATTTCAATTTTAATTTCCAACACAAGCATGAAGTCATGATTATTTCCTCTAATTGACAATTTTCTCGAACTCAATGTAATGATAAAACTTCTATACTGACTTATGTCTAGTATTAAGTACAAGGCTTATCGATCCATTCTATCCATAAAAATCTCTAAGTCATAATTCTAAAGTCTTCCATAAGGGTGGTCATATTCTTGTTTAGGGAGCTATAACTAATCCCAAAGTTCAACTGTATATTATCTTAAATCGTACCCCCTTGTCATTTCACCCATCATGAGAATCCTCTCTTATCCTCCTAACCAATCTTCTTAATTGTGTAAAACTTCTAATCCAACTCTATCTGCTTAGTAAATGATAAGAGTTTATTTTCATTGATAAAGGAAAATTTCTCTACTAGGGCTAAACCTCCTATAAAACCCAAACTGCCATCCTGTTTTAACCGTCTATCTAGTAGAGGCATCTATCCCAACCATTCCTAACTTAGATATTCACTCACCTCAAAAATATTCTACCAATCTTACTTCCATCCTACAATAATATATAATCGAAAAGAGTTCATCATAAATGAGTGTTTGTCTTCCCAAAATAGGAGAAGACTAGAAACAATAATAAGGAGTTCAAGAAGGGCATGATTGAATACAAATACGTGATTCAAGGGTGGTAGTAGAAGTCAAAGAAGTTTCAATAAAAATTGTTGATTGAGATCCTAATACACTTTTCATAATGTAATGCCCCACACCCGTATAATGTATTATGCTAAGATTTTGAATATAAAAAGTATTAATTGAGTTAGTTTTCGTGTACAAGTGGTGTGCAGAGTTCAGTGCAATCAAAGAAGCGCCTCGCACGGGCTGAGGCATGGGCGTTGAGCAATGGAATCAATGGGTTCATTCAGACTAGTGCAGAGATAGAGGATTTGAGCGATAATACCGTCTTCCATAGTCTGCTTGGGTCGGATAATTTGGAGAGTATGACATGCTCGCACGGATGTACCAATTGAGTATAACGTGCTTCGCATCAAACCACGAATTCAAGGAATCGACCGTATCGACAAGGAAGAGTTTTAGGCAGATTCAGACTTGGTGAATGGGCTCTGTTCCGTCTTCTCTAGTCCTTTATGCCTAGTAAAATGGATAACATCTTGTATATTGAGTACTTGGTCTAGAATATAGAAACACAATATTAGAGGCGTGGAACAGTATACATGGTTCAGATAGATAAGCTGAGTCGGAGTTTATGGCGAACACTATAGATAGAACATTGATAGCTAGAACGTGGATAACGGTTTCAGAGGCGTGCATAAAGAGTATGTAGGAGTTGTGGTACAACACCACAGAACTGCAAGTGTGAGATAGGCGAGAGCATGCATTGCGTACGAGGATCATATTAAGATGCTTCATCAAGTAAAGCGTGCAGTTGTGGTTCAAAATCGGACAACTGCCAATATTTGTATGGTACTTTTAGAATACGAGACTTAAAACTTATCAGAGGGCATGTTGCCACAGAATCCGTAATAATGTGGCATTGTGCCTTTTGTATTGGGACCTTGGATCATCAGCGAAACATGGAATGATAGAAACATGAAAGAGAATGATATCATCAAGAATGTGTATTGTGGCAAAGAGAATCCTTCATGGTCATGGGCAGCCGAAGTACAAGGCGATGGTTCTTCGAACAGGTAGTATCGGTGGCTACAGTACCGTTCGACCTAGGAAGAGCCAGTTGATTCACCGTTTAAATAAGGAAGGGGCACAGAGTATTGTGGGACTTTAGCTAGGATTGTGACCCAGACTGGATTGTTATGTCGTATATGCAGATAAGTGGGGGCCTTCGGTGGGGCTAGGAACCCACACGTGTAGCATTCACCATTTGCCATGAATCGCCTGATATGGTTGGCTTGTGAGTCGCCGGTGACCTTCACTTTATATAGATAAAATGCATGTAGTTGTGTGTTTCAACTGGAGGAGTTATCATCTGGGTTAGTTTGTGTAGTCGAGTTATTATTCTTCATTTTTGTGCGTTAGTTGGTTCGTGCGAGTTATGTCGAGTGACACGGGTTGCCCGTATATTTTGATTTTACTGTACGAGTTTGATTAGAAAATACTTATAGGCTTACATGATTCAAATTAACCTGTTGTATGCTTAGTTATCTTTGAGATTGGATATAATATGAAAGTGAGTTTACATGATTTAAATGCTTATGTATGGAACATGCTTTCCTACTTTTCTTACATTCCTTGCCATAAAATCAATCTAGGTTTAAAGTAGAAAGATCACCTTGTAATAATTGTATGCTTTACATGACTACTTAATGTTAGTTTAGGCGAGTGGGTTATCATGCTCATTCAGTACAATATGTGTACTGACCACGTTTGTGGGTATCCTTTCAGGTACTCAGGTGCGAGACCTTAGCTTGGATATAGAAGACATGATGTATGGAACATCAAGATCCTTTGTAAGCAAGAGAGGGCTAGAGTGTTGTAAGCCTTCGTATCTTTATTTGGACCCTTTGAGAGCTTCACTGCGTATACTCTGTTGTGTTCTTGTTTGTAACATTATTTTATTCTACTGTAACTTGGTCGTTTTGATGATAACCATAATGTTTGACGTTATTGTCTTGTGCGAGCGCAACTCGAGGCTCGTACGACATCAAGTTCCGATAAAAATAATTATCCTACGGGAGTATTGGCGTGGTGATATCATGTCCAACAGGGACAATTGGACTTATGAGAGATTGGGGTATGACACATAATGCAGGCTCGCTCGGTAAAGTAATATAACAAAAATAATATAATCTGACCTGCATGGACCACAACAAAAACTATGTCATGCCCCAGTCCTAAAATATGAAGAACAGGTCATGTGGCAATTGCCAACTACTTATCAAGTGGACTCCAGTCCAGCTCGAATACGTATAAGTTGTTTTATAGGGGTCACTATCTAAATAATACAATAGATATATCTCCGTCTCAATCCACAAGAAAATAAGATATAAGAACGGACAATATGTATCATTGTGTGCACCCCTTACAACACTTGTACGAATAGACTCAAAATAAATAATATGAGTTTACAAATTCTAGGCTATAACAGCAGTTAAATAAGCAATAAGAATAAGCATCTATAAATACGGAATATATGATACAAGTGCCTAGTCACAATACCTGCATACCGAGACGATACTTATCAGCTGCTCCAAAAGACCCAACGACAATAAATACTGCAAATCTGACAGGAAACCAGGTCCTTAGAGGGACGTAATAAGATACATAATATACAAGCTATGTAAACTGAATAAACTCATAACTGATGGAAGGGTGATTCTAACCGCCTGAATAAGCAATTTTGAGGACAACTTTTGTACACATGGGTGGGATTCCGGTTAACTCGACTAGTCCACATAGCTCAAGGCTAGTGGTATATATATACTGTTAATATTCATCTGTATTCGTTAGTAACGATCCAAGAAAGTCATAGGGCATCTTCATAACTCATCAAATCCCATAGTTTCGTATGGGGACTATGGTATACAAATGTGGCTGCCCTATACGCGTATAGATATTCTCCCCCATAATCCTCCACTAACCAAGTCATATACATAACATGTTCAATTTTGTAGCTGCTTGAGTGTTTAATACCCTAATAATAATATTTACTTTCTCTATCCATCATACGTTCCTTATGTACTGCAAGCTAGTCAAATACGCAGTCTGTGTCCCTAAGAAGATGTCTTAATCATGTAATGTGGATGTCATGGCCAAGGAAGATATAAGTATATCCTCCAATCATAAGGTAGTCCCCTAAAACTAGTTCGATATGCATAAAATATGTACAAGACACGAGAACGACTAACCCAGTCGCTTGCACCCAAGTATAGCTTGGACGCATCGTTTATATAATCTAGAGTAGAATCCATAAGAAAATATATAATTAAATAGTGTAAATAAATAACAAGGACAGTTAACACAACAATATATACTTGCATGGATCTTGAATAGTGGCAAGACGACGTCGAGGTAGTAAACTCGGTAAGTTAACAACCATAGAAAAGATAGAATCTAAATGAACACCTTCGGATGCTAGAAATAACATCACCAACGTTCCCAGAATGATTGAAATAGTTAAAGTAGACTATCCATAAGTCCAATTTGGACATAGAAACAAAAATGATAGTTTGAGGTCAAAATGGGATCCACAAGTGGTCCGCTTTGCACTGAAAAATGTGCCAAAATTAAAGTTCTCTAAACTCAGCATATTATAGGTCAACCAAGTCCTAAACGACGATATGAACTCAACTGTATATCCATATTTTTATTTTGATGAGCCGTTCACAAAAATGCTCGTTAAATAGTATCGTGGCAGCCCACAAAACGGTAATCCGGTCAACTGTCTTTGAATCAAACCATACTTGGGTCACAGAACTAGTATATCGCAATGAGTCCAATGGCACAAGTTTTATTGCAAAATGACAAGAGTGCACAAAATAACTGGATAATTTCAAAAATTCACGATATGGTGACTTTCGACGGATACGGGCCAAATTTATCACACTCACATGACCAAATTAAATTTTGTCAAAGTACACATGTAGAGAAATACCGTACGCACCTTTTGGTGTAATCTATATGCAACGAAGTTATCCTGTTTGACGAGACCAACTTTGTATCCCAAAAGTTTTGGTTTTCAAACATTGAATTTTCTCCATTTTCAAACTGAAATAACTTGGGATGAAAATTGAAATAAATAAATCTATTTGAAGAGAAATAATCCTGGTCATATAGGCTTTATATAAAAAAAATAAAATCTAAATTTTGTGAACAGGATTGGGAGATATTGGCTTGTAAATATGGGTACTTGAGACAGTTTCTGTGTGATCCAAGATTCATATTTTTTTCTCGATTTGGAACTTGATTTACGATCAATATAAAGCAAACTAAATTAATCTACTTGAAGGAAAATGGAGAGGGTTAAGTTGTGATCACACCTGAAAAAGTAGATCAAAAAATGATCGAGAAATGACTGAAAAATATGACGCAAATGTGGAGGGTTTGGGGTCGCTACTATTGATGCAAAAGTAGATATGGAAGAATTTGAATTCAAAGTTTTTAAAAAAAATTCACACCCGAAACCATTAGGGGAAGGGCATTGCGCGCGGGTTTGTAGGTTGTGCCCTGCGGGAACAATAGAAAAACATAGTTTTTAAAAAACTGAAATAAGCTATTATTTAAAATATAAAATTATATATATATTTGAATACAAATTTTTTTATTTTAAAGTACTATAGAATTTATTCCTACCATATAAAATATATATCGAAAAATTATTCCTAAAGACTATATAAAAATAAAATTTATAAGCAAATTAATTAAAAATGAATAATTCCTAATTACTAAATAGCAATAAATAAGTAATAAATGAATGTAATAAATATATATAAAAAAATGGTTGAGGGGGTTTACATGGTGGGGTTGGGGAAGCATCCTCCTGAGCTGGATCATAAGCCCGAAAGTAGTCCTTGCTGGACCTAGTTTCTTCGGACATTATTTAATCAATAGCAAGTAAAAAATAAAGTAACATATGACATGGCTTGCTTTTCTTCCCCTTTTGCTTTAGTTTAGAACTGGAGAAAGCAGTCTCATGTACGTGTGTCACATCCCAGGACAGAAATACAGAGAATGAGGGTATGACACGGCTAACTACGCACCACGGAGTACAAAGACATCCCTAAGTACGATCAATATTGTAAGAAGACGAGGGGTGCATGCTACAATCAAGTCGCCTAGGGTTTCTCGGAACATCTATGTCTCAATCACTCAAACAAGAAGCAGTAAGCATAGAACATGTAAGATAAAGCAGTAAGGCATCCCAGACGCTCTATCAAAATGATCTCGAATCTAGCCGTACAAAATAATAGGCTAGAAAATTGTGAAAAGTACATGACTGATATCAGCTGTAATCTGAATAAATACAATCATATAGGAAAGCTAATGTCCAAAAAAGTCGGCTAACATGTGTTGGTGGCTAAATATCTAAAAAAAATGAATGTACAATATGAGTGGTGAAGAAGAAACCCACTCTTGTCCATCAGTGGCTATCCGCCTAGTGCGAACCATCAAACAAGGGAAGATACGCTTTGATCCTCGGGCGCTGGCTCTAAACCTGGCCGTGCGAAACCAGTGGAGTTAGACCCCCAAATAGTAAGTACCACAAGAAAGCACGAATGAAGAAACAAAAATCGTATATATAATGCATGAGCGAAGAATCATAGGCGTATACACCGTCTTAGAAGCAATACGATACTCCTACACCAAACAAGGACAAGAAGTGTCGTACCACACCGAGATAGAATACATCCTTAGATTAAGGTCAAGCTATAGTATTCTACGTCGTAGTTTCGGTCCATAGCCTATCATTGCATAATAGTCCAACCCCATAACCAAACAAAGAGAAGGGTTGAAACATCGCACCACGGCATTCCATGTCTGTAGGATACTAACAGAAGATACAGAGCACAATCAAGTTCAGTTAATAACTTGGTCAAAAATCCTACGGCTTTCTAGATAAAGTCTGGGTTATCCCAGTAGAATAATGTATAATTAGGGATCCTCAAATCGTGCTATTTCTAAGCAGGGCTAGCCGAACCAATATTAACACATAACACATAGTATAGGCTCTGGTCCCTCGTAAGTCCACCATGCTAACAGATCATAATAACACATAGCACATAGCACATAGCACATAGCACATAGTAGCCAGATACTGGCCTTCACTATTGTGAATAATACACAATATCCGGGGGTTCCCAGCCTGGCACGTCAGAACTGATGTTCGTGAGATGGCCGACGTGTACGATCTCGGGATTTTATTCTCTCCCAATGTTCTACATATTTTAGTTGCCTAGTTAACCCTACGATTAGCTAGAATCTTATGGCATTGTCACATGATCTTTCCTACTAGATGTCATACCTTGGTACGTGTACGGTAGGTACAAATCCACTTTGTTGCCCAATGCCCAAATCCGGATTCACCCTAATGTAATGCATCAATCCATAATCATCCTAACCACGCTATAGTTACTGACTAACTACAATATCCGTGCTGGAGAAATCGATATCATATAATATCACATGTTGCATAGGATCAAGTGGCACCTCGGTGCACAACCAAGACTTGTAACATACATAACACGTAGTAGGTGTATCAGCATGGATACAGGAGTCGAGTCCGGTTACCATGTTAATCAGTCAGTCACAAAAAATTCCTCTTGTCATATTGAAACACATTGCTCAGGTCAGGTACATTGTTATTGCCACTATGGTAAAATTTTAACACATAGTTAGATTAAGCCTATAGTTCTGACAAATTTAGGTACCAATCCCTTGGGCATGAAATCTCAGGTACTGTAGGTCACTTAGCTCGTTGATACATATAACTGGCTAGGGTCAAATCATAGAGTCTATAAAATCCATTATAAACAACAAAACTAAGCAAAGCCATGACCTAAACAAAAACATGTACATAGGGTCAGGTGCGCGAATAAAAATATGCTCATACGAGGCTGCCGTATGGATACATGCTCATGGATGTCTGTCGCCTGCAAGCCCTATTGCATGGAGCAGTAGCCTCATGCACCAGCTACCGTAGGTGCAGCTGTCACATGTACAAGTTGCCATATGATAAGGCTTGTCGCATGAATTCAGCTTCGTAGCAAGATATAAGCCTGACACATGGCGGCTTGACGCATAAGCATGACATGCGCATGATATTTTATGAATATAGCAAGTTAGGCATTCAGTATCAGGTGCATAGAGTTTTGCCATATGTACCCTCAGATACATGGAGAGATCAAGCTCATAACAAGATCTACCGTGTGACTTGATCGGGCGCATAGGTCATAGCGCGCATGCGAAAAAGTCATGCGCCTTCGTCTACACGCCCAGAAGCCTAGGTGCATAGTAGGTGCATGTTGTGAAGGGGTCTGCGAAAAGTAGTTCATGCCGCATAGCATCACTATCGCATAGCCTCCATGCCGCATGAGACTTCATCGTCCCAGAACAGCAAGTTCACCATGAAAAAAGTTTTAAACTTATCTTCTTCATAAAATTCTCATTTTAACTCCAAATCAAGTGAAACAAAAGTCAAAATCGCATAAAATTTAATTTTCTACAACATGGAATAATTAATTTTGGAAAATAATAAGTTTTTGGAAATAATTCCCACAAAACACCATAAAACCCTAACTTTGAAATGTAGATCTATTCCAAAATACTCCTCAAAACTGAAAATACCAAAAACTAAATATGCTTAGAATCATAAGATATAGATTATAGACTAACAATATGCAAGAAAAATTAAAGAATTAAAATATGTCATATTTCCCCATTTATGCAAGATGTATTTTCCTAAGCTCCAAAGAAAATAGAGAGAAAGAAAGTGAAGAATGAGGGAAGAGAGAGAAAGAATAGGGTCTATATAGGGTATGGTTTGATGCTAAGCCATTGGATCAAGTCATAAATCCCTCCAAGAAATCTTAGCCACAGAAAATAAACCATGAACAAATAGAAAAAGAGAAATAGGTCTAGACTCATGGTCACCTGGTTGTTATGCCAGTAAGTTGTATATGCATTTAATACGTATATCGGGAAGGGGAATGGAATCTTTACCCTCTTTAGAAAAATTTTGTACCAAAATTTAAACCCATGGCAAGCTAGAAATATCAAAACAAGCACTACGCTAACCACATGCATATCTATGCAGGCAATTAAATAATCAATCATATAAAATAAGAAAATAAAATATCATACGACATGGGTGATCGAAGATCACAAAATTTAAGAAGTGAAGGAATAAGAAGGAATATACCTCCTGAGTCGAACAAGTGTGGATACAGGGACCTGATATCAACCTTGAGCTACCACATCGACTCTCCCAGAGGGTGATGACCCCAAGCAATATAGACAGGACAGATAGTTCGATTCTTGAGTACCTTTTTCCTCTGGTCCAAAATGGACACAGGTTGCCTCTCGTAAGACAAGTCAGTACCAACGACTAGCTCAGAATGATCGAAGATATGACTCGGATCCGGAACATACCTACGTAACTGAGACACAAGGAATACATCATGCACCTCGCAGTGCAAATGTGGAAGGGCAAGGCGATAAACAATATTGTCCACCCATTCCAGGATGTCGAACAGACCAATGTATCACGGACTAAGATTCCCGTGGACTCCGAATCTAATAACTCCATATGTGGGCAAAATTCATAAAAATATGCGGTCATCGACGCAAAACTCTAAAGACCTACGATGCTGATCTGTCCAATGACGATGACGATCCTGCACGACCCGAAGCCGCTCTCTGATCTTTTTGACAATCTCTACTTTCTGGGTGATCATCTCTGGACCCAACATCTTTCGCTCACCAATGTCGTCCTATACCAGTGGTGACCTGCACTTTCTTCTATACAACACCTCGAAGGGGTCATATGGATACTCGCCTGATAGCTATTATTATACGAGAACTCAACTAAATGATGATGATCCTTCCAAGACCTACCAAATTCTAAGGTGCATGTTCGTAGCATATCTTCTAAGATCTGAATGGTTCTCTCGGACTTCCCGTCTGCTTGAGGATGATAAGTTGTGCTAAATCTCAACTTGGTGCCTAAACTCTTATGCAAACTCTTCCAAAAATGAGACATAAATTGGGTGTCTCGATCTAATACTTTACTTACTTGAACACGTACTGCCTCACTATCTACCACTTGAACATCTCTGCCAATTACTCCATGGATTGTCCTACACGAAAATGAATAAATTGATACCTTTGTGAGTCGATCGACTATCACTCAAACTTTATCTCGACCAGTCAGGGATCTAGGTAAACTGGTCACAAAGTCCATCATGATATGCTCCTATTTCTACTCCAAAATAGGAAGCGACTGTAGTAATCCTGCCGGTCTCTGCTGCTTGGCCTTCACTTGTTGATATACTAAACATCGGGATACAAATTGTGCTATCACCCTCTTCATCCCATTCCACCAAAAATGCTGCTTGACATCTTGATACATCTTTGTGCCCCTGGGTGAATAAAATATTGATAACTATATGCCTCGGCCATAACTTCTTGTCGGATGTCTCCGCTCTGCACATAGAGATGATTTCCAAATCTAAGTGTTACATCTTCATGAATCGTCAATTCTTTCCTAAGACCGGACTCACACTCTACCCAAAGCTTCTGAATCTGCATATTTCTGCTTGAGTTGCCCTGATCCTTTCTACCAAAGTAGACTGAATCTACAAGATGGTCAGAATCCATATATCTAGAGGAATTACCACCTCGATCCCAATCTCCTGAAGGTCCTTCAAGATGTGCCTATGTGACGTCAACATAAACGTACAACCCCTTCTGCTAAGAGCATCTGTTACTACATTTTCCTTTCCTAGATGATACTGGAGTTCCACGTCATAGTCCTTCAATAGTTCTAACCATCTTCTCTGCCTCATGTTCAGGTTCTTCTATGTGAACATGTACTTGAAGCTCTTATAATCTGTAAATATCTCCACCCGATCGCCGCATAAGTAATACCTTCATAGCTTGAGTGCAAACACCACTACTGTCAACTCCAAATCGTGAGTTGGGTAGTTCTTCTCGTGATCCCAAATTTTTTGAGATGCATAAGCTATCACCCTTCCATGTTGCATCAAAACACACCCAAATCACTTTTTGAATGCATCATAGTACACTATAAATCCTTCGGACCCTGCTGGAAGTGTGAGAATCGGTGCAGAAATTGATCTCTTCTTCAACTCTTCAAAGGCTGCCTGATATTCTATTGACCATACAAACTTAACCTCCTTGCACGTCAGATGGGTCAATGGTGCCGAAATACTTGCAAAGTCTACCATAAATCTTCTGTAGTATCCTGCCAATCCCAGAAAACTGTGCACATCTGCTGCTGTCCTCGAAACTGGCCAACTCTCTACCGCCTCAACCTTTTTCAGATTCACCGCTACTCCTACTCCAGAAATAATGTGCCCCAAGAATGAGATGCGATCCAACTAGAATTTTTACTTACGAAGCTTCGCATACAACTGATGCTCTCTTAGAATCTGTAAAACCTTCTGAAGGTGTTCTTTATGTTCCTCTTCAATACTAGAATAAACAAGAATTTTGTCTATGAAAACAACCAAAAACTGATCCAAATATGACATAAAGATGCAGTTCATCAAGTACATAAATACTGCTGGAGCATTAATTAATCTGAATGGCATTACTAGGAACTCATAATTTTTGTACCATGATCTAAATTCTGTTTTGGGTATATCCTGCTTCTAGACACTCACCTGATGATATCCAGACTGAAGATCAGTCGTGGAGAAAACTCTAGCTCTGCTCAACTGATCAAACAAATTATCCATCCTCGATAATGGGTACTTATTCTTCACTATTACTGTATTCAACCGTCTATAGTAAATACACATCCATGAGGTCCCATCCTTCTTGTTCACTAGTATCGTTGGTGCTTCCTATGGCGACCAACTGGGTCGGACTAACATCTTCACCTTCAACTCCGATAAGTTCTGTTACAACTTGGCCAACTCTGGGTCTGACATCCTGTAAACTCTTTCGGATATCGACTTTGTTCTTGGCAATGACTCAATAAAAACTCCACATCTCTCAATGACGATAACCTTGGAAGCTCCTCTAGAAAGACATCAAGAAACTCCCCGACTACCCTAGGGATCATCTGTTCTTTCACTGCTAGTGCGATTGTAATTCTGTTCTCATGCTGGTCCTCCATGGATTTGAAAAATATGAAGTCAACCGTATCTGGGATGCTAAACAATACTCTACGCTATGACAATATATCGTCGCATGACTGTCTCTCAGCCAGTCCATGCCTAGGATAACATCAAAGTTACCCATAGGAAACTCTATCAATCTCGCAGGTAATAAATGCCAGTAAACTACTACCGGACACACTATACACACTCTACTAACGCCCATGAGTCCATTAACAGTGAGTATATTCAACCTCGCTTGCAATGCCTTAAATGTTAACCCAATGCGTATCAAAAATCATGCAGATATAAAAGAATGAGAAGCTCCCAAATCAAATAATTCTATAGCAAGAAAAGATACGACTAGAATATTACCTGCCACCACATCGCCTGATGCCAAAACCTCCTCTAGGGACAAAGTGAATGCTTGCCCCTGGCAATATGGTGCTTCCGGCTGCTTTCTTTCTTTGATACGCTATTGCGGCCTCTGTGGTGCCAACTGTTGCTTCCTCTGATGGTACATCTGGGCCTGCATTGATAACGTACGCTGAGACAATGACCTTGCTGCTAATGTTGGCCCTCTGTACTGTACTGGTCCTGGTGTTACTATTGAACTGGCCCTCTTGGCCTCTGCATCAATGGGCAATGGCAATCTTGTGGTATGAACTACCACACCTCATGTATAATCTATTTGTCATCCTTTACACGTCTCTGGTATGGCCTTCCTTGCCACAATAGGTATATCCTGTTGGTGCTCCCTAACGCTGCTGCTGCCTAGGTTGATGCTGCCGAGCTGCTACCGTCATTACTGAAGTCGCTGGCCTCCTTGGTGCCGAATCATGGATACAAATGCCAGGTGATGGTGCTGACGTTCGGGTACTGCTCCTCGTTCCCCACTCTGAGCATGAGACCTCTTGTGGCCTCCATTCCTCGACGACAAAGCTCTGAATGGGAAGCTCGTGCCTAATAGAAGTTATCAATACGGCCTCAAAAGCCTGGTAGTCGTGCTCCTCTACCCGTTAGAGAAATATCAGGTGAAGTCCGTCCTGTAAACCCCCTGATTTTTCTGGATTTTTAAAATCAATTTTTACAAATTTTCTAGAATTTTCTGGGATTAAAACTAAGATATTTGTAATTAAATGATTTTTTAAATATTTTTAATTAATATTAAAATACTATAAAAATAATATTTTTGGTGTGAAATAAAAAACTAGACATAGGATAATTTTCTGAGAATTTATTGGACCCCGGAAGCATTTTGTTTAAGACCTAGAAACTAAGTTTAAAATAAACCAATTAAACCCTAAAAATAAACCCGGTTCAATTGAACCAAACCAACCCAAACCAACCCAGACCCGGTTCAACTGAACCAAACCCAACCTTAGCGGGTCGGGTCGGATCTAAACCCGACCCAAAATCCGACTACCCGAACCCGCACGTAAACTTCCTAAACTTTAATGGATCCGGGTCTAACCCGCTACCCGCTGACCCGACCCGGACCCATTAACCCACCGAAACCCTAATCCTAATCCTAATCCGAAACCTATCCTACTGTTCCGACGGCTATAAAGCTCCCTCGATCTCTACTCTCCGCCGCCGAAAACCCTAACCTCTCTCCTTTCTCCTCCGCCCAGAGCCCGCTCCGGTCACCCTCGGCCGCCCTGAACCCTAACTCCTCCTCCCTCATCTTCCTCCTCCAGAACCCCTCCTCCTGACCAGAACTCCCCACTCCCCTCGTCGTCCCCGACCCGCAGCGCCTCGTTCCGACCACCGCCTGTCACCCCCACCATCTCTCCTGTCGAAACCCCCCGACCAGCCCTCGGCCGCCCTCATCCATCGTCCCCGACACCCCTCGAGATTCTCTGCCCCGCTCGGCCAAGACCCCCTCCCGTCGTCCCCGTCTAGCAGACCCCTCTCCGCCTCCCTCCTCTGTCACCTCCGTCGACCACGAGCCCCGCTGCCTCGAGCCCTAGCCACCCCGACCCCGGCCAGCCTCGCCTGAGCCGTCCCCGGTCACCTCCGCCTGAGCAGCCACGGCGAGCTCCTCCAGCTCGTCTCCCACAACAGCACTCTAACCGGACACAGCAGCACTCTGAACCCGGATGCAGTACAGTAACCCGGACACGACACAGCACAGTGTCGAGTCACCTCACGGACACGAAGAAACCTCGTTCTACGGAGCCCTTTTCAGGTAACCCGTTCTCTCTCCTCGTTGCTCCATTTTCCATTTCGTCGTTTGTGAAGCGTAGGCTGTGTGACCCTCTCGATGCCCGTACAACCCGCTCGGTGCATCGCGACCTGTGGCGATTGAAAACCGCGATCCAAAAACAGAAAAAATAATACCCTATTTTTTCCCGGAACTGAGTGCGCCCCGCCAAACGGGATGACTTGGTCACGTGCGGTATTTACCAAAAGGTGCGCGTCGTTGATACGGACGTGCATGATTTTGCAGAAGTTGATTTGGATGTGCGTGCACACCGGAATCAACGCGTATCCGCCGACAATGCCCCGTATCCGCCTGTTCTGGAACTCGTTGAAACTTTGTGTACACACGTCGGATCGAAATAAAACTTGTGCCATCGGACTCGTAGCAATACGCTGGTCCTGTGACCCAAGTTTGGTACAATTCTGAGAACATGGACAAAATCGCATATCGTGGGCCCCACGGCTCCATTTGACGGGCGATTTTGTGATCGGCTCATCGGAATCCAGTTCTGGAAGTTCCGTTGAGTTCGTATCATTGTTCTGGACTTGTTGACACTATGTTTGACGAATTTGGAGACCATTGGTTCTGACACAATTTTCGGTGCGAAGCGGGCCTCATGTGGACCCCGCTTTGACCAGAAACTGATATTTTTGCCCCTGTGTCCAAATTGGACTCAAGGACAGGCGTTTCTAGCTATTTGATATTTTTTGAATCTGATGCTGATATCTATTACAGCAACCGGAGGAGTACCTGCAAATTCCACTGAGACCAGAGCTACAGTTGGAGTCAGAACCCCAGGCAAGTGTACCTTGCCAAACTTTAAGTTTTATTACTTATTTTCTTGACTTAATTAATTTTTGTACATGCTTAACCTAGGACCGTGTGACTTTACTTAGCGTCCGATTAATAGTCGGGTGCCAACACCGTACGCGGCGTTGTGTAACGTCATCTAGAGATAGATTTCGTGACCCTTTACATTCTCGTGCTTGCATTATCAAGTACGTCATAACCCAGGACACCTGACACTATTCATGAGACATAATCTTCGTGAGATATTCATGGTGATTCTGTATAGGTTACAGGTTTTATGACATATTCTTTTGCTTAGATATTATATGACTGGTTGCATTAGATATGATCCTGCGTGGCATGGACATGAGACATTGTGGACATGAGACATATGATTACATTGGGTGGGGAGAGTCACACAGGCTACAGGTTGATTATATTATGTCGACGTCTTAGTCTCTCTCCGAGCTAGACAACCACATGATATCACTGCTACCGGCTCCCCAACACAGAGCTTGTAGTGGTCTCAGCCTGAGTTCTAGTGTTGTTCTCATCTTGCATATCACTTAGCTGGTTATATAGTTTACCCTATTGTTTTATTTAACTGTATTTATTTTGGCATGAGTTATTTTGTACCTTGCTATGTCCCCTGAGGACCTGGATCCGGATTATGTCCCCAGGATTAGCAGACGAGATCGACCCCGAGTTATACATGACATGAGCATTAGCAGGAGCAGAAGCAGGAACAGGAGCAGTACCAGATCCAGTAGACGAGTGATCTCTGTGGGTATCTTCTGAGTATATACTGTTTCCATACTCAGTATTTATTGTGGTCATCTTTATTCTTGTATTTTGACAGATGTATCAGACTCATTATCGGGTTATTTTTCGAGATTATGTTTTACCGTGATTGATCTTGCTTATTGATTCTGATATTGTTGTATTCATATCTGTGGATGAGATTAGTATATTTAGACCCCTATTGTTGTACTACAGCTTAAGTACATCATGATGGGTCCATTAAATTGGGTTTGCCCATCGGTGTGTGCTGCTGGCCATTGCCACGTGTCTAGTCCCTCGATATTTTATGACTGGGGCGTGACATGGTTTTTGTGGTGGCCTATGCAGGTCAACGACTAAATTGTTCGGTTTTAACTTAGGGACCAAGCAAGCCTGCAATAAAGAATAGGATAAGGATCTCATCCACTTGCTTGAATTATTCTTGATATCTATGTCGGATTCGAATCAATTCCTTGACTTGCATCCTGCCTTGATTTACCTGTGCGCCTTTTATAGTTTATTTTGGATGCAGAGTAATGGATTCACAAGCAAGCAACAAGACTCCCGCAGGAACACCATAAATTACAGTTGTCATCTACGACGATGAAGTGACACCAGTTGGTGGAGGACAATCATCTCAACAAAACAATCAAGCAGATCAGCACTCTTCCAGCAGGCTCAGCAGCAACAGAGGAATCAACTGCAAGGATGCGGATAAGCTTTCGCGATGACCTTAGAGAACGCGCAGACTCATGGAGTAGCTAATGCGCATAAGTGATTCGTAGCTATCGTTTCTAGTATTATTTTAGCTCGTGCCTGTTGGTTCATGACTTCAGCCTTAACCTAGTAATTTTGAACTTGCTAATAACCTAATATGTTTTTAAGTGATAACCTAATTTTTTCTAAATTATAGTTTTCTAGATTTCCTGCATTCTGGAAACTTCATAACTTCCATTTCTTAGGGAAGGGAATTCCCTATGTGTTCTTCTTAAAACCCTCATCCTTGATCGTGCTGTATTTCGAACAATGTTTACAACCGTATCATCTCTGTTGACCGGTTATTCTTTGATTGCGAGGACACAATCCTCTTAAGGGGGTAGATTGTAAACCCCCTGATTTTTCTGGATTTTTAAAATAAATTTTTACAAATTTTCTGGAATTTTCTGGGATTAAAACTAAGGTATTTATAATTAAATAATTTTTTAAATGTTGTTAATTAATATTAAAATATTATAAAAATAATATTTTTGGTGTGAAATGAAAAACTAGACATAGGATAATTTTCCGGAAATTTATTGGACCCCAGAAGCATTTTTTTAAGACCTAGAAACTAAGTTTAAAATAAACCAATTAAACCCTAGAAATAAACCCGGTTCAATTGAACCAAACCAACCCAGACCCGGTTCAACTGAACCGAACCCAACCTTAGCGGGTCGGGTCGGATCTAAACCCGACCCAAAACTTGACTACCCGAACCCGCACCTAAACTTTAATGGATCCAGGTCTAACCCGCTACCCGCTGACCCGACCCGGACCCATTAACCCGCCGGAACCCTAACCCTAATCCTAATCCGAAACCTATCCTACTGTACCGGCGGCTATAAAGCTCCCTCGATCTCCACGCTCCACCGCCAGAAACCCTAACCTCTCTCCTATCTCCTCCGCCCAGAGCCCGCTCCGGTCACCCTCGGCCGCCCTGAACCCTAACTCCTCCTCCCTCGTCTTCCTCCTCCAAAATCCCTCCGCCTGACCAGAACTCCCTACTCCCCTCGCCGTCCCTGACCCGCAGCGCCTCGCTCCGACCACCGCCTGTCACACCCACCATCTCTCCCGTCGAAACCCCCCGACCAGCCCTCGGCCGCCCTCAGCCATCGTCCCTGACACCCCTCGAGATTCTTCGCCCCGCTCGGCCATGACCCCCTCCCATCGTCCCCGTCGAGCAGACCCCTCTCCACCTCCTTCCTCTGTCACCTCCGTTGACCACGAGCCCCGCTGCCTCGAGCCCTAGCCACCTCGACCCCGGCCAGCCTCGCCTGAGCCGTCCCCGGTCGCCTCCGCCTGAGCAGCCACGGCGAGCTCCTCCGGCGCGTCTCCCACAGCAGCACTCTAACCGGACACAGCAGCACTCTGAACCCGGACACAGTACAGTAACCCGGACACGACACAGCACAGTGTCGAGTCGCCTCACGGACACGAAGAAACCTCGTTCTACGGAGCCCTGTTCAGGTAACCCGTTCTCTCTCCTCGTTGCTCCATTTTTTGTTCCATCAGTTATGACGCGTAGGCTGTGTGACCCTCTCGATGTCCGTGCAACCCGCTAGGTGCATCGCGACCTGTGGCGATCGCAAACCGTGATCCAAAAACAGGAAAAATAATACCCTATTTTACTCCGGAACTGAGTGCGCCCTGCCAAACAGGACGACTTGGTCGCGCGCGGTCTTCACCAAAAGGTGCGCGCCGTTGATACGGACGTGCGGGATTTCGCAGAAGTTGATTTGGATGTGCGTGCACACCGGAATCAACGCCCCATATCCTCCGACAACGCCCCGTATCCGCCTATTCTGGAACTCATTGTAACTTTGTGTACACACGTCAGATTGAAATAAAACTTGCGCCATCGGACTCGTAGCAATATGCTGGTCATGTGACCCAAGTTTGGTTCGATTCTGAGAACATGGACAAAATCGCGTATCGTGGGCCCCACGGCTCCACTTGACGGGCAATTTTGTGATCGGCTCATCGGAATCCAGTTCTGGAAGTTCCGTTGAGTTCGTATCATCATTATGGACTTGTTGACACTAAGTTTGACGAATTTGGAGACCATTGGTTCTGACACATTTTTCGGTGCGAAGCGGGCGACATGTGGACCCCTCTTTGACCAGAAACTGTCATTTTTGCCCCTGTGTCCAAATTGGACTCAAGGACAGGCGTTTCTAGCTATTTGATATTTTATGAATCTGATGGTGATGTCTATTATAGCAATCGGTGGAGTACCTACAAATCCCACTGAGACCTGAGCTACAGTTGGAGTCAGAACCCCAGGCAAGTGTACCTTGCCAAACTTGCAGTTTTATTACTTATTTTCTTGACTTAATTAATTGTTGTACATGCTAAACCTAGGACCGTGTGACTTTACTTAGCGTCCAATTAATAGTCGGGTGCCAACACCGTACGCGGAGTTGTGTAACGTCATCTGGAGATGGATATCATGACCCTTTACATTCTTGTCCTTGCATTATCAAGTACGTCATAACCCAGGACACCTGATACTATTCATGAGATAGAATCTTCGTGAGATATTCATGGGGATTCTGTATAGGTTACAAGTTTTATGACATATTCTTTTGCTTTGATATTATATGACTGGTTGCATTAGATATGATCCTGTGTGGCATGGACATGAGACATTGTGGACATAAGACGTATGATTACATTGGGTAGGAAGAGTCACACAGGCTACAGGTTGATTATATTATGCCGGTGTCTTAGTCTCTCTCCGAGCTAGACAACCACATAAAATTACTGCTACCGGCTCTCCGACACAGAGCTTGTAGTGGTCTCAGCCTGAGTTCTAGTGTTGCTCTCATCTTGCATATCACTTAACTGGTTATATAGTTTACCCTATTATTTCATTTATTGCTGCACTGCATTTATTTTGGCATGAGTTATTTTGTACCTTGCTATGTCCCCTGAGGACCTGGATCCGGATTATGTCCCCAGGATTAGCAGACAAGATCGACCCCGAGTTATACAAGACATTAGCATTAGCAGGAGCAGAAGCAGGAATAAGAGCAGTTACTGGAGCAGTACCAGATCCAGTAGACGAGTGATCTTTGCGGGTATCTTCTGAGTATATACTATTTTCATACTCAGTATTTGCTGTGGTCATCTTTATTCTTGTATCTTGACAGATGTATCAGACTCATTATCGGGTTATTTCTCGAGATTATGTTTTACTGTGATTGATCTTGCTTATTGATTCTGATATTGCTGTATTCATATCTGTGGATGAGATTAGTATATTTAGACCCCTATTGTTGTACTACAGCTTAAGTACATCCTGATGGGTCCATTAAATTGGGTTTGTCCATCGGTGTGTGCTGTTGGCCATTGCCACGTGTCTAGTCCCTCAATATTTTAGGACTGGGGCGTGACACGTCCTGGAACCTCATCGCCCTCTCTGGCTCTGTAGCAACCATTGCCGGAGCAAACCTGCTCAGCCTTACAAAATTCTGCCACATAACCATCCACAGCTCTACCGGCCTGCTTGAGACCGATAAACCTCTGTTGTAGCTAATATTGGGCTACAAAGCCAAAGTACTTATCCCTGAAATAGGTTCTGAAGCTGTCCCAAGCGATAAGACATATCAAGCCAACCTCTACCGATGCCCACCAGTTACAAGCAAGATCTTGAAGCTATAATCAAACTTTGTCAACCTCTTCCTCAACCAGAACCTTGACAGCTGCTAGAATGGCTTTAATGTCTTAGAGCCAAGCATCTGCCGTGATGGCGTCTTGTGTGTCATCAAAGTATCTCGGGTTTGGCCTAAAAAACTAGACCGACATACCTGAATCTATCCTTCCGCTCCTCTCCAAGGCTGTCTACAAACCCTGGCTCAGTAAGACGTTTTGTTCATGTTGTTAAAACTGCTAATGTTATTGTACTTCCATATGATGCCGCTGAGTGGCCATCATCCCTCTAATGATCTCTAACAGTACCAGGGCATCAAGTGCTGCTGGTACTGTCGACACTACAGGGGGTACCAGAATCTTTGGTATATATTGATCGATATTCTCTTCTACTGGCTCCACCACTGGTTCAACCCGGAACTTACCATGAGCAGGTACTGCCTTCTGCTTGCGTCTAGTAGAATTATACCATGCTGGTTTCTTTGCCACAGTCGCTGCCCCAACAGTCTAGAATGAATTATCCCTAGAAAAAAAATGATACGAGACGTCAAATAATAGGACAAGAAAGGGCAAGTAGGCAAGCAGTTTGTCAGTTCAAGCATTGGTGTCGAAGAAGATGAATCAGGATTTCAAAAGGGACATATTTGATTGAGACTCCTATGACCAGAACACCCCATAAGTCTAAAAACAGACTTGCATAGGCTTCTACTAAAATCTTGTCACACTCTAAGACCGAATTACGAAGAACTGGGGTATGATACGGCCAGCTACACACTACGGAGTACAAAGATATCCCAGAGTACGATCAATGTTGTAAGAAGACTAGGGGTGCATGCTACAATCAAGTCGCCTAGGATTGCCTAGATCATCTATGTCTCAATCATTCAAGCAAGAAGTAGTAAGCATAGAACATGTATGATAAAGCAATAAGGCATCCTAGACGCTATATCAAAATGATCTTAAATCTAGCCGTACAAAATAATAGGCTAGAAAATTATTAAAAGTACATGACTGAAATCAGTTACAGTCTGAATAAATACAATCATGCAGGGAAGCTAATATCCAGACAAGCCGACTAACAAGTGCCAGTAGCTAAATACCCAAAAGAAATGAATATACAATATGAGTTATGAAGAAGAAACACAATCTTTTCCATCAGTGGCCATCCGCTTGGTGCGCACCATCAAATAAGGGAAGATATGCTTGATCCTTGGGCTCTGGCTCTAAACCTGGCCATGCAAAACCATTGGGGTTAGACCCCAAATAACAAGTACCATAAGGAAGCACGAATGAAGAAACAAAAATTGCATATATAATGCTTGAGCCAAGAATCATAGGCGTATACACCATCTTTGAAGCAATATGACACTCCTACACCAAACAAGGACAAGAAGTGTCGTACCACGCTATGATAGAATACATCCTTTGATTAAGGTCAAGCTATAGTATTATACGTCATAGTTTTGGTCCTTAGCCTATCGTTACACGATAGTCCAACCCCACAACCAAACAAGGACAAGGGTTGAACCACCGCAGCATGATCGTTCATGTCCATATGCTACAAACAGAAGATACAGAGCAGAATCAATTTTAGTTAATAATTCGGCCAACAATCCTACGACTTTCTAGATGAAGTTTGGGTTATCTCAGTAGAATAATATAATATTAGGGATCCATAAATCGTGCTATGTCCGAGTAGGGCTAGCCAAACCAATATTAACATATAACACGTAGTATAGGCACTTGTACCTCGTAAGGCCGTTGTGCTAACGGAACATAAATACGTATAGCACATATTAGCTAGATACTGCCCTTAACTATTGCGAATAATACACAATATCCAGGGTGGCCATCCTGGCATGTTAGAACTGATGTTCGTGAGGTGGCCGACGTGCACAGTTTCGAGATTATGTTCTCTCCCAATGCTCTACATATTTTAGTTGCCTAGTTAACCCTACGGTTAGCTAAAATCTCATGGCGTTGCCACATGATCTTCCCTCCTAGATGTCGTACCTTGGTACATGTACGATAGGTACGAGTCCACTTTGTTGCCAAATGGTTAAATCTGAATTTACCCTAATGTAATGCATCAATCCATAATCATACTAACTACGCTATGATTACTGACCAATTATAATGTCCATGCTGGACAAATCGAGATCATAAAATATCACATGGCGCATAGGATCAATACTACAACAAAATATGTTAATAATGAAACTTTCTTTAGGACATTTTCCAAATAAATGTCATTAATTTCTGTAGTGACAAAACTCTACTAAAATATGTCGTTGTAATTAAGTATTTATCATAATCTATGGCACCTTTTTAAAAGTGTCTTAAACATAAATTCAACAACACTTTTTAGGTTACTTAAAAATGTCGTAAACAATTATATACCAAATAAAACACTTCTAAAAAGGTCATAAACACTTATATACAAAATACAACACTTTTAAAGTGTTGTCTAAAATTTTATTTCCCACAAAAAATTACTTTTCCGCCTGTGCCAAAATAATTGGCGCTTATTAGCTCATTAGGGATCGATAACATTTTTTTTTTGGTTCTTCAAAATTTTGGAGGTCTCTCCCTCTGACCTTTCCCTTTTTTCTTTCTCATTTTCCTTCTCTCTCTCTCTCTCTCTCTTTCTCTCTCTCTCTCTGTGTGAGGTTAGGGACTATCATCACCACCGCACTTTTGGGGCAATTTCGGTACCTCCGTCACTGCCGTTGCGGAGGTTGTGTCGAGCTCTGATCTATGGCTTCCTTTTCTAGTGGTGAGCGTTGAGACGATCGCTCCTTCTCTGGCGATGACGACCATTTTCGACCGAGATAAGATTTATGATCCCTAGGGTTTGTTAGCAGCTTCGACGAACTCTTCATCGCGGGACGCATGCGTTCTGCAAGCGCAGTCGCTGTCGAATATCGGCTGGACATCCTGGCAGCACAAGCGGTCACCACTGCTCGTCGAGTTCTCCGACCGTTCTCATTTTTTGGTGGGTTGTCAACCTCATTTCCTTCCCTCTTCATATTTTGATCCTTCTCTTTCCTACTTGGATGAAAGAGAATTCTAAATCACTCATTAGACATATGTTTTCGACATTGACCATAAGGTGTTCGATATTATTCCGTAGAGGGCATCCTTGAGCAAAAAAGTAAAATTTATTACACAACATTCAGAAAGTGTCATCATAAATTTATTACATGGCACTTCTGATGTGTCATTAAAAGTAAAAAAAACTTTTTACGACACCCCTCTAGACAACACTTAAAAAGTGCCATAAAAAGTCATTAACGACACTTTTCGAGTGTCGTTAAAACACTTTTTTGTTATAGTGCAAGTGGCACCTTGGTGCACAACCAAGACATGTAACACACACAATACGTAGTAGGTGTATCAGTACGGATACATGAGTCAAGTCAGGATACCAGGTCAATCAGTCAGTCACATAAAATCTCTTGTCGCATTGTAACACATTGCTCATGGAAGGTAGATGGTTGGTGCCTCTATAGCAAAATTTTAACACATAGTCAGATTGTTCCTATAGTTCTGACAAATTTAGGTACCAGTCACTTGGGCATGAAATCTCAGGTACTGTAGATCACTCAGCTCATTGATACTTATAATTGGCTAGGGTCAAAGCATAGAGTCTACACATTCCAATGGAAACAGCAAAACCAAGAAAAACCATGACCTAAACAAAACAGGCACATAGGATCAGGTGCACAAATAGAAATATGCTCGTACGAGGCTGCCGCATGGATACAGGTTCATAGTAGTCTGCTGCCTGCAAGCCCTGCCGCATGGAGCAATGTCCACTTGCACCAACTGTCGCAGGTGCCGCTGTCGCATGTATAAGTCATCGCTGGCAAGGCTTGTCGCATGAATATAACATCGTAGTAAGAGATGAGCCGGTCTCATGTCGGCCTGACGCATAAGCAAGACTTGCGCATGACAATTCATCCACATAGCAAGTTAGACGTTCAGTGTTGGGCGCATAGCGTTCTAACGCATGTACCCTCAGACGTATGGGGAGATCAAGCTTATAGCAAGATTTACCGCATGGCTAGATCGGGCGTATAGCTCAGAGCACGCATGCAAAACAGTCATGCGCCTTCGTCTAAACACCCAGAAGCCTAGGCGTATAGTAGGCACATGCTGCGAAGAGGTTTGCGCCAAGGAGTTCGTGCTGCATAGCCTCCCTGCCGCATGAGACTTCATCATCCCGGAACATCAAGTTCACCATGGAAAATGCTTCAAACTTGTTTTTTTCATAAAATTCTTATTTTAACTCCAAATCAAGTGAAACAAAACTCAAAATCACATGAAATTTAATTCTCTACAACATGAAATAATTAATTTTGGAAAATAATAAGTTTTTGGAGATCATTCCCATAAAACATCATAAAACACTAACTTTGAAATGAAGTTCTACTCCAAAATATTCTTAAAAATCGAAAATACCAAGAACTAAAGATACTTAGAATAATAAAATATACATTATAGACTAATAATATGTAAGTAAAATCAAAGAACTAAAATATGACATGTTTTCCCATTTATGCAAGATGTACTTGCCTAAGATCCAAAGAAAAGAGAGAAAGAAAGTGAAGAATAAGGGAAGAGAGAGAAAGAATAGGGTTTATATAGGGTAGGGTTTGATGCTAAGCCATTGGATCAAGTCATGAATCCCTCCAAGAAATCTTAGCCACAAAAAATAAACCATAAACAAATAGTAAAAGAGAAATAGGTCTAGACTCTTCACCTGACTGTCATGCTAGTAAGCTGTATACATACTTAATACGTATATCGGGAACGGAGAGTGACAATGTGGAACGTTTGGGAACTGAAGTACCATAGATGTTGCCGATGAGAAGTTAGTCCGTTAAGCGATTGCAGTAACTACAGTTTGAAGTTGGATGGGAAGAATACATCATCCTATTTAATTGGGTATGGTTAGGTCACCCTCCTGTCGATATAATACATGCCACCATCTACCTCCAGAGTTGGTTGTCCCGGAGGTATTGGCGACAGTGGAACTGCGGCTCTTTGCATGGCCACCATCTCCTGCATAATTGCTTGCATGTCTCAATCTGCAACTTCGAGAGTCGATACGTAGATCAGTATGAGAAGTGCCACCCACAATTTAAGGTACATCGTTGGACTGTGTAGTTATAGCTCACACTATCGACTTTATAATCTGACGGGATGCCACCTCCAATTGAAGGTACATCGTTGTTCTGTGAAGAGTCTGTCCTGGAATCGATGTTATGATAGACCCCCTCCATGGAAATATTTTACGAATCACCTCTTGGTCAGTACTCCGTAACGGGCGAGCTGGACGGGGTAGACGTAGAATGATGGGGTCTTAATATGTCCTAAGGCAAGTATCTAAACCACTACGGGAATACCCAAACGATTATTTACGTCTTGAAAGCTGGGGGTCTTAGCATGTGAATGATGCTATATGATGATGTAAAAATCAATTGATGTAGTCTTTTTAACATCATTTATAATTACCATGTTATATATATAGATTAAAGTCTTAGTTCTAGTCGCAAAGAGACGAAGGCATAAATCCTAATGTGGTTCGATCCCTAAGTTTGGAATATATATATATATATATATATATATATATATATATATATATATATATGCCCATTCTTTTACGGAAATGTTATGGTACCGTTAAGAACATACGTATGTTTCTCTTTCAAATTTATTTCTCTTGAAAATAAAATCTATTTATACTTAAAAAATAAAACAAATCTATCTTTATTTTTAGAACATATCAAAATAGATTAAAGTCCTGTCCATTGATTTATTAATTTTTATGTTAATTTTAGTATTAATATTAATGTTAATATTAATTTTATATTAATATTAATTTTAATATTATTTTTTATGTTAATGTTAATATTAATTTAAATTTAAATTTTCGTATAATTTTAATATTAATTTTAATATTAAATTTAATGTTAATTTTAAAAATAAAATTAACATTAACATTAAAATTAAATTTATAATAAAATTAATATTAGAATTAAATTAACACTAAAATTAGAATCAATATTAAATTTATATTAACATTAACATAAAAAATTAACATTAACATTAACATTAAAATTAACATTAACAATAAAATTAAAATTAAAATTAAAATTAAAATTAAAATTAAAATTATTAAATATAGGTTTGTTTTAAAGATAGATTTATTTTTAAATATAAATTATTTTTAGATTTGTTTTGAAAGATAAATTATATTTTAGATTAGTTTTTTAAAATTAATAAATCTATCTGTAAATTAAACATAAAAAACAAATCTATTTATCTCTTTAAATAAATTATTTTATCTCCATTTAAAAAAAATAATCGATGGGTATGACTTATTTTTTTAAGATAGAGATAGATTTATTTTTTAAAAGGAGAGATTTATTTACCTTTTTAAAGAGGAAAATTTGGAAGAGAAACATACTACGTTCCCTATTCCCATAAGTTTCTCGTAAAATGAATCCCGAAGCTACTATATATATATATATATATATATATATATATATATATGAATTATCCTTTAAGGCATATGGGCTTAGTCTAATATCGCATCTCATAGGCCAACTATGGTTCAGGACACACACACACACGCGCGCTATATAAGGCCTAAGGCCTAAACTGATCCTAATTATCAACACCTCATGATCACATCTCCTACCCGATGTGGGACAAAATTATCAACTCCATTGCCACCCACTTTTAAGGACTCAAACGAAAAAGAGATACAATCAAACAATCTCCACCTGTCAACGACCCGCACCCGGATGTTTGGACACGAGTACGTGGCAATGCCAGCCTGCACCGCACCAATGACGTAGAATATTGTCTAGGTCAATACTAACTAACTATCAATCTCACACAATAATATAAACTCAACCTGTAAATAATATCTCAACTCCATAAGGAGGACAAGATGACAATATATAATGATAATACTCAGTTACGGAAATCAAGTAGCACAAATGATATGGCACGATAAGATATCAAGAAGAAGAATCCAAGTCTCAAATATCTAACAAGACAACACAGTAAGTCAAGAAATCAAATACAACATCACAAGTCTGAAGTAAATACCGGAGATAGATCCGGTACCAAAAATACTAAATAAAGAAGCTAGGATAACTAGTGACACTGGCTAGACATCTAGGTAATCACTCATGTACTACAGGGTCCAAGGCTGCTGCTACTCCCTCCTGTCACACCCCAGTCCCAAAATACGAGGGACTAGCTGCGTAACAATGGCCAGCAATACGTATTTGAGAATTATCCAATCTAATGGAATCCTCAAGTACTCATAAAGTTGTACCTAGTACTAACATGGTCACAAGTATATACTAAATCTCATTCACATAATACTAAACTAGTTCGAATACGATAAAGTCAAGTACTCAGAATATGTCATATATAATCAAATAAGTCTAGAGTTGGTGGAGACAAATCCACTACATAAATATGCTGAAGTAAAGTGCTGAAAGTAAGATTAATAGCGACAAGCTCAAGTAGAAGTCCGCAACCAAGATGGTATCATACCAAGATCAGACGCGGTCTCCTAGGTATACCTCCTAGCTCTTGTAAACAGCGTCAGGACCTGGCCCGTAGACCTGATCGTTCTCTGGCTCAACTAAACCTGGAAAGGAACCAGGTTCTTAGAGGGACATAACAAGATATATAGAAATATGCCACTAATGATATAAAATATTGCAATAAATAAAGAGTGTACCAAACTAAGTGTAATGAAAATGAGAACATCGTTCGTCCGTATGGGACTCTCCGAACATGAGATCCTCTCGCAGTGGCGCTCGTCTAAGTCACCTCACTGTCGACATCAATATACCAATAGTAGGTTCTACGTCTAGTAACTGTCCTCCCCACCTAATGAATCTAGAACATGTCGACTCCTCGCCACGTTCAATCCCTAATGTGAAGTCCAGTATATAGCACGAATAAAAGTATCTAGCATGCGCTAAGCCGACATACGTTCCGATAGTAATGATGATCATTCGAGTATGGGGGTACGTGTTCTCTATCACTGTAACATCTCTCTATGTCCAAGTAAGTGTCAAGGTCCTGCAGGATATCGGTGTATCCACAGTGCAGTAAGGAAGGACTCCTATATGCCTAGGTTGCAAAAGTAACCAACGCACGCCATTGGTTGCACCTAGAGTCATGCTCGGACGCGTAGATAAAATATAACAATAAAAAGTAGAAGGGCAAGAACTGGAATTTGAAATGGAAATATAACATAGTGGCAAGGTATACTTGCCTGGAACTGACAACTGATAATGATAATCTGGTATGGAGTTCAAATTTCGAAAGTCCAAAGAACCTAGATAATAATTAGAAATTATTTAATTATGGTTTTGGTTTAACTGACATTCATTTATATAAAAGATACTTGCTAGATATTTATGGATTTATACATACTATTATTATCTAACTTGTGGGTAATACAACTCAGCTTTCCCACGCACTCCATACGAATGACAACTCTATTCATCAGTATATGAGAAAGAGGACATGTTACTATATCATCTACATAAGTAGCTGTGTAATCATTCGAATCTCCAAAATAGTGAATAGGTTTCTCCCTACTATGATAACTAACCTTGTACATGCTACAGTTGCATGCAACACTGGGAAAAATGCATTCATCTACAAATCTCCTTTTCAACCACGCTTAACCAATCCAATGATTCCCTCATAGAGAACATGGTTTTAACTTGTCCTACAATGTTCATCAAATACTGAACACAAGAGCACCCATATACATTGACAACTCCATTAATTGTCATAAAAAAAGGCATTTACTTTATTTCTCATGGCCTAAAGCCTTCACATTTATGCAAATAGCTACTGCTACCATTCTTCTTCCTTGTTAACACCCATGTACTTCCCATGTATGCCCAACTAACCAACTAAACATGCATATAAAAAATGTTGCCATGTGAACACATCAGAGGCGAGTAAGGCTTAGAGGCTGCCTTAAGGTGTACCAGTTCTCATCCATGCTTGCTTCTATTTTTAATTCTCACCACTATCTGTCATGTATATATTTTTGTTCCTCTTCCTTGTAAACACACAACCATATAATATTGACACATACTACTATACTTCATTACTCAAACACCCCCTCTCATATGCGTATAACCTCTTATATCTAAGAACCCATGCGCCTCTTCTTATTCCGCATAACCATGGAATCCTACTAAAACTTCCACCTAATAGCATTGTTGTGGTGAAAACTCACGCCAGAGCACAACAGAGAAATAATGATAAACCACAAAATTACCAAAACGTAAAGAACCTACATCGGTCTTGGCAAGAAAACTTAACGATCAATAAACAAGAAAGGAAAGTGGTTACCAGGAAAAGAACAGTTTGTCCGACACACGGAAGAGACGAACTCGTGCATTCGAACAGATTAGCTCGTAAAGTGCCAGAAACAACGCTCTCCAGATCCATAATAAGTCGGGTATCAGTCCTCCAAGTCAACACTGAGAAATATTATCCAGTCAGGATTGGAACAAAATATATAACCTAATAGCAGTTTCATTTAATTGACAAAGACTATAAAACAGTTAAGAAATGGGAATACATGATAAAAAAGTAATGCTAAAATCATAAAGAACAGGTAAGACATGTATCATATCACAAGTAAATAATGAACAGTAAGTAAACAGGTGAATGATAGTAACATCAAGTATAAACTGGAATAGAGGAATAAAGTAACTAGCTAAGTGTCTTGAAATATTAGTTTGTTATGTGATCGGCTTGGAAAAAGATCAGGCTATACCATATATGATTGGCTATGCACAAATACATATAACAGGGTCAGGCACCACCATATATGGGAAGCTATGCACATGTATACAGGATCAGGCTACACCCTACGTGAATTATGGGTGATCTATGCACAACTCTATATGGTCAGGCTACTCACGCACATGAAGTATGGAGTGAGCTATGCACAAGTAAATAGGGTATGATCACATAACCAACTAATAATTTTTTCTCCCCACGACTAATACAATGGACCCGAATTACGACATTTCCTGACTAGAATCCATATATACTAGCCCGTGTACCATCATGTCAGGGATCAAGTACATCAAAATAAAGAAAACTGTCAGAGAATATACTCGTCTGAGGTCCTATGCAATAAATATCAAACAATGGCTGAACTGGAGTCCAAGTGACCTATATATGAATTATCATGTTAATGAGTGGTTTTAAATCGGAGATAAGCTTAACTAGGCTTGTTCTAGGGTTCTAGGTCAATTATAGGTCATTATGGTCAAAGTAGGTCAATACTCAAATTCGGGTTCCAAATTACCTATCTAGTTGGCCTATTAAACTATACTAGTTATTATCAAGCTCTAATTAGGTTATACTAGGTTAATACCTTATAGATATGGGTACTAATTATTACCAAGTCATAACTATAATATCTAATGCATATCTAATTATATACATAAACTATGGCATCATAATACCTATACTAGTACTATAACTCATTACCCAAAAACCTGAACTAGATACCTTACCTTGACACTAACCTTGATACCCAAATTACCTAATATCATATATCCCTAATACTACTAGATACTATGATACTCAATGATATATGATATCTTAACTCTCTTAACACATATTCACTCATTACACCTATTGGATACCTACATACCTATCACTGAGTATGAGTATTCATCCTACATACCTAGACACTACACTAGGTCCCAAAAATCTCCATTGACACTACTCCTAAACTACTACTCAAATTTGCGGTAACCTATATTTTCTACACAGTATTTGCACTTGCAACTGCTCACAATATCACCGTACTGAGAAGTCACACTATCTGCTACAAATTCCTGAGCAGCAAAAGCACCTTACTCCCCTCAACTTGTTGCGCACATATGTGCCCAAGTCTGGCATTTCCTTCTTGCATATCACCCTACACTGCATACCCCAACTTGCAGCATGTACTGGCTTGCCCGCACACTGCAACAAAGCTATCCACACATATTTCCCCATACCCACTTTGGTACTTCTCATATACTGCTGCAAGATATCTCCTGATCTATGGCCTACTGTTACTCTCCCTCAACTGATTTCAGTTAATTACTGCTGCATCTGCCAGTTATCCGAGCCTTGCTGCTTACTCCTTGCCAACCTGCATGATGATGCAGGCATTGTAACGAGCCCTCAAACTCCCTTCTCTTAACACGGTTGCCCCTTACCAACTGTAGCTCCAGAACCCCCTTTCCAACTGTCAATGCACAAACACTCAAGTTGCACTTTGCTATGAGGTAAGTGCAGGAATAACAACTCTTGTTGTCGTAACTTAAAAACAGCCACACACACTCACTTCTTATAATGGTTAACATGATCCACCCTTATAACTTGACACTCCAAAACCCCCACATTGCACATCACTTCAGTTAAGATACCACATCATAACACATTAATATGATATACTCAAATGGTACCAAAATAACCTCATATTGTATAAACAACACCACTTCTCACTGTCCTTACTGCACTAAACACTCTTCCATGCTACAAATACTAATTTTTCCACACACCACAAAGCTCTATAAACATAATAAGGGATACACAATACCACATAATAGCACAAGCACCAAACAATAAACACATGACGTGCACAACCTAGTGCCACACACCAAGTACCATGATACTCAATGATACACCATCACAACTCCCCACTATTATGATACAAACCCCCAAATCACATTGATACACATTATAATATATAAATTATGATATCTACATAACAAAAATAGCTATTTATAATGCAATTAAAGGATAATGACACTTTAGGACACCAATACATAGAAATACCCAAATTACCGATACGTACCATGGAGTATCATGATATGACCAATATGTATCCAATTTTTGACATGTAGACACCCACACACAAGCAATTAGACACCAAATAAACCTAATAAATTATATGACAAGCACTTGGTGGACCAAATTTGGATTTCTTCTAATTTGGCCACAAAAAACCACCATAACTATCATAATAGATGCTTCCATCACATAGTTCTTCTCTATAAGGGTGGTCCTTAGTTATGGGTGATTTTCTAAAGGACCAATACCACAAATTAATCATAAAATCACTACGAATAGGGAAATATACCTATTGGGAGTCGGATCCCAATGAAACTCCTTCAAATGGACACGTAAAGATTGGAATAGATACGAGCTCCTAGAAATTACTCCTCCAAGTAGTGCTCCTTGTAATCTAAGCTCATAGGCCCCCATAGAAATGAATTTGATTAGAAATGGGAGTAATTTTAGTAGAATTTGGTGGGGGTTGATCTCAATTTGGGGATAAACTAAATTAGGACAAAATGGAATATAAAAAAATGACAAATGAAGGAGCTACTCCCCTCTATATAGGTCCGACCTCTTAACCCTAGGTTTAAGTCAATGCACAAAGTCTAATTTGTCACTATTATTTGTCATGAAGGAATATGTAATTATGAGTAAGGGATCAATTATAAAAGAGAATATTCTATCATTTCATTAATGGGAACTAATTTTAGTCATGACTAGTCTAATTGGTCTAGAATGGGTTAAGCCAACACTAAGTCTAACTAAGTAACTTGCACACTCATGACAAATAAATATATTAGAACTTTTTATATAATATAATAACATTTATATGAAATAACAAAAATATTCCTCTTCCGAAATTAGGTGGCTTCAAATCCTACCCCTATTAGAAATATTTCGTCCTTGAAATTTAAGGATGGAAGTAGGCACGAACTGAAGGAATAACTCATGGTTCAAAAGATAGGGTATCCCTCACATATCTCATATCACTCTTCTAGCTAGTCATAATCTATTCATCGTAATCCTCACTAGGGTCAAAATTCTATCTAGTCATGGTCTAAGGATGTCCTATCCAAAATTATACAAATAAACAATCCTATTGAAAAAAATTATTCACGGTTATCACACATGTATGATTATAATCCTATTAGTCCTGATATTACAGTCTTTACCAAGGGTCTTCTACTAACTATACTATAGCCCCAAAATTTCTAATGCACACTATAAGATACTAGAGAATCAAGCAGATCAATAGATGAAAATGAAATGACGATTAAGAACAGAACATAACCTGCTAACTCTTCACCTGTAGTATCGGTCCCCTTGACCATCATCGCAAAAGCCCTGCCCTGCTGTGGTGTCTCCCTCCGCTGGTGTTGGGCATTTGCGGTGTCCCTTATTTATATCTGATACTTACACCAAGCATTTTTTAAGCATCTGCCTAGACATAATACTTATTATAATGGGTTACTACATACCAATGATACCCTATGGTTCTAGACCATGGGCACACTTAACTCACTGGCACAAACTACCCAGGATATTATACTAATACTTCTTGGATACTATCTTTAGAATGCCTGCCCAAGTTTTGACTACTACCTACATAATGTAATAACTCCTGTATATGACACTTATGTGATACTCTCATACCAGGTTACTCATGTTTCTTATCTATACTTAGTACACTAGCCACTAGGATGCCGATACCCTAAACCTCCATAATGCTTGAGGTACCCATTCTAACACTCATCAATCACTCTAGGATACTCACCTGCATCTTGGTATCAATATAAACACAAATAGTTACTTTTTACCCTCTATGACACTAGATATTAGACACTGCTATCACACTGGTACTCGTCGTACAGTTTACCGTTACATAGCTACTTACATACCCAATATACTTGCAATATATACACACTTACTGAAACTTAACCTTACACAGGTTACCCTTCTTCTCTTACTACCTTGAACACCTGTTCTCCTACTCTCCATGATACTCCCTTACATACCTTACCCCAACCTTATACTGATTCACTTAACTGATACTATTACCCACTATAACACTCACTGATACTAGTTTGACATGCTATACCCATCATATATTACTCATCTTAATCTTGATATACTTGAATAATTGCACCGATAGGTACCCTTGGAACATAAAACTAACTTTATAACTATACTAGACAGACACATGCACTTAATACTCTATGATACCATCCACTAACTATACTCTGACACCTATCTTAGAACTATTGTTACAAATGTACTATACCATTAATTACTTCTAGGCTTATACACTGAGGCATATATATACTAAGACACCACTAACTGTTGCACTCTCACCCACACTGAATTAATATTGTAGACATAAGCACACACCCAAACTCAGATTTGATATTGCTTCTGCCTGTCGAAACTTGCAGGTTGCTATTGTCAACTTGGCATGCTGCTAACACACTACTGTACTGCTTGTGTGCACAATTGTACTTCTTGATCTACTTCCTGGAATCCCCCTGATACTTGGCTCTCTGCACAGTGCAGATACACATAATCCTTGCATTGGCCAGCTGTTATAGTGCTCCAACAGCAGCTGATACTTGCTACTGCTACTTAATACATCAACTGCTGCATGTACCCAAGTACCCTTCACCTACTACACAGAAAATCCAATATGCACAAAATCTAGAACCCCTTACCTGCCTTCTCTTGCCTTCACCACAGGTGGTGCACACACCCAATGCACCCTCACTTAGGTATTTGTGCAAACACCTAATACATATACTCCATATACTAACACACTTGAACACATAAATACTCTTGGATACTAACCCAACACTCAACCTCAATACACATAAACACAGGTGCACATCAATACTTGCATAACACCCACCATACTTAATACTACACACATGAACACCCCCACATGGGAACTGCACCAAAATGAAACTTCCTATAACTGATACTCCCTCCTAAGTGCATCCTTGATACACATAAACACCCTAGCACTTAATACCTACTATCAACCCCAACACTATCAACACCTCTCACTCATACAACCATCTAGGCAAACACTACTAGATACTTATACCCTCCCAACATGCATGCACCCAATATACTATTGACACTTAATCTCCACAATACACACCCAAACACTATACTAAGATACTAGACACACCAATACACTCAAATATACAACATACACTAATAACAACCAATTATCAAACACTTGACATGCACTCCTAGTACCCCAACACCAATTACACTTCTAATACCAAGACATATCAATCCTATACCATGAATCAATATATATATATATATATATATATATATATATATATATATTTATATATATATATATAATAACTAAACATAATACAATTAAAATTAATAGAGAATTGACACCAATTGAGCAAAACTCCTAAAAATCAACACTAATACTCACTTGATACAGACCTGTCTGTAAGTTACCAATAACTACACTATCCAAAGAAGCTGCCTCAGGAACTAATGAAGGTGAAGCTATATAAGGAACTGAAAGTATCTCTATCCTGAGCTAGTAAAGGTGATGGAACATAATTCAATAATAACAAGTTGAATGATAGAGGCGATATGTTAAGAACCAATTTAAGATACAATCTGATAATCATACACGTATATTCAAAATTATGTTACCCAGAATTATCCACATGCCAGTAATCATAGCTACGATAAACTATAGAGTCCATAACTAAGAGATGTATACCTCTATGATCATGTCATCTAGAATTCTCACCACGCCAAACGGTACGACTGCGAAAAACTCTAAATTTCATAACTAAGATAAGTATATCCAAAATCAGGTATCTATATTTTTGCAATGCCAGCTAGTGTGACTGCGATAAACTCATGACTCTATAACTAAGGCAAACGATTACCTTTTTCACTGTCCTCATCCAAATATGTCATCAGAATATACCTTATTTCAGCCTATAAAATTTATCTTGATACAAGAATCAAATTTCAACAACGAACAAGTACAAAGGTGAAGGTAAAATAAAGCTAGTGGAAATTGATGTAAAATATGATTTATAATAAGATTCTTAAGGGTCATCCCAGGAATCTCTCAAGAAATCCTAATTTTGTGATTGAGTATTCTCACATCCTAATATCCTATCAATCATATTTTATTGCAGTTTTGCAGCATTACGACAAAGCTGTAGTACTACTACGACATCACACTAGTTACGAAGATAAGACCTGCATGGGCCACCACTAAAAATGTGTCATGATCCGCACCCGGATATTCGAACACGAGTACATGGCAACGCTAGTCTACGCTGCACCAACGACGTAGAACGCTGTCTAAGTCAATACTAGCTAACTATTAATCACACACAATAATATAAACTCAATATGTGATTAATATCTCAACTCCATAAAGAGGACAATATGACAATATATAATAATAATACTCCACAAATGATATGGCACGAAAAGATAACAAGAAAAAGAATCCAAGTCTCAAATATCTAACAAGACAACACAGTAAGTCAAGAAATTAAATACAATATCCCAAGTTTAAAGTAAATGCCGGAGACAAATCCGGTACCAAAAATACTAAATAAAGAAGTTAGGATAACTAGTGACACTGGCTAGACCTTCTGACAATCACCCCTGAACTACAGGATCCAAGGCTGCTGCTACTCCCTTCCGTGGTCTGTAATTGTCGACATCGCCAAAAATGTATGGTATAAAAAGTTATACGAACTTTTTTTGATTGCGAATTGACAAAGAGTACAAAAGAATTTCTATTACAAAGAATTAAGTAAAAAAAATCGGGGCAAGTGTGACAGGGGAGATCGAGCACTGCAGCGGCTCCTTTACTCCGTTGATGATCCGGGACCAAGGGGGGTTGACGAGGCTTCAAGGCTTCTGTATTCTTCTCTATCCTCTTTATATTTTTCGTAGGTGCACTAGGGCTCCTATTTTTAATCATGGTCTCTTTTTCGTGGGAAAACACGAAAGTATTATGTAGGCATATGTACGCGGGCTGCATATTAGCGCATGCCATAGCAGGCGCATACTATGTTAAGGCTGACATGTGGCAAGTCGAGATCTGGGGTTGCTGATGCCCATAATACTCGTGACACGTGTCATGCCCTAATTTTGATGGCTGTGATTGCACCTTGGGAATACTTCCACTTGGGAATACTTCCACTTGGTGCATGGGGATGCCTGAGAAAGTAGTAGCACATGGCACTGCTGGCACATGCGGACACTAGTTACTTAGTGGCGCATGAGAACACTAGTTACTTAGTGGCATATGATGCTATTGGCACATGAAAACACTAGAGGGAAGTAATGGTCGGCACATGACACTGGATCATTGTGGCGCACCGGGCTTGATCACTGCGGTACATGGCTCTTGACTACTGTAGGCGCATGGTAGAGATTTGTTATGCTTCTACAAGACCCTCTTTAAAGTTTTTGAACTTTAACTTTATAAGTTTTTAAGTTCAGAATACTTTAAAGAAAATCATGGAGGAGATAGGCACAGGAACCGCAACGACGCATCTATGAAGCATCCTTCTACTTGGCACATCTGTTCACTTGGCGCATCGAGTTGTGTTGGTGCATCAAATATGGCCACTTAACTTGGCACAGTTGACTATTCAGTGCAGTAAACTTGATATCTTTGTTCGTGCTCTGAGCTATCGGAGTGAGCACATTTATCGAAGGGCTTTTAATGCACTCATTTGATCGATGGATTCATCCATTTAATGGCTAGATTCATCCCTTGTTAATGATACCCAACTATCCGAGAGCTTTTAATGAGTACTTTGCCTATAAATAGGAGGCTGAAGGAAGAGGGTGACATTCTATTTCTTCTTGTTCTTCCTGATGCCTCTACATAAGTCAAAGGTGGGGAGATTGGTTAGGCGCTTCGTCGATCCTCTCCCTCTGATGGTCGATCATCCATCTGTCATTGGTGAAGGTAAGGGGATAAACATTTTATTTTCTGTTGTCACGAACACTCTGACACTGCCTGTTGGCTTGGGCCAGACTTTGGTCGATCCATGCGTAGACATTCTCCCATGCCTGATGTGCATGGTCATTGCCGATGGGCTTCGTCCTGAAGATGCACTGATGGCAGGATCCCTTATTTAGGCACATGAGTGATGCTGTCTTCATGCACTCATCTGAGGCATATGCTGGAAAGCTATGTGCGACCACCCTGTATGGGTATATTTGCCTCTCTATGGTGATAATTATATGTGTACAGACTAGTCTTGGCGACTGTATGCCTCTCCCGTGAGAGCATGGATGGCTTGACTGTCATGATAGTGGCGCATGTGCTTACGGATGCGCACCCTTTGATATTTTATTTTCTTTGCCAATATTCTGACATTTTGCGTGTGCTCGTGTTTTGCAGGGGCTTTCTCTGATTGCTTTAGTCCCAATGGAGCATGAAAGATTATTATAATTACCGTTTTTCATGATGAACAAGAACATTTCTCGGAGGATTGTTCGCGATCTTCCAACCTAGATCATTGTAGCTTCTCTCCGTATGCGGCCGAGATGTGATGGCTGGATCTCGGGTCTAGTCCTGGAGGCCCATCTGAGTGGCAGTGACGGGACTAGTTATTCCAACAGGGACTTCTAGTCACTTTCTTTCACATGACAGAGTTGGGTCTTGTAAAGACTTAGCTCTGTGTTGTAAGCTTCCTTTCTATCCATCAATATTAATTCTTTTTTCGCCTTGTGGCTTGCACTGAGGAGTCTTGCTAAAGTGATAACCCAGAATGCGTTGATCTGCCGGCTTTTACACGTGTTGGTACGAGAAATATCACATATGGGTCTCCTTCTTTTTAAATGTACCCATGACCTTGAATATTAATAAAAAAGTCCTTAGATGTAATTAACTTTCATATGTGCTCATGATCTTGAATATTAATAATTTTTTTACCTTATTTCCTTTTTAGAAGTCTTCTTGTTGTGGTGGATATCTAGGCTATGAGTATTTATATCAGAGGTAATATGGATGTAGTACAACATCATAACGGGGATAACGCTAAGCCCTATCAGAGGTAGTATGAACGTGATAGGTAAAAGTAGTTCCATTAAGGAGTTTCGATGGAGACATTATCTGTGATGGTAGGTATACTGTGGTGTATAACCAATAGTTAAGAAATTTTGCTAGGTACGATCATGGTGGAGTATTTTTGTGGAAATAAAATATAACAAGCCATAGGTAATATGGACATGGTTGTTTTCTTTGTATAGGGAACATGGATAACTCATAGTTTAGAGGTAATATGGACGTGAACTGTTTGCTTTTGTAGAAATTTTGTGGAGGTAAGAACAAAAGAGACAAGTCATAGGTAGCATGGACGTGACTCTCTTCTTTTGATAGAAAAGATGGCTTCTAGTTTAGAGGTGATATAGATCGTCTCCACTACGAAAGGACGACTTCGCACTTGGGTTAGAACTTTTATGCCTTCTTATGGGTCATGATCATCGGTCTCCTTACGGTTAGGACGAGATCGTCAACCTAGAATGTCTTTTCTTTTAACTTTTTATTAAAGTCCCTGGAGAGTCGTGCTTGATATAGCTCAATACGCTATTGAGCTAAGAGGCATTTTTCATCAAGTGCCTCCAGTTCTTGTAGATATCGACAATAATTGTCTTCCACAATTAGCTGGTGGGTAAGGGTTACCCGAAGAGAAGGAATTTGGGTCTCTAGAGGAAGTACAGCCTTACTTCTGTAGACTTAGGAGAACGACGTGCTGCTAGTAGGTGTTCGGACCATTGTACGATAGGCCCATAGACATTCGTCGAGCTTCTCATTCCAGTCGCGTTTGTTAGCAAAAATAAATTTTTTGAGGAGCTTGATGATATTCTTGTTGAATGTTTCAGCTAATCCATTTGCTGTTGGATTGTAGGCAGTTGAATCTATATTCTGAATTCGGTTTTTATCGCAATTCTGGAAAAAGTATGGCTGATGAATTGTGGACCATTGTCATGAATGATCCGGCGAGGCAAGCCGAAGCGGTATATGACGTGATGTTTAAGGAAACTAATCACGTTTGACATTTTTACCTCTACGAGCAGAACGGCTTCCGCCCATTTAGAGAAGTAGTCTATGATAGCCAGGATGAACCGGTGCGTCTTAGACAAAGGTGGACTAATCGGTCCTATGATGTCCATTCTCTAGGATTTGAATGGTTAGGACACAATGATAGGGTACAGGAACTCCGAGGGTTAGTGAATAAAGTCGGCATAGATTTGAGACATTATGCACTTCCTCGCATAATTAAAGGCATCCACCACCATCGTTGGCCAATAATAACCCATACATCGGAGGTAGTCTTGAAGCTTAGGCCCAGGCTGGTGAGCACCACAAGTACCATCGTGAGCTTCCCAGAGAGCTTGCTTTGCTTCTACATCCGATAGACACTGTAGCAGAGCCCATCATGGAAACGACGATACAGCTTCTTAGTGGTTGTGTCATAGTAGAATCGGAAGGAACACCTTCTAATATAAATGGCCTCATTTGGGTCGTCCAGAAGGATTTTATAAACTGCATAGTCTATGAACGGGAGCCTCCAGTCGATATTAGCATCCGTTTTTGTGGAGTGGCTTAAGCACAAGTTATTATTTGGGCATACCAGCTCTTGGCCGACGACTGTGACCAATATATGAGTCTTTATTGAGACTGCCTAGGATGCGGCGAGGCCGATGAGTGCGTTAGCTTCAATGTTTTGCAGTCGTGATACATGTTCTATGAAGAACTCGATAAAGGTAGAGATCATATCGACAACCACCTGGTGGTAGAGGAGCAGTTTCTCATGACGGACTTCGTATTCATCTCGGATTTGATTGACTATTAATTTAGAGTTGCCATAGGCTTCTAGGTAATCAACCTCAAGTTATTTAGCTAGCTAGAGCCCAATGATAAAAGAGTTATATTTTGCCATATTATTGGAACATGGCTCTGTAAGCGAGTATGCACGATGTATAAATAGGTCATGGGGACAAATTAGCACTATCCCTACTCCGGTGACGATATTGCCTTTGGGCCCTATTCTGGAAGCACCATCAAAGAACATCTGCCAAACTGAGCTTTCCGTCGTAACGGTATTGGACTCCAATACCTCATCATGGATTTCGTCGTAGAGTTTTGATGTTTCTGACACTGGATGAGCTGCTAGAAAATTGGTCAATGCTTGACCTTTAACGAACTTTTGTGGGACGAATACCATTTCATAGGGTGACAATAGGATTGCCCACGTGGCTATGCGAGAGTTGAGTGGCCCAAGCTTGGTCATGAGGACTCTGAGGGGGTTCACTCGAGAGATCCTGTGGATGGTTTTCCTGTTAGGTAATGTCGAGTCTTCTGAACAGCGAACACCAGAGCAAGATATTCTTTCTCGACCAGATTGTACTTATATTTAGCACCGATCAATTTTCTGCTGAGATAATAGATAGCTTGTTCATAGCCTTCATCCCTATTTTGAGCAAGGAGAGCGCCGAGGGAATGATCCATTGCATGGACATAATATAAAAAAGGATTTTCTCATGATTGGGGCCACCAATGCTGGAGGATTCGTACGGTACTTATTAATGTCGAATGCTTATTGACATTCTTTCATCCAGATGAAAGAAACTCCATTCTTTATCAGTTGCGTGAACTTTCGGCATCATCCAGAGATGTTGGCTATGATTCTCCTGATGTATGCTAGTCTTCCCTGCAGACCGTGAAGCTCTCGCAGGTTCTTTGGCGAATGCATATCTAGGATGGCTTTAATCTTTTCAGGGTCGATATGAATACCCTTTGAAGTTATGATAAAGCCAAAAAATTTGTCGCTGGATACCCCTAAGAATGACTTAGTAGGGTTCATCTTGAGATGATGCGTCCTCATTAGATCAAATACGGTCTTCAGATCTTGGAGGTAATTATTTTGAAAACGGATCTTAACAGGGATGTCATCAATATAACATTGAATTGTTTTGCACAAGTGGTCGCAGAAGATAGTGCTCATAGCTCTCTGGTATGATGCACCTATATTTTTCAGGCCAAAGGGCAACACAGTGTAATAGTACACCCCTATTGGCGTTCGAAATGACGTGTACTTCTCGTCTTCTGGAAATATCTTGATTTGGTTATAGCCTGAGAATCCATCTATGAAGGACATATGCTTGAAGCCACAAGTATTGTTGACCATTACGTCTACGATCGGGAGCGAGAATTCGTCCTTCGGGCAAGCCTGTTCAAATTACGAAAGTCGATACAGACAAAAATTTTACCATTCTTTTTAATGACGGGGACGATGTTAGCTACCCAGTCCGGATGCAGTTCTTCGCGAATAAATCTTCTTTCTATCAGCTTATTTACTTTAGCTTCGATATAATTCATAATGTTTGGGCAGAATCGCCGTTGTTGCTATTTCACCGGCTTGGCATCAGGCCAGATATTGAGCTTATGCATGGCAATATGTAAATCCAGGCCCGACATATCCTCGTAGTTCTATACGAAGACGTTAATGTATTCTCTTACCAGCTGGACAAGGGATTCACGTTCTTCCGGTGAAAGGTTCTTGCTGATGAAGATAGGCTTAGAAGCAATGTCATCGCCTAAATTAACTTGTACAACCTCATTTTCTGTAGGAGGTTCCCGCTGCTCGAACCTTAATTTCCACAAAGACTCCAGCTTTTGAGCCCATGGTTCTGCTTTAAAGAGTTTGATAGGGTACTCATTGTCTTCCTCTATATCTGCTGATACCATGTTGATGGACAATGCTTGTTTAAGTACATCTCTGATGCTAACGTCAGAGTCCCAAATAAAAGATTGTGAAGAGTGAGATTGTGTTTTGTCTTCTTCTCCTGAGTTTTTGGGAGTTGTGGGAGGTGTGACATATCCTAAACCATGACCGGTGCGCTGGTAATATGTGTCAGGTTTACCTTTGGGGGCAAAGTGATGCAGTGATAAGTGTCGTCCTTTGCCACGGTTAAGTCCCTGGTCGCTTTTCAGGTCGTATCACATTTTCTAGATAATATGTTTTAGTTTGTATGTTGTAGCGATGAAGCTACATCCTTTCGCTTTTTGGTTCTGGATCTTCGGAGAGGAAGTCAGGACGATCTTTAATTTTTTCGAAGATGATAGGATTATCCCCCTTCTTCCTTGCTGGAATAACGAAGCAGGGGTTTTGACTAAGACATATTTGGTCTGCCTAGTGAATGGTAGCCACTTGTGTATGCAGGTGTAGCCCTAGACCATATACCAAAGAATATGCGGTACTCCAATGCGCAACTACGAAGCAATTCAAAGAGAGGCCCTTATTGAGGAAATATAGTGCCTCCTCAAAAGGGATTATGTCATCATATGATGGTACGTCGACAGATGCTACGACATATTCTCCTAATTCATCTTCTTTAGTGGATGTTAGTGACGCTGATGATGCTGGAGTTCTCCGGGGAGCTTGACTACCAGCTACCCTGGGGTTCTCATGGCAAGGGGATCTTTTCCTGGCATGCATCTCTGTCCCTGGAGTTTGACTACCAAGGGTTCAGGCGCCTTCTTACGAAGCTTGACTACAAGGGGATCAGCTATGGGGTGGGCATCATTTGAGACAGACCCTTAGAGGCTCGCCTAAAGCTGTAACAGTGTCGGCTTCATCATTGGCATTGTTACCTCCTTCATCTTGGTGGATTGACTTGTACAAGATTGAGTCGGAGTAGTTTGCCTCGACCCCTTTGAAAGGATCCACGTAGGTGAATTTTGTCTTGACGATGCCGTCTTTGCTGACGTATTTTAAGCACTGGTGAAGTGTGGATGGGACAATCATATATTCGTGTATCCACGGATGCCTTAGTAGGACATTGTAGGACACATCCACGTCGATAACATTGTAAGTCACTTTGGTTCGGAGATCACCGATTTGGCACTTCAAACGAATCTTGTCGAGCGGGTAGCTTCTTCCAGCATTAAAGCCGCTGATAGTGGTGTTAGTAGCCGATAATCGATGCATCCGAATCCCCAAAGTTTGTAGCAGACTTCATAGGATAATATTGAGAGATAAGCCGGGATCAATAAGCATTCGGTCCACCTTTATGGCTCCGATCTACCCTGTGTAATACAAGGGATGATCGTGCCTATTATTTTTTAATGGCTTGTCCTGTTGATAGAATATGATGTTCAGGATCACCTCCATCACATTATTGTAGTGAGGGCATGCTGCGGGATACTTGGCCGGTGGCTTGAATTAGGCCAAATAAGAGTCGGCGTTTAGCAATGCCTCGCTTAGAGCATCACAAGTCTTCTTAGAGAGACGAAGGAGCTTGAAGAGTAAAAGTTTTGCATGAGTGTTGGCTAGCTGTGCCAAGATGTCAAAATTATAAGGCTTCTCTAACCCTTGAGTTACGTCCTTTCGCAGAGGTTTATCATAGTGAGTTTCCTTCTTCTTTTGTTTGTCTGCCGCTAGAGGCTAGGATGGACCCGGTTCAGATATAGCAGGTGTTGCGGGTGGGGCCACTGGAGGTGTAGTGCCATCGAGGGCATTATAGTCGCGTTGGTAGGCCAGGCCTGACCTAGTCACACCAGCGAGAGCTTTATCTGTGGACGGAGAGACCGTATGACAGGACTTGGTCATCTTTTCCTTGGACTTTGAAGTAGAAGGCACTGATGACCATGTCATATCCAGGACGAGGTCTGGATTAACCCTCATGAATTTGCCTCTTGGAGTAGTGAGAGGAACCAACCCGTTTGCTCGGGTTGGGGGGAGGTTAAAAACCTTAATGGTTGCCCTAGGTATCGGGACGACACCGTCTTGGGCCTCTATTATCGAAAAAGTACCAAACTAGAGGAAAACCATGTTTGCAGTGATTGTCTTGTCTTCATAGTCCAAAGAGAGGGCCTTGGAGTCAATCTTTCATTGTATCTATCTTTTTAATATATAATAATCACGTATGGTGTAATAGATATATCGATAGTAGTGGCAATACTTGGGGTTGCAAATCTTGCCTGCCTCATCGGGACGTTTGATGTCGGGTAGCTTGAGTTTATTTCCCTTCATCAATACTTCGAAGAGTTTCATGAAGAATAAGTCTCTTATACTCTTGGTGGCTCCGTCGACTTAGTGATGGGTGTAGTCGGACTTTTGGACAGGTTAACTATCAGGACTTGCTTCCCTTTGCCTTTACAGTTGTTGTTAGTGGTGAAAGGACGCTTTCCTTTGTCTTCAGTATTGGGATCTTGGAATCCCAATAAGCGGGCATCTGTTGTACTCTTTTCTACCACAGCGACACTTATGATAAATGTCGTCCAGTCGTTGAATGGGCTGGACGTTATCCAGAGTCTTACTGCTGGCAAGATTTCTTTCGATATGTGTCCATCAGCGAGGATTCGGGGATGCTTGGGGGCAATTTTAGTACCGCCTACCGGAAACGTTCGATATAGTTTCATGCAAGTTCTTTGTCCCCTTGGGTGATATCCATGAGAGAGGACATAGTTATGTCCATCCCTCATTCATAGAACCGGGAGAGGAAAAGTGACTTCAGGTTCTCGAAGGACAAAATATAATTATCTGTAAAACTGCAGAACCATTCAAACGGAACCCCAGAAAGTGCTCCGATGAACTGGTTGGTGAGTAAGGCGTCATCCTGAGGTAGGTGACCTATTATAGATTGAAATTATCTTATATACTGATGGGATGACGTCTTCCCATCAAATATATCCAGATATAGTGGCTTATACTTTGGGGGGTATACTATGTTATCCCACTCGGGAGGATAGGGTTGTCGGATCCCAAGCTTCTGAAGGCTGTCTTAATTATCCCCAGCATTAATGCGGGTACCCAAGTCCCTGAGAGTCCTCTGGATATCATCTGGCAGGAGAGCGACTGATGCTCGAGGTATGGTCTGGCTGCTCGTTACATAAGGAGCCGGATCAGGCATGGCGGAATCCTCATTGGTCCCTTGATCTAGGTTTGTTCGCCCCGGGGCCATTGGCTGTGTTGAGACCAAGTTTTCTCTGAGTTCCAGCACTGTATGGGTAAGAGTCTACATCAAAGTGCTGAGATACCGCATCATGGCTTCGAGTGCCTCCAAGCATTATTGGTTACTGGATTCTGCTCCATGCTCGTCCCTTGCTATGTACACAGGCTTTATATGGGAGCAAGTGAACGGAAAGGTAGATGCCTCGCTTTCCGCCTTTAATGTCTGAGTCTCATTGTCTTCAAGGAGAGTGGGCAATATCGTGTCACCTTCATCATGGGAGGGATTACTAACCCCTGTCTCAATCATGGGCTAGTCTTAGGAAGCATGGCTTCCCCCAGCTAGGATGTCACCCGTGTGCATAGACTCACTTTCCTTCTAGAAGGACGGATTGTCAAGGAATACCCGGGGAATGCCACCCCCAGCTCTGGTTACAGCTTTATTCAAGGTAGCATGGATACCCCCAGCCTTCGTCCTCGAGCGCGTGCCTTGGAATACCCCCACGACAGGTACTCGTTTGTTGTTTTTTAGACGGCTTCACAGTGTGCTGACTGGCACCCTTAGGTTAGGTGAGCTATTCTTGGAGATCTTCTTCATATGGGGAGACCTCCATGTTGAGCAACAGGAAAAGAAGGACAATTCCTCCTCTTCGCCCGGTTGTTTCCAAGGATGCCGTTGAGAGGGTGTCGCGGAATACAATCGATAAAATACTGACTGTCTGGTTAGAGGGATTAGCGCCTCAGTATAATAGCAGTTGGTGATGATATTGGCACGGACACGTCGTACGCAAAGCCTACTTCTCCTGCCTTACGCTTGTGATTAATCATATTACATAAATTAGATGATAGAAGTTTCACCCGTACCCCCAGTTCATGCGCTTAGGAAACCCTTGCGTATAGAGGTGATAGTGGAGTGTTTGCTCCTAGAACCAGTTCTTCTACAGAGACTGCAAGTGAATCATTGATAGAAGACTAGAGGTGAGATGGACCCACTATATATGTGCAGGTAAACTGGGTGCATGGGTCTGTCATCTCAATATTTTCTTCCCGACTTGGTTTTAGTGCACTTACAACATCCAAGTGGGTTTGGAGAGGTTCAAATGGGCAACCCACATCCGACACATGAGTGACTGGGTCTGATCTATAGAGTCTTCCATTAGCAGCGCGCATAACGACCAGTGTTGCATGTCTTTGAGGAGCTAGCGGAGCAGTCCCTCGAGCGCGCTGGCTTAGGCTATTTTGGTCTTACCTGATCCGATGCCCTTAGACACGTAATACAGGGCATCCAGATTATGAATCTATGAGTCCTAAGTGACGACGGCCTTTCTCGGAGGAGACTTCATGTGCACATGATCGTGCATCTTTTCTTGCGTGGATGGTGTTATGTGTACGCATCTTGAGACTAAATACTGTTCATCTCAAGGGCGGCTTCAGGAAGGGAGATATGATGTACGAAAACCTCATGCGCAACTGTAGCGGAGGATGATGACGCTTCTTAGACTGAGTTCGGGTTTGGTACAGCGGCTCTTGCAACCATAATCTTATGAGCTTTGTGAGGTTGTGTGGGTCTCATTAAAGATCTCGACTTATTGGCTGAGTATAGGTCAACCGCTTGTGCATCTGCGGCGGGGGCTGATAGTGCATCGAGTACCAACTTTGGTGGTGGCAAAGCGGCCTTATCGCCCCAGATTTTGTGAGTCATGGGAGTCCGATGAGTCTCATTTCAGAGCTTGTTTTGTCCAGCATGTCTTCGAATGCCTATTGGTCGAAGAGAATGACCAAAATCCACTGAGTCGAACCCAACTTGGTCACGTCGGATTGCGTCACTAGCTTCTCTTTGGAGGAGAAGCTCTTCCAAAACAGAGTCACTATTTTTGTCGACCTCGCCAAAAATGTATGTTGTAAAAAGTTATACAAACCTTTTTATTGATTGTGAATTGACAAAGAGTACAAAAGAATTTATATTACAAAGAATCTAAGTACAAAAAAAGTTATGGGCAAGTGTGACGGGGGAGATCGACCACTTTAGCGGCTCCTTTACTCCGTTGACGATCTGGGACCAAGGGGGGTTGACGAGGCTTCAAGGCTTCTGTCTTCTCCTGCTCCCTTTTTATATTTGTCGTTGGCACGCTAGGGCTCCTGGTTGTGATCGTGGTCTCTTTTTTTGTGGGAAAACACCTACTATTTATAGCATTTAGAAAGGCATTATGTAGGCGGATGTACGCGGGCTGCATATTAGTGCATGGCACGACAGACGGATACTATGTTAAGGCTGCCACGTGGCAAGTTGAGATATGGGGTTGCTTATGACCATAATACTCATGACACGTGTTATGCCCTAATTTTGATGGTTGTGATTGCACCTTGGGAATACTTTCACTTAGCACATGGGGATGCCTGAGGTAGTAGTAGCGCATGACACTGCTGGCAGATGCGGAAACTAGTTACTTAGTGGCGCATGTCACAGTTGGCGCATGGGAACACTAGTTTCTTAGTGGCGCATGGCACTGCTGGCACATAGGAACACTAGAGGGAAGTAATGGTCGACACATGGCACAGGATTATTGTGTCGCATCGGGCTTGATCACTGCGGCGCATGGCTCTTGACTACTGTAGGCACGTGGTAGAGATTTTCCAAGCTTCTACCATAATAAGTTGAGCACCAACCCTCCAAGTCAATACTGAAAAATATTATCCAGTCAGAATTGGAGCGAAGAACATAAACTAACAACATTTCTATTTAAATTGACAAAGACTATAAAACAGTTAAGTAATAAAAATACATGATGGAAAATTAATTCTAGAATCATAATGAACAGGTAAGACAAGTATCAATATCACAGGTAAATAATGAACAGCATGTAAACAAGTGAATGGTAGTAACATCAAGTATAAACTGGAATAGAGGAATAAAGTAATTAGCTAAGTGTCTTAAAATATTAGTTTGTTATGTGATCGGCTTGGGACAAGATCAGTCTCTACCATATATGATTGTCTATGCACAAGTACATGTAACAGGGTCAGGAACAACCATATATGGGGAGCTATACATAAGTATATAGGATCAGCCTACACCCTACGTGAAGTATGGGTGAGCTATGTACAAGTATATAAGGTCAGGCTACACACCCACGTGAAGTATGGGGTGATCTATGCACAAGTAAATGGGGTACGATCATATAACCAACTAATACTTTCCCATCCCCCCGACTAATATAATAGACCCGAATCATGACGTCTCCTGACTATGATCCATTTATACTAGCCCGTGTACCATCATGTCAGGAATAAAGTATAACACAACCATATTGTAAACCCTCTTACCCAAAAATAGGTATCTTGTGTGTATTTTGTATTTCATATATTTGTTTTAGATTATTTTTCAAACAAATTAAAGCTCAATGATTATATTAGGATACTTTACCGTGGTTTGGACATTAATAAAATAGGATGGCCCCAAAATATGTATCTCCCTTTATAAGAAGTAGCCTACACAGGAGACACTACCAGCAGGATCTTTTTATGGCACAGAAATTCGACCCATTGGTGTTAGTATGACATTAGTGTAACGACCATAGATTAAGTGTTAAATATTTATATTATATATATATATATATATATATATATATATATATATATATATATATATATATAATTTATTTGTGGTTTTTTCTAATTCCAACTTCCTACAAAAAGTAGCCCATAATTTTCTGTGCCAAGTTAGGCAAATTCTTTTTTTATAGATGTGCATATTATTTACTATTACTTATTTTGTGGATAACCATTTAATTATTTACTTAGTTAATTAGATAATATAATTATTTGATTTATATAACTAGGTAAATTTCTAATTATTAATTACAAAATATTTTTATAAAATATTTTGGGTGTAGTATTTCACTAAAACTTTACAAAGTAATTTTCCAGAATTTATTTTGTGTGCAAATATTATTTTTGGGATTTTTGACATCATCTATATATGTAAATAAATATATATATGTTAATATATATATAGTTATTAATAACGATAATAATAATAGCAATAATAATATTGATAATAATAATAGTAATAATAATAATATTAGTAATAATAATAGTTGATAATAATAATAGTTAATAATAATAATAATAATAATAATGATAATAATAATAATAATAATAATAATAATAATAATAATAATAATAATAATAATAATAATAATAATAATAATAATAAAAAATAAAACCTAATAGCAAAAACCTAACTAACAAACCTAAGCTAACTACCTACCCAACCCCACAGCAGACTCCCCTATCCGCAGCCTCTCTCCATCCCTCTCTCTCTCTCTCTCTATATATATATATATATACAATATATATATATATATATATATATATATATATATATATATATATATATATATATATATATATATATATATATATATATATATATATATATACATACTATTAAAACCAAATCCAAACCCTAACCATAATCCCAGCCGGCGACCACCACCTCCCCCCCCCCGGCGACCTCCATCCGACCTCGACGTCGCCGCCCCCGCGCCGCCGCCATGTGCGTTCGTGCGCGCGGTCACAGCAGCACCACTCCAATATCTCTACTTCAAGGTGACTTATCTCTCTCATCTTTCGTCCTTTTCTTGAGCGGTTTGTCTGTGTACGTTCACAACCTGACCCTCTAGGATTTTCATTCAAGCGGGACAAGTTTTTGTGTCCCGGATTGGTCAAAAATTTGACCGAAAAACTGACCAAAATTAGTCCAGAAACTTTAACCCAAACTCCCATGTTCACACCCAATTTGCCACCAACCTATTTAATATTTTTGAAAACTAATTAAAGGATTTTTCTTCTCCATATAACCGAGAATTTTTCTGTTCTTTTAGTTTTTGTTAATTTGTTCTATGTGTTAAATTATTCTGCCTCCAAATCGACCAAAAACTTATTTATAAAATATTAGAAAATTGTGATACGGAGCGCGCCCCGCCAAACGGGACCGCCTCATCGCATACCAATTGCACTGAAAGGCGGGTATGGTATATTCTAACATGTGGGCTTTCGTGGAAGTTGACTCGGACGTGTGTGCACGTCGGAATCAACATGTATCCGTAACAAGTCTCCGTATCGTAACTTTTGTAAACTACCACCCCATTTTGTCTACACTTGTCGAAATGCGACGAAACTTACGCCATTGGATTCGTGGTATCATGCTGGTCCTGTGACCCAAGTTTCACGCAATTCTGAGACAGTTGACCAAGCCGCTTATTCGCGGGCCCTACGGTTGACTTTAAGGGCGAATTTGTGATCGGCTCACCGAAATCCAAAATTGTATATACTGTTGAGTTCGTATTGACGTTTAGAATTTGTTTGACCTATAATTTGTCCTATTTAGAGACATTTACCTCTGGCATACTTTTTGGTGCAAAGTGGCCCACATGTGGACCCACTTTGACCCAAAATTACCGTTTTGCTCTTGTGTTCAAATTGGACGAAAGGGTAGTATTTTCTAGCTATCTCATTTATTCTGGGAATGTTGGTAATATTTATTTCAGCATCCGGAGATGTTCATTCGGAGGCCATAGTTTCTGATCCCTTGTGCTTGACATCTAGATGCTTACACTACGCAGCTTTCTTGCCAGGCAAGTATACCTTGCCATTGTACTGTGATTTACATTCTATATTATGCATACATTTTATTTCTATCATTTAGTTCATATATTTTAAATGCTATATAAATTACGCGTCCAAGAATAATTTGGGTGCAACGACGGTGGCATCGTATTTTATCTTTATTATATATTATGCATGTTGACCTAGTTTTACGAGACCATCACATGATCATGAGGCATTCTTATATTTTATTTGGCTGTGACACATTTTTTACACGAGTTATGAGTCTCATATAGATCATGGACTTACGTATTGACTGATCATCAGTACGTGTGGGACGTGCGATAGGGAATAGCTGCTGTTAGAATTTTCATGCTAGGAGACTTGGCAGTTATTAGAGGTATTATCGTGTCATGGATATGACATGCTTAGAGCATGGGGTGGAGAGGACAACAAGTAAGGCGTTTGGACTCATTTGCACTTTTCTTGTGTAACCCATACGCTCCGTCGGAGATACGCGGTCATGATGACCCCTATATATTACCTGGCGGCCTCTGAGGTTCAAAAGACGTCATGCTTTGTAGGCCCCTGATTCTCCGAGAGAATCATGCCAATCCTATTTTAGCCAGATAGCCCACGTGTTGAAAAGTTATTCTCAAAGTGCATTCACATAGATGGTTAGGCGACCCTTGGATGTTTATTTTCAGTACTTTATTGGCATGCTTCTATGTATCTTGTTACGTCCCTCTGAGGACCTGGTCCCTTTCCAGGTGTAGACGATCATGACTATTTGTAGGAACATGGTTCAAGACTTGCTGCTTCGTTATCTTTCGAGGAGATCTTCTCTTCGAGCCTCTCTGATCATTAGCTGATACTCGTATTATGGTTACTTTTATATTCTAGTTTGGTAGTGGATTTGTCTCCACCCAACTACTTATTCTTATCAAGCATCTTATACTTGATTCAGTTATATAGTTGATTGGTTATTTATTTCTTTATGATTTCTGTGGATGAGATTTAGTTATGTCCTATGACTTGTGATAATTATATACCACTTGTGAATTATTGTTCATAATACATCGTACGTATGTGTTATAGTTTTCATATATTGGAGTCTCCATAAACATACGGCTGGCATGCTTACGTATTCCTAGTCCTACGTATTTTGGGACTGGGGCGTGACACATATTGATATCATAGTAATCATCAAAATAAATAAAAGTGACAAATAATGTACATACCTGAGATCATGTGCAATGAATATCAAACAATGCCTAAACTGGAGTCCAAATGACCTATATATGAATTATCATGTCAATGGGTGATTTGGAATCCGAAATAAGCTTAACTAAGCTTTTTCTAGGGTTCTATGTCAATTCTAGGTCACTGTGGTCAAACTAGGTCAATACCTAAATTCGGGTTCTAAATTACCTATCTAGTTGGCCTATTAAACTATACTAGTTATTATCAAGCTCTAACTAGGTTATACTAGGTTAATACCTTAAGATATGGGTACTAGTTATTACCAAGTTATAACTATAATATCTAATGCATATCTAATTATATACATATACTATGGTATCATAATACCTATACTAGAACTATAACTCATTACCCCAAAACCTTAACTAGATACCTTACCTTGACAATAACATTGATACCAAAATTACCTAATATCATATATCCCTAATACTACTAGATACTAGGATACTCAATGATACATGATATCTTAACTCACTTGACACATATACACTCATTACACCTATAGGATACCCACATACCTATCACTGAGTATGAGTGTTCATCCTGCACACTTGGACACTACACTAGCTCATACAAATCTCCGTTGACACTACTCCTAAATTGCTACTAAAATATGTGGTAACGCATAGTACCTACACTGCAATTGTACTTACAACTGCTTACAGTATCACCGCACTGAGCAGTCACACTATATGCAACAAATTTATGTGCAACAAAAGTACCTTACTCCCATCAACTTGTTGTGCATAGATGTGCCAAAGTCTGGCATTTTCTTCTTTCATATCAACCTACACTGCATACCCCCAACTTGTAGCGTGTAGAGGCTTGCCCGCACACTGCAACAAAGCTATCCACACATATTTTCCCATACCCACTATGGTACTTCTAGTATGCTACTGCAGGATATCTTCTGATCTATGGCCTACTGCTACTCTCACTCAATTAATTTTAGTTGATTACAGCTGCATCTGCCAGTTATCCAAGACGTGATGCTCACTTCTTTCCCACCTGCATGCTGCTGCAGGCATTATAACAGGCCCTCAAACAACCTTCTCTTAACACTATTGCACCTTACCTATTGTTGCTCCTAGAATATCCTCTCCAAGTAGTGTTCTTTGCAATCCAAGTTCCTAGGCCTCCTTGATGAATAAAATGACAAGAAATGAAAGTGGTTGGAGTCAATTTGGTGGGAAAATGGAGTAGATTGGGGAAGAAGTAATTAGGGATGAACAAATAAAGTAAATGGTGTGCTAATGGAGCCTCTCTCCTAGGTTTTAGGGCCGGCTACATCCATTCCCCTTTTGGCAATGCACAAGGTCCATAATACCCATATTAGTTTGTCATGAAGGGTTAATTAATTAAGGGAAGGGTTAAACTTCTAATGATTAGAATATTCCATTCGTTCTCCTTAATCTAATGAGTCAAACCATGACTAAACTAAATAATTGAACCAATGGGTCAAGTCAAGTCTAGTTGGGTCCACTTGGCTCACTAGCACTAAGTCTAACCAATAGGCTAACCACTGACCACTAATCACATAGTCCAATCTAATTAGCTAGCAGACAACCAATACATATAATAATAAATATTATTTTCACTAATAAAATTCTCAAACAATTATTGAAAGGAAAAATACCCCTCTCCCGGAATTAGGTGGTTAGAATCATACCCCCTTAGAAAACTTTCGTTCTCGAAATTTAAAGTTGGTCGTACCCCCTCTAGGTCAAACCCACAATCCAATCTAAAATTATACAAGCATGCAAATTTAAGAAATCACTAATTATTGTCATATACATGGTTATGGTCTCTGTCTGTCATGATATGGCAGTCTTTGTCAGGGGTATACTACAAACTATACCATAACACAAAATTACTAAGCAAACAATAAGAAACTATAGAACCACACAGATCAATAGATGGAAGGACAGAATAAAAGGAGCATAACATAACCTTCTAACCCATCACATGTAGCATTGGTCCCCTCGACCCTCATTGCAAAAGCCCTGCCCTGCTGGAGTGTCTCTCTCTACTGGTGTGGGGCAATTTACGGTGCCACAGGTAGCCTAGCTGGACCCCTCTATTCTTACTGTATGGAGTACATGCACTCCTATTATCCATGATACTCCCTTATATACCCTACCTCAATATCATACTATTACATCTAGCTAATATTATCACCCACAACAACACTCACTGATACTAAACTGATATGCCACATCTATCACTTATTACTGTCCAATTCCTGATACTTCCTGGGCACTTGCACCCTCTAGGCACCCTTGGTACACAATCACTAACTCCATAACTATACTGGACACATGCTTGATACTCTAGGTTACCTTTCTCACAGTTCTCATCCAAATATGTTATCAGAATATACCTCAATTTAGTCCATAAAATTTATCTCAATGCAAGAATCAAATTCAACAACGAACAAATACGCGAAGGTAAAATAAAGCAAGTAGAAATAATTCAAAATAGGGTTTGTATTAAGATTCTCAAGGGTCATCCCAGGAATCTTTTAAGAAATTCTAATTTATGATTGGGTATTCTCTCATCCTATATCCTATATCCTTTCGCAGGCTCGCAGCAGTACAACTAAGTCGTTGCACTACTATGACATCGCACTAATTGCGAATTCGGACCTGCATGAGCCACTACAAAAATGTGTCACGAACCGAATTCCGCATATTAGGGCACGAGCACGTGAGCAACGTTCAGCCTACGCCACAACATTGATGGTAGAATACTGTCTACGTCAACAATACTATATATCCATCTCACACAATAATATATAACCTGTCAATGATATCTCAACTCCAAAAAAGAGGACAATATGATAATAATGTAATTATAATCAATACTCAATCACAATAATCTATAAGGAGAAAATGGCACGATATGATATAAGGAAGAGAAAATCACAAAGTCACAAGTCGAGATAGTTAAAATAAAACCCCAAGTCTAATAGTCTAGCAATAACAACACAAAGTCTAAAATATCCACAATATCTCAAATGTCTAAAGAGCTAGAGACAAATTCTGTACAAAAATACTATTAATATAACTAAGATATCTGGTAACACCGGCTAGACTTTCCAGTAATCACTCCTGAACGACATGACCCATGGTTGCTACTAACTCCTGCGGTCCGTAATATGTAGGATACCAGTTCTCTAAATAATCATCTAAAAAAATATATATATCTAGTCAGGATAGAACGAGTACAATACAATAGTAGTCACAATGAATTGATAATGACTATAAATAGTAATATTGAATGTAATACTAGAAAAGAAAAGCAATGAACATATATCATAGTGTGGCAGAGAAGAGAGACAGGTAATCTAGAGAAATAATATAATATCAGTATGCAATAAAATAAAATATAGAGAAGAACAGAAACTACACTAAGTATTTTGAAATACTAGTTAGATATGCGATCAGCTTGGGTTAATAGTTGTCTACTATCACAGATCAGTAACGCAATCATATGTACAATATGATTGGTTGTTGTCTACAGAGTAACACAATCGTACATGGAGTATATGATTAGTTATTGTCTATGGGACAACACAATCATACGTGAAGTGTATGATTGACTGTTGTCTACATCATGCAATACAATGTTTAAGGTTCTTGGTCACATATCTATCTAGTACTTTCCACGCCCCCAACTAGTACAATGGATCCAAATTATGACACATCACAATATAAAAATTACTATGCACGGTCTATAATATGAGTACGATGATCATGGTCTATATAATCACGAAGAATATCAAGGTAATCACTGAGGAGTAATATCTTATGACGGAGATCCAAGTATACCAATCTATGTACCATCGTGCCAAGAATCAGGTAAAGTATTACTAAATACTTGTATTATAGTAATTATCAAATAATAAAACTATCAGAGAATGTACTCGACTGTGGTCCTGAGCAAATAATATAAATCAGTGTCCGAACTGATGTCACACTAACCTATATATGATATTCTATGTCATCTGGTGTATTGGAGTAATAAACATGCTTAAATAAGCTAAAGTATGATCTCTTGGTCAAAACTAGGTCATACTAGTCAAAGTAGGTCAATACCTTGTTTCTAGGTTCAAAATTAGCTTTTAAGTTGGTTACAAGGCTAAACTAGCTAATACTAGGTGATACTAGGCTATACCTAGGTTTCTAGGTCCATACCTTGAAGGTATTAGATATAGTAACTAATATTATCAAGTATATATATATATATATATATATATATATATATATATATATATATATATATATATATATATATATATATATATATTAGTTATCTCTATTATCTAGTATTACCTTAGTGTATAAATTATTACATTAGCCTATACTTGATATCTCATGTGTTACCCTATTCTAGGATCTCATAACTTAATACCTTAGTTTAACTAATATACCTTAACTTTGAGCTTATTACTTTACCCTATATCTCATTCATACAACCTTAACTCCCCCAAACCTTGGTATCATAATTATCTTCCTAATACCTCGTATCCCATGAACCTCACAACCAATACCTTGGTATCATATATATAAAAGTTGAAACCCAATACTACTACACTTGCTCAAATATTACGCTAGTATTCCCACATATTCACTCATCTCTTTGAAACCCCTCACTCACATCTTGAACTTGCACCACTCTTACACTCCTCCACATAAATTACCTATACTTGCTTCTATACCACACCATACCCTCACTTCCTCCCATGCATTAGTTATTGCTAGCACCATCAGGTATTATTGCTCTACTGCTCTTACTTAATCCCAAGTCTGGAAAGGACCTAAAATTCCTCTAGCATTCAATTGCTTGAACCCCCATCTCTTTCCTTACAACACAACTGCCATGGTAAATTATTCCTGATCTCTACTAGCACAGTGCACTGCCTGCGAGATCTTGGTAGTTGCTGCTGTCCATCCTAGATGCCCGAGCCTCTCTTCCTCATATACAACTTCACTAATGCTTGAACATGAGCAACCCCTTTATGAATCTACTGATGTTACTATTACTTCAATTATTGCTCTACTGCTCTTCTCTTAATCTCCCAACCTGAGCACATAAAAACCAGTACACGTGGGTGTACTGTCAACTCCCCAACTACTATATCACCCCAATGTCACAACACCTTAGTGGTTGTTGCTGCAATTGAACTTAGCAACTACAACACCCCTCCCCAATAACTGAAACAACAACAACTATAGCTGCAACCCGAGATCCACACCACATCAACCACCCTCATAACACCTTAAACACAAGCACATACACACACAAACGTTTACTTATGTATATATATACATATATACTAATATAACTATATAGCTCAAAGTATATATATATATATATATATATATATATATATATATATATATATATATATATATATATATATATATATATATATATATATATATATATATATATATACATTTATACATATATATATATATATATATATATATATATAGGGTAAATAGGATATGAGCCATAGGCTCATATTCTTATATGAGTCATGCACATATGGACCAATAGGAATGGATTCCTACATTCCATGTGCACCCATGTGCACTAGTACGCCCCATTCTTATTAGTCCACATGTGCATTATCTTATATAGGAATATGAACCTATGGCTCATATCCCTTTTTTTTATATATATATATATATATATATATATATATATATATATATAAGTATAACACCCAATAAGTACACACACACCTGCACTAAATAGCAAAACACTTGGTGTGCATACCCAAGTATCACACAACAGCTCATGATACGCTTATTAAACCTCAAGATACTCTCCCTAAGCTCAAGCAACACAACCAAAATACTAAATATAGTATATATAATAGCTATTTTAATGCAATAAATAAAATTTGGCATATTAGGGCTCACTATACATGCAAATACCCTTCCTATGACTCTGTATCACGATGTATCGTGATACGCACTCCTCGTATCCATTTGTGGACACGTACACACTATTAAATCATGAATCACACTCCAAAATTATGGAAGAATCATTCCTACGAATACCTAATGGCCCAAAATTAGATTTCCTTAAATTTGGCCACAAAAGTCAATGTAGCTATCACAATAGGCCTCGTAAGAACCTAGTTCTTCTTTCTATGGGTAGTCCTTATCCATGGAGGGTTCCTAAGGGTCCTTATCCATGGAGGGTTCCTAGGCTAACTACTAACCACTAATCACATAGTCCAATCTAATTAGCTAGCAGACAACCAATACATATAATAATAAATATTATTATCACTAATAAAATTCTCAAATAATTATTTAAAGGACAAAATACCCCTCTCCCAGAATTAGGTGGTTACAATCCTACCCCACTAAGAAAAAATTCGTCCTCAAAATTTAAAGATGGTCGTACCCCCCTAGGTCAAACCTTTAATCCAATCTAAAATTATACAAGCATGCAAATTTAAGAAATCACTAATTATTGTCATATGCATGGTTATAGTCTCTATCTGCCATGATATTACAGACTCTGTCAGGGGTGTACTACTAACTATACTATAACACAAAATTACTAAGCAAACAATAAAAAACTATAGAACCACACAGATCAATAGATGTGTCATGACCCACACCCGGTGTAGTCGGGAACAACGTCCAGCCTACGCCGCATCATCGGCGGTAGAACGCTGTCTTGGTCAACTATACTAACTAATCATCTAACAAATATTGCATAATACTCCAATAATTTCTCAACTCCAAGAAGAGATTAATAAACTTAATTCAACACAATACTCAATCACAAATCTATGGCATGAGAAGATATCAAAGAAGTCTAACATAACTAAGCAGTTTAAAAATTATAACAACAACAAATAGAAATGATATTCAAATCTCAAATATATGCTGGAAACAAATTCGGTACCAAAATACTAAAGAAAACTAACTATGCTAACTAGTGACCCGGATAAACCTTCCGGCAATCACTCATGAACTAGTGGGTCCACGTCTGCACCATCTATAGGCTGAGGTCCGTAGTATGTCGGACACCAATCTCCCGGATCCTCTGAAAAATATTTTTCAGACAGGAATGGAGCAAAGTAAAACCCAATAGTAGTTCCAATTAATTGACAAAAACTATAAAGCAATAATATAGAGAATGCTATCTACGATGAGAATATAACTGATGATCAAGAACAATGAAGGAATAAGCAATACTAGCAATAAATCAATGCGTGCAAGAATGAGGGAAAAAACTATAATATCAAATAAAATAAGGTAACCAATGAACTGAATAACGGAATCTACAATAACTATGTGTTTTGAGATACTAACTAAATATGTGATCAGCCTGGGAGATTCAATGATTACACTAAGGAGCTAACTCAACCATACGTTAATTGCATGGTTAGTTAGTAGCCAATAATTACACTACTAGTCGATAGTTCTTGATTACATATTTAATTGATATTTCCCTCGCCTCGACTGATATGATGGATCAAATCATGACACGTTACTAGCCAATTTATCCAATGTTTAATCTATAATATTCAATGTTATCCAATATAAACAAGGACGGTATCCGATACCATCTCAATAATCAAGGTAATATCTCATGACTAACGATCCAATTATAATACCAATCCGTGTACCATCGTGTCAAGAATCATAAGTAACATTTCTAAATACTTGAATTAGTGTAGTAATCAAATAATGGAAACTATCAGAGAATGTACTCGCCTGTGGTCCAGAGCAAATAATGCAAAACGGTGTCTGAACTGGTGCCACAGACCTATATATGGAATATTGTATTAATACAAGGTTTTGGGAATAAAAATAAATTAAACTAGTCAACTTCTAGGTCATAAAGCCATTTCTAAGTCAAAATAGTCAAACTAGGTCAACTCTAGGCCAAACTAGTCAAACTTGGTCAAACTAGCTATTGTATGAGTCTAATTCTAGGGTATTAGGTCCACACACTATGCATCTAGGCCATACTAGCTATGTCAAGGATACTAGAAAATTATTAGGATACCGATCGCAAGATACGCAAATATATAGGATAATAACACAATATGCATATACAATCAATAATATATAATATTCCTAACTAATCTAATGTTAAGTGGATACCTTGGCTTTGAACCAATGCGGTATCACACTACTAAACTCTCATCTCGATACCCAAACTCAAATACCTTGAGCATCCCTCAATACCTTGACATTTATCTTGGTATCCCAAGGTAAGTCAAATCCCCATTCATAGCTCACTACCCAAACACTAAACCATATACTAATAGATATTTATCTAATACAACTACTAGCTATATACTAATAACTATTAATATTTACTAATACCCAACTACCTATTACTACTAACATATTTTATATACTAATACATAGATACTAACTTGACATATAATACATACAAGTACAAAGATACATATAGTTACTATTCTCACTAGTAGGTGTATCTATCTAACTATTCAACTAAAAAGTATACAACTAGCTATCTAGCTATACTAACCACTAACCTTAACTAGCCAAACACCTAAACCAGTTAACTGAACTATTACCTGTGCTACTGAACTGTGTTGCAACGATGCTGCTGCTGAACTGTGTTGCAACGCTGCTGCTGCTGAACTGTGTGTTGCACCGCGCGCTACTTGCTGTAGCCGTTGCGCTGCAGACTGTTGTGCTGCTGCTGCTGCTGCCTGCTGCGCTCGCTGCTGCAGCTCACTGCGCCTGCACACGTTGTTCAACCCCCCTCTTAGCACACACTCACACATACAAACTACACATATATCTATATATATATATATATACACACACACAAGTATATAACTATACACATACACATATATATATATACATATACATATGTATATCTATATAACATACACACATACACTCAAATACCTATGAATCATATATATATATATATATATATATATATATATATATATATATATATATATATATATATATGAACCCTCCACTCACATACATAAACATACACATATACTCATCTATATATAACAATCTATATAGATATCAATATGTATCATCCTATATATACATTCACTTATACATATATACACATACAAACATAACCATATATATATATATATATATATATATATATATATATATATATATATATATATATATATATATATATATATATATATATATACACACACAACATACACACTTACATATACACAACATATACACTTACATATAGATATCTATCTATATATATATAAACACACACACTACATATATATCCCTCTCTAAGTATATATATATATATATATATATATATATATATATATATATATATATATATATATATATATATATATATGCAAACACCACCAACATAGATCTATACATATCTAATACATATATACATTTGAACATAACACATATACATATAGATAATTATCCATGTATATATAAATATATCACACTTCACACACATATATATATATATATATATGTATATATATATATATATGTATATATATATATATATATGTATATATATATATATATATATATATATATATATAGAACTATGCATACACATTTACATATAGATGCACATAGATATCAATATACATATATAAACACACAATCACATAGCTATATATACATAACTATATGATATAACATAAATACATACACTTATACATATATATATCATATCTAATAGATCATAGTAATAGTTATACACAAGTCAATTGAATTAAGCAATGAAGCAAACACGTAGAGTGCACCGCACCCGTATCATACTAGATCTATGATACGCTTGCGATACGAGTCCACCACACAACCAAACATACCCCGAAGGACACGGACAAGTCTAAAATAATAAATATGAACAATACGAGAGTTACTTACTTATCTACGTATCCGTGTCAAAATATGACATGCACAAAGCCCCGAATCAGAGAAAAACTCCTAAATCAACACGTATCACCAAAATGATGGGATACGGCCTGCACGTATCCAATTGTGGACATGATACTAGCCACAAACAAATAAACATATGTCAATTTGTTCTATATGACCAATTAACAAAAACAATAAGTTTTAATCTCGGAATTTTCCCAAAATTGACAAAAAAGCACCATAATTTCCTCCATTGGCCTCCTATGAACCTAATCCAAATTCCTATGGGTATCCTATGCATATGGGGTGGTTTCTTATGTTTAAATATCATATTTAAAGTCTAATTAAATAGAAAAAACTGAATTATACCAATTGGGAGATGGATTCCCAATAAAACCTCCAAAAATGGTAAAATGAGCCTTCAACTTGTAGATTCTTTCTCCTCTTTGTAGATCCTTGCTTCCTCCTTGTAGATCCTTGCTCTACTAGCCTCCAATGGTGATTTGGAAAGAAATTAGAAAGAAATTTGGTATGGATTTGATGAAATTTGGTTGAGGAAAATCCTAGATCTAGATTTAGAATAAAAAATGAAGAGAGAGAAAGTTTTCATCCTCTTTATATAGGCCTCACTTGCCCCTCCCTCAAGCTACTATGTAAAGTCTAAAATACCTCTTGGGGCCTCTCATGAAAAAATTAATTAAGGAGGGAATTTTCTAGTCTAATGGGTTTAACTTAATTAATCAACCTCCTAATGATTGGGCTTATTATTGAGCTTAATTCTAACTAGAATTAAATGTTGGTCCATGGATCTAATATAAACTAGTTAGGTCCACTAACAGAAGTCCAAAAATAAATCTAACATGCTAACAATATATAAATAATACAATAAATAAATATTTAACATGCATTAATTATCAAATGACCAAAATACCCTTTCCTAGAAAATACGGTAAAGACAAGTCTACCCCCCTTAGAAGAATTTATACCTTAAAATTTAAGGGTGATCGTACCCCTTCTAGGTCAAACCCCCAACAATCATAGTCCAAGAAGGTCTTATCTAAAATCACACGAAGAACAATCCTATGCAAAGAATCATAGTCTCCGTCTGTCTTATTACTTGTTGTCTCTGTCGGGGTATTCTATAGCTACACTAACTATATAACACAAGCATCCAAAAGGTACTAAAGAAGCAATCAATCAAAATAAATAGAAGGAACAAAAAGAAAGAACAGAACTCGCTAGCCCATCATCTGTAGTATCGGTCTCCTCGACCGTCATCACAAATGCTCTGCCCTACCGAGGTAACTCCTTCTGCGGGTGATGAGCAATTTGTGATGCTACAGGTGGCCTAACTCCACCTCTCTGCCCTCGATCTGCACCCTGGACTAGACGTTGAAGGGTCCAGAGATAATCCTTCAACATATGCTCCGTTCATCCATAATGTAAGCACGCTCCAAGTCTCTTCCGGCACATCTCCCAAGTGTGCCCAATCTTCTTACAATAGTTGCATTGAGGAGCCTGTTGTACCTGTCTCTGAGGCTGCTATGGTATCTGTTGTACTGGATCTTGTACTGGAGCAACAATTGGTTCCTGCATCTGATATTGCTGCTGATAAGCTCCGAACTGTATTTGAAACTATTGTTGCTGGAACTGCGGCCTCTTTCCTGGTCCCGTACTACTACTGGCACCCCCAAACATATTACGGTCCCTCTTCGTCTTCAAGTTCCACTCCCGCTCGACCTTGCGTGCCTCCGAAAGTATCTCAGAATATGTCTCATAGAAAGATGGAATGTGAATCTTCACTTCCCAATTTAGACCATCGTGGAAACGGATAGCCCAAACTTTTGGCACCCTCACCAAGTACTCCGCAAATCGGCTCAGCCTCCCAAACTCTACGGCGTACTCCTCTACGGACATGCTTCCCTGTGTAAGGCTCTCAAACTGCCTTCCAAATTCTAATCTGTCCGTCCGAGCAAAGAACTTTTTCTTAAAGTGATCCTTGAACACCTCCCAAGATTTCCCCGTATCAGTAAGAAGTGGCTCATTCCTGAACCAAGTGCGGGCAACGTCGAACAGTTAAAGTCCTACCGCCTCAACCTTCAGATCCTCCGCAAGATGGGACACCTTCATGAGACGCTCGATATCTTTAAGCCAATCGTCAACATAGACTATACCCTCTGTCCCCTTGAAAACTCGGGGCTCAAGCTTCTTGAAATTTTGAATATTCCCTGGCTCGAGCTGAACATCCTATGGCTATGGAGGAGCCCCTCTCTGAACTGCTGTAATAGCTACCTGATGGACGTTTTCTATACTCTGCCACATCATATCTGACTATCTGTGTTGGGCCTCTATCTATGTCCTCTGTAACTCCATCATCTCTCTAAATAGTGCAACCATCGGCGTGGCATCTCCTGAAAATTGAGGTGGTGAAAGTCCCTTCGAAGCAACTAGAGTAGTCTTCGGAACAGGTAAAGGAGAACCTCCAAAGCCAGCCGATACTCCTACGTAAACTGATGTCGTAGGAGGTACAACCCTACTGCCTGAGTAGAAGATTGAGAGGTGGTAGACCTCGCAGAAACTGCTCTCGATCGATGGGATCTAGTCTTCGGCGGCATCCTAAAGATAGATCAAAACAAAAGAGATCAATTCAACACGAGATAAGATATTATCAAGGAAGGAAAACAATATTCAAAGTATTCAGAAGGAATAAAAAGTAGCGATTCAATTCAGATTAGAATTCCTATTTGTGATTGAGTATCCCTCTCCCATCCTAGTATCATATGTCCTATATCCTATCGCAGGCTCACAGTAGTACAACTAAGTCATCGCACTACCACGACATCGCATAACTTGTGAAGCCTGACCCGCATGGACCACCACTAAAAACGTGTTATGACCCGCACCCGCTATAGATATGCAAGTCGGGAACAACGCCCAGCCTACGCCGCAACATCGGTGTTAGAACGCTGTCTTGGTCAACTATACTAACTAATCATCTCACAAATAATGCATAATACTCCAATAATTTCTCAACTCAAAGAAGAGAGTAATAAACTTAGTTCAACACAATACTCAATAACAAATCTATGGCATGAGAAGATATCAAAGAAGTCTAACATAACTAAGCAGTTTAAAAAATATAACAACAAATAGAAATAATATCAAAATCTTAAATATATGCCGAAAATAAATCCGGTACCAAAATGCTAAAGAAAACTAACTATGCTAACTAGTGATCCAGATAAACCTTCCTGTAATTACTCATGAACTAGTGGGTCCACGTCTGCACCACGAATAGGCTGAGGTCTGTAGTATGTCGGACAGTAATCTCCCGGATCCTCTGAAAAATATTTTCCAGTCAGGAATGGAGCAAAGTACAACCCAATAGCAGTTCTAATTAATTAATAAAAACTATAAAGTAGTAATACAGAGAATGTTATCTACGATAAGAATATAACTGATGATCAAGAACAATGAAGGAATAAGCAATACTAGCAATATAAATTAATGTGTACAAGAATGAGGGAAAGAAACTATAATTTCAGAAATAAAATAAGGTAATCAATAAAATGAATAATGGAATCTATAATAACTATGTGTTTTGAAATACTAACTAAATATGTGATCGGCCTGGGAGATTCAATGATTACACTAAGAAGATAACTCAACCATACGTGAATTACATGGTTAGTTAGTAGCCAATGATTACACTACTAGCCGATAGTTCTTGATCACATATTTAATTGGTATTTCTCCGCCCCGACTGATACGATGGATCAAATTATTACATGTTACTAGCTAATTTATCCAATGTTTAATCTATAATATTCAATGTTATCCAATACCAACAAGGACAGTATCTGATATTATCTTAATAATTAAGGTAACATCTCATGACTAACGATCCAATAACAATACCAATTCGTGTGTCATCGTGTCAAGAATCATAAGTAACATTTCTAAATACTTGAATTATAATAGTAATCAAATAATGGAAACTATCAGAGAATATACTCGCCCATGGTCCAAAGCAAATGATGCAAAATAGTGTTCAAACTGGTATCACAGACCTATATATGGAATATTGTATTAATACAAGGTTTTGGGAATAAAAATAAATTAAACTAGTCAACTTCTAGGTTATAAAGCCATTTCTAAGTCAAAATAATCAAACTAGGTCAACTCTAGGCCAAACTAGTCAAACTTGGTCAAACCAGCTTTTTCTATATTGTATAAGTCTAATTCTAGGGTATTAGGTCCACACACTATGCATCTAGGCCATACTAGCTATGTCTAGGATACTAGAAAATTATTAGGACACCATATCGCAAGATACACAAATAGATAGGATAATAACACAATATGCATAAACAATCAATAATATATAATATTCCTAACTAATCTAATGCTAAGTGGATACCTTGGCTTTGAACCAATGCGGTATCACACTACTAAACTCTCATCTCGATACCCAAACTCAAATACCTTGAGCATCCCTCAATACCTTGACATTTTCCTTGGTATCCCAAAGTAAGTCAAATCATCATTCATAGCTCACTACCTAAACACTAAATCATATACTAATAGATATTTATCTAATACAACTACTAGCTATATACCAATAACTATTAATATTTACTAATACCCAACTACCTATTACTACTAACATATTTTATATACTAATATACAGATACTAACTTAACATATAATACATACTAGTATATAGATACATATAGTTACTATTCTCACTAGTAGGTGTATCAATCTAATTATTCAACTAACAAGTATACAACTAGCTATCTAGCTATACTAACTACTAACCTTAACTAGCCAAACACCTAAACCAGTTAACTGAACTGTGTTGCAATGCTGCTGCTGAACTGTGTGCTGTACTGCGTGCTGCTTGCTACGCTTCGCCGCTGCGATGCTATTGCTGCAGCCTGTTGCGCTCACTACTGTTGCTCACTGAGCTTGCACCGCTGCTCAACCCCCCTCTTAGCACACACTCACACATACAAACTACACATATATCTATATATATATATATATATATATATATATATATATATATGCACACACACACAAGTATATAACTATACACATATACATATACATATGTATATATATATATATCATACACACATACACTCAAACACCTATGAATCTATATATATATATATATATATATATATATATATATGAACCATCCACTCACACAAAAAAAACACACAAACACATACACATATACTCATCTGTATATAACAATCTATATAGATATCAATATGTATCATCCTATATATACACCCACCCATACATATATACATATACAAACATATATATATATATATATATATATATATATATATATATATATATATATATAACATACACACTTACATATAGATATCTATCTATATATATAAACATATACACCATATATATATACCCCTCTCTAAGTATATATATACAAACACCACCAACATACATCTATACATATCTAATACATACATATGAACATAACACATATATATATAGATAATTATCCATGTATATATAAATATATCACACTTCACACACACACACACACACACACACACACACACACACACACACATATATATATATGTGTATATATATATATATATATATATATATATATATATATATATATATATATATATATATATATATATATGCACATAGATATCAATATACATATATAAACACACAATCATATAGCTATATATACAAAACTATATGATATAACATAAATACATACACTTATACATATATATATATATATATATATATATATATATATATATATATATATATATATATATATATATATATATATATATATATCATATCTAATAGATCATATTAATAGTTATACACAAGTTAATTGAATTGAAAAGCAATAAAGCAAACACGTGGAGTGCACCGCACCCGTATCACACTAGATCTATGATATGCTTGCGATACAAGTCCACCACACAACCAAACGTACCCCGAAGGACACGAGCAAGTCTAAAATAATAAATATGAATAAGATGAAGAGTCAATTATATATCTATGTGTCCGTGTCAAAATATGACATTCACAAAGCCCCGTGTCGGAGGAAAACCCTCAAATCAACACGTATCACCAAAATGATGGGATACGGCCTACACGTATCCAATTGTAGATACGATACTAGCCACAAATAAATAAACACATGTCAATTTGGTCTATATGACCAATTGACAAACACAACAAGTGTCAATCTTGGAATTCTTCCAAAATTGACACAAAAAGTACCATAACTTTCTCCATAGGCCTCCTTTGAACCTAATCTCAATTCCTATGGGTAGTCTATGCATGTGGGGTAGTTCCTTATGGTTAAATCTTATATTTAAAGTATAATTAAATGGAAAAAAAATTGAATTGTACCTATTGGGAGATGGATTCCCAATAAAACCTCCAAAAATGGTGAAATAAGCCTTCAACTTGTAGATCTTTACTCCTCTTTGTTGATCCTTACTTCCTCCTTGTAGATCCTTGCTCTACTAGCTTTCAATGGTGATTTGGGAAGAAATTTGGTAGGTATTTGATAAATTCTGGTTTAGGAAAATTTTAGATCTAGATTTAGAATAAAAAATGAAGAGAGAGAGAGTTTTTATCCCCTTTATATAGGCCTCACTTGCCCCCTCTCTCAAGCTACTATGTAAAGTCTAAAATAACCCTTGGGGCCTCTCATGAAAAAATTAACTAAGAAGGAAAGGTTCTAGTCTAATGGGTTTAACTTAATTAATCAACCTCCTAATGATTGGGCTTATTATTGGGCTCAATTCTAACTAGAATTAAATGTTGGTCCATGGATCTAATCTAAACTAGTTTGGTCTACTAACACAAGTCCAAAAATAAATCTAACATGCTAAAAATAAATAAATAATATAATAAATAAATATTTAATATGTATAATATTTAATTATGAAATGATAAAAATGTCCTTTCCTAGAAAATACGGCAGTGACAAGATGGAAGGAAAAAAAGAAGGAAAATAACAGAACATGCTAACCCATCACCTATAGCATTGGTCTCCTCGACCCTCATCGCAAAAGTCATTCCCTGTTGGGGTGTCTCCCTCTGCTGGTGCGGGACAATTTGCGGTGCCACATCTGGCCTAGTTGGACCCCTCTATTCTTACTGTCTGGAATACCTGCACTCCTATTATTTATGATACTCCCTTATATACCCTACCTCAATATTGCAATGTTCACCTAGCTAATATTATCACCCACAACAACACTGACTAATACTAAACTGATACGCTACACCTATCACTTATTTCTCACCAATTTCTGATGTATCCTGGGCACTTGCACCCTCTAGGCACTCTTGGCACATAGTCACTAAATCCATAACTATACTGGATACATGCTTGATACTCTATGATACGAACTACTAACTATACTCTGACACATACTTTAGAACTATGGTTATAAATGGAACTACACTATGAGTTACTTCTAGGCTTATACACTGATACCTAATGCTCTCCTACCCAACTAGGAATCACTCACAGATTCACAAGCTATACTCCCAACAATCAATACTGATACTCAAACTAGATATAAATATGCCTACAACTTACCAAACTACTACACTATCCAAAGAAGCTACATCAGGAACTAATAAAGGTGAAGTCCTATAAGGAACTAACTAGAGAAATTAAAGATATCTCTATCCTAAGCTATTAAGGTAATGGAACAGAACTCAATGATAACAAGTTTGAATGATAGAGACGATATATTAAGAATTAATTTAAGATACAATATGATAATCATATACGTCTATCCGGAATTATGTTATCCAGAATCATCGCCATGCCAGTAAGCATAGCTGCGATAAACTATTGAGTCTAAAACTAAGGTATATACCTCTCTAATCATGTTTTTTAAATTCTCGTATTGCCAGCTAGCATGGCTGCGAGAACTCTAGATTTCATAACCAAGATAAGTATATCCAAAATCGGCTTTATGTCTTCGCTACGCCAGCTAGTATAGTTGTGATAAACTCTAGACTCCATAACTAAGGCAGACGGTTACCTTTCTCAATATTCTCATCCAAATACGTTATTAGAATATACCTCAATATAGTCCATAAAATTTATCTCGATGCAAGAATCAAATTCAACAACGAACAAGTATAAAAGCGAAGGTAAAACGAAGCAAGTAGAAATAGATTTAAAACATGGTTTGTAGTAAGATTCTCAAGGGTCATCCCCCCAGAAATCTTTCAAGAAATCCTAATTTCAGATTGAGTATTCTCTGATCCTATATCCTATTGCAGGCTCACAGCAGTACAACTAAGTCGTTGCACTATAACGACATCGCACTAATTGTGAACCCGGACCTGCATGGGCCACCACAAAAATGTATCATAACCCACACCCCGAATATTATGGCACGAGCATGTGAGCAACGTCTAGCCTATGTCACAACATCGATGGTTGAATACTATCTAGGTCAACAATACTATCTATCCATCTCACATAATAATATATGTAACCAGTCAATGATATCTCACTACTATAATAGGTCAAATTAGCGACATTTGTAAACGTCGCTAAATGACATAAAAATGTTGCTAAAAAATTTTAGAGACTTAATTAGCGACGTTCCAATGAAGTCGTATTTTAGCTAGTCGCTGACAGGGAAAATGTCACTATAGCGACGTTTATTAGCAACGTCTAGGCGTCGCTAATTTTTTTCAAATAAGCGACGTTTAGCGACGTGTCATTTGTCGCTAAACGTCGCTAATTTTTTTTATTTAGCGACATTTTACTGACCTAGTAAATACTGCCATGTCATCAATTTAGCGTTGTTTAGCGATATATTTAGTGACGTTATAATACAATTAGTGACGTATATAAATGTCGCTAAATGTCGCTAAACGTTGCTAAATGACGCTAAATTGCAGAATATTTAAAAAAAATCTGAAAAAAATGTATGCTTGAAGTTTGTCATATATCCTTGCAATATCACAGTTTATAAAAATAGACAGACACGGAGAAACCCTCCGTTGAATTTCTTGGGTTCGTCGACCCTTCGGTGGAACACTCAACACCGGTAAATTCATATACATTTAATATGAATAATAAAGTAAAATGTGAAGAAAATGACACATTAGAATTACAAACCGAGTCTCAAGAAAATCCCGTCGTAAAGAATGTAATAAATATCCACACAACTGAGTGCAAGAAATAAAGTCTGAAAGCCTCAATAAATGTATAATATTCATAAATAACCTAATATCATGGGTCAAAATACAAACAACTAGAAAATAGTCCTAACTCGAACTATTATGGATCTGGTGGAGGATGAGCACCGGTGCGCATCAGGGATAAGAATAACTCATACTGCTCCCATGAAATTGACAACGATGTCGATGAAGAAGGCAGTGACGTCGGTGGAGTCGGTGTCGATGAAGGCGCACCAGGAGGACGTATTTGTTCCAACGATGCTAGTCAATGGTTGTATGAATCCATGGTAGATAACAGCCTCGTACTGCTAGCAGCCATTGAAACATGCATCAGCGTCAGCCTCTCGTCCATGGACAGCTGTGACGCCTGCAGCTCTGTCATGCTACGCTATGTCGACACTCTAAGATCAGTAACGCCATGATCCGCCCTCTCGGTAATATCCCTAAGCTCCATGATGCTTTGCTCGAGCGTATCAAATTGTGCGATGAGCATTACATCGTCCGGTTGCGGTTGAGACAGTGACTGCTCCTCCATCCTTTGCAGCAACTCATCACGGAGAGACGCAATCTGACGGTCAACGGTCTCCTGGACTCGAGCAGACACCTGCGAGGGTTGTAGAAAATATACACTTGCAGCGGAGGCACTAAAGGACTATGTCGCAACAAGGGTGCCATAAAATCCCGTACCGTAGTACGTATCCCTCTGGACACCACCAGCGACAGTCACCCACAGCTCGTCCGTCAACGAAGCTGGAGAGGGTTGTGAGAAAGTACCAGCCTCTTCCGCTGTAGGTGCACTAGCAGTCGCCCGCTCACGGAACCTAAGATACTCGGCCTAGAAAAGTATAGATACTCGATAATTGCTAATGTCTAAGGTACTTATTACTAAGTACATGGATATTTATTTGCATATTTCCTAAGTTATATTAAAATTAACACAAAGTAAAGTAATACTTACATAGGTCTGCGAGGCCCTCTCATCAATGAGGTTTCTGCCCTTCCGATGGGTGGCCAGAAAGACAGTCACCATGTTGGCGTCCTCATCCCTCTGTACATGTTAAAAATATATTATTTAGTACTAAAATAAAATATTTTATCCTACTACATTTTATCGTATTTTATTAAAATAATATATTTAAAATAAAAAACATACCAAATAACGTAAATTTCCCATCATCAAAATCAAGCCACTATACCACTTTGTTGTATTCTTCCTAGCCGTCTTGGCCTTCTCAGACCTTTCCTTGTACCTTGGATCGTTGAATCTAGCCCTCATCGTAGTCCACTGCTCAGGCATGATCGAACCTTAGATCAGTTTTTCTTCGCGATCATGAGCCTTCTAGTCATCCAGAGCACCACGGATCAAATTGACGGCGACGACAGGAAATATCTGCTCAATCAACTCGGCCCAGTGCGGTGGATAAAAATACGTTTGCTACAATAAGTAATTTAGTAAGTTATATAATATGCATAAATTAGATGATTGATATTAAAACTAAATATACTTTTACTTTGAAGTGCGCAAACTAGAATGCCTTCCCCTTGTCCGAAATATCAGAGTAGTTGATCCAAGGACCACCATAGTTGTACCTCAGAAAGTGGTCCAGGTGTCTCTGTACCGACGATGGACGATATATATACGGAGATAATTATATTCATAAAAAAGTGAATATATAATGAATAAAGAAATATATGATATATATATGATAATATACCAACTAATTGACTTACTTTGTACCATCGACCCAAATCTCCGTCCTCGTCTCGTTCGGAGGTGCGCATGGAGGATCTCGCTGATGTTGGGACATCGTCGGCTCAACCTCTGTCATCTGCTCATCTGCCTCCATGGTTCCGTCAGCAAGAGGAACGTTGGACGAGGAAGTAGTCTCAGACCTGGAACTACTTGTCTCAGGAGTGCTGCCATATAACGTCATTGCAGTCGAAGATGTGATTGGTCTATATACTGGAGTACTTGGCAATGAGGATTCAGAACCAACAGTAGACAGTACCTAAGGATCACTCTGTCTACCTCGGGATATGTCGAACACTCCACGTCGTCCTGTCATACTTGATAACAACATATGGTGATAGAACAAATAAATAAATATATAGTACATTCTACAGTCAAAATATTATACATATCTCAAAGTATTAATTGAATTATATAGTAAATAACTAGTAGTGTAACAAGTCTAAATAGATATTACATTCTACAGTCAAAATATAATACATGTTAAAAGTCCAAATAGATTTATTTTATTTTCAATCATCTTCAAAAAATTTATCTTGTTCGTCTTCCTCGTAATCCTCTTCCTCTTCCTCTTCCTCCTCATCTTCATTTTCATCTACTTTATCTTCATCTTCGGATAATTCTACTTCTTTTACATTATTAGTCGTGTAATGAATAGCTTCTGTTAAGTTAACATCTACAATATTTGTTATAAGAGTAGCTCGTCCTCCTAGGCTATTTTGTCAATGTCAAAGGTATTTCTATCTTTAGTCTTGCATACTGCTCACCAAACTGATCTCACTGTCCATATCTATGATAAGTTGTGAAGTACACAAGCTGAGCCTGACTTGATATAAAAAATGGTTCATACCATTGATATCTACGCTTGTAGTTTATATCCACAAGACCATGCTTGTCAATTTTTTAAGCTTGATCTTGAATCAGATCGAACCATTCATACTTGAATAACACGATCTTAGCAGGTTCTGTGCCATAATTATATGTCAACTGCACAATCTCTTGTAAGATGCCAAAGAAATTGTTGCCTGGATCGACGTCTTTGTAGTTCAAAATTTTGATACACAAACAACTATTTTTTTGTGGAATCAAGATCCAGGAAGCTGTCTCTGATCGGAGCATTTGTTGACTTGATCCTAAACCCATTCACACAGTAACTTGGCCATATTTTGACGGTAGTAATTGGTCCCTTTGGCTAGAGTTCTAATAGATTCGGTCTTGGGTGTTATTAGACGATTGACCTAAATACCAAAGAAGCAATAGTAAGTTATTTATTGTACAAGTGCATACAGAAAAAGTAATTACCGAGCTCCTTACATATACACTCAACCAAGAAGAAAAATAACGTCTTATTTCTTATTCTACTTTTTCGTCTTTTATGTAAAGTCTAACCAACCTTAGCTAATCATTATATATGCTGAAAAACAACGAAACAACCGCCGATTAGTAGCATTGAGTAATATAAAACCGCCGATTAGTAGCATTATACTATTACATTAAGATGACGTAAACGTGGATGTATTAATTACTTACCCCTCTAGCTTCTCCACTTCATCCTCATCGCAAATGAGTAATATATACAACTGAGCAGATCTTAGCTCGTCGTTATTCAAATATCTCTTCTTCATTTTCCCCGAAGGCTTTTCGGACGTATTGAATACTTTCAGTATTGCATCATTAGATTCCTGATATCTGTCATCATTTTTTGGAGCACTCGTTCTATTAGTATCAACATGAGGTTTGAAATAAGTCGAGCAAAAGATTGTAATCTCTTCGAGAACATAAGCTTCTCACTGCCTTGCTGTTGCTGTTGCACTGCATAGCTACATTGCTGCTACTGCTAGCTCGAGCTGCTGCACCTCCTCACTACTTCATTGCCTTGCTGCTATGCTACTAGCTGTTGTGCTGCTTCAGCACATGCTGCTGCTACTGCAGTTTCTACTGCTGCAACATGTTGTTGCTGATACTAGCTACCTGCTACACTGCCTAAGCCTGCTGTCCCGACCGTATGTATATATATATATATAGTATATATGTATGTATGTATATACATACATACATACTATACATACCTATATACATACCTATATACATACCTATATATATATATATATATATATATATATATATATAGGTATGTATATAGGTATGTATAGTATGTATGTATGTATGTATGTATGTATGTATGTATACATACATACATACATACATATATATATATATATATATATATATATATATATATATATATATATATATATATATATATATATATATATATATATATATATATATATATATATATATATATATACATAACACTCACTCACACACATAAACATATAAATACATATCAATACATAAATACATAACACTAGAGATACAATATCTATCCATACATATATATATACATATCAATATATATACATACACATATATACTATATATATATATATATATATATATATATATATATATATATATATATATATATATATATATATAAGTTGTGGATATATATTTACAATGATATATATGTTGGTGGGGATTATATATATATATATATATATATATATATATATATATATATATATATATATATATATATAATCACCACCAACATATATATCATTGTAAATATATATCCACAACTTATATATATATATATATATATATATATATATATATATATATATATATATATATATATATATATATATATATATATATATATAACAATGATAAATATAATATTCTAATAGCTATTACAAGACAAATTGAATCTAAAAATATAATGAATCAAAAACGTGGAGTGCATCGCACCCGTATCACACTAGATCTACGATACGCTTGCGATACGAGTCCACCACACAATCAAACGTACGACGAAGGACACAAGTAAGTCTAAAATAGCAATTATGAATAATACGAAGAGTTAATTACACATCTACGTGTCCGTGTCAAAATGTGATATGCACAAACCCCCGTGTCAGAAGAAAACCCTCAAATCAACCCGTATCTCCAAATTATCGGGATACGGCCTACATGTATCCAATTATGAATACGACACTAGCCACACACAATCAAACACATGTTAATTTGGTCTAATTGACCAATTGACAAACACAAGATGTGTCAAACTCGGAATTTCCCCAAAATTGACACAAAATATCATATAATTTTCTCCATAGGCCTCCTATGAACCTAATTCTAATTCTTATAGGTAGTATTAGCATATGTGATGGTTCATAATAATTAAATTACATATTTAGAGTCTAATTAAAGAGAGAAAACTGAATTGTACATATTGGAAGATGGATTCCTAATGAAACCTCCAAATTGGGTAAAAAGAGCATTCAACTTGTAGATCCTTGCTCCTCCTTGTAGATCCTTACTTCCTTCTTGTAGATCCTTACTTCAATAGCCTCCAATGATGATTTAGGAAAGAATTGGAAAGAAATTTGGGTAAAATTTGATGTAGGAATGAAGAAATTTGGAAAAAAAAATCTAGATCTAGATGTGAAATAAAAATAAAGAGAGAAAATTTTCTCCCTCCATTTAAATATGGCCGGCCACATTCCTCCTTCTCCATGATACTATGTAAAGTCTAAAATACCCCTTGGTGCCTCTCATAAAGAAATAATTAAGGAGGGAAGGTTCTAGTCTAATGGGTTTAACTTAATTAATCACCCTCCTAATGAATGGGCTTCTAATTGGGCTCAATTCTAACTAGAATTAAATGTTGGTCCATGGATCTAATCTAAACTAGTTAGGTCCACTAACACAAGTCTAAAACAATAACTAACATCTAATAATAAATAAATAATACAATAAATAAATATACAATATGCACAATATTTAATTAATTATGAAATGACCAAAATACTCTTTCCTAGAAAATATGGTAGTAACAATTCCATAGGCCGAAAAGTCGTTGATGGTCCACATAAGTGCTTCCCTCATCTAAAATTTATGCTTTCTAAAAATATTGTACGTGTTGGCACCTACTTTCCATAACTAATTTAACTCATCTATCAACGGATGTAAATACACATCGATGTTCCTCTTCAGATTATTCGGACCCGGGATAATAACAGTTAGGAACATATACGGAGTCTTCATGTATATCCAAGGCGGTAGATTATACAGAGTGACGATCACAGGCTAACACAAATACTGGGAGCCCGAAAGTCCGAATGGGGTAAAACCGTCGGAGGAGAGCCCCAATCTGATATTACGCGGATCCAAAGCAAAATCTGGATACACTCAATCAAAGTGCTTCCATGCTTCTCCATGGATGGATGATCCAACACTCCTTCGATTGGTTTTCGCCTATGCTAACTCATATTTTCTACAGTCTCCTTCACCATAAAGAACCTTTACAACTGCAGCGTCAAAGGCAAGTAGTGCATCAAATCGGTAGGCTTCTTTGCACCGACAGACCTTTATCTACCAGTGGCCTTGTAGAGATCAGCACCACAGAATCTGTACGCTTCTTCATCCTTATTGTCTTTATAGTACAACATACACCCATTGTGACATGTATCTATTTTTTTATATTCCATCCAGAGCGATCTCACCATCCTCTTAGATCGGTAGAAGTCTTTAGGCAACGTAGCACCCTCCGAAAATATCTCTATAATCAACTCCATTAATCGGTTGTAGCATTCTTGTGACATCTTAAAATTGGACTTGATGCTCAACAATCTTGTAACCACCTCCAAAGGTAAATGATCCTCACAACCAGGATATAATGGAGTCCTTGCATTCTATAGTAAATTCATAAACTTTGCATTATCGGTATTCAGTGGCTCCTCGGCTGCATCATGATTATCCGGATTGAAACGAAGTCCGTTAGGGTCAAAAATTATGTTCACGCACTCGTCGTCATAATTAGCGTGGTTATGGACATCCATATACGGCTCCACATAAGGCTCCAGCTCCGATGTTAAAGACACAAGTTCTCTATGTGAGGTCCATTGATAGTAATTCGGCGTAAAATCCTTCGAGTGCAAATGATATGTCATATCCACTTCTGAGTGATATTTCAATTTACGATATCTCGTATACTGACACTTAATTTTGGTGTTATCCATGTACTGAGGGAATGCCTTGGCGAACTGCAGGAATAGTTTTATCCCTTGTATGAATTTATTTCGCACACGGCACATGTCATCAGGATGACGGTTGTAAATCCACGAACGACGATGCAGGTAGTAATTTAGATCCATTTCTAGATAATTATGCAAAGATGAATAGACATCATTCAAGTATATTATCCATGTATCTTGGTATATTGATACCTACTCAAGTATCTTGAGAAACTAAACCAAAACTCAAATATCCTTAGATACTCAATCCTAATATGCATACCCTCACTCAACACTTGAACACTTAACCTATCCTAACTCACTAACACTCACTCACTAAACACACTAAAACACACGAATTATACAATGTGCACTCACTTGTACATGGTGCAAGTTGCTGCTGCTGCCAATTGTTATTGCTTACCGCTGCTATTATACACACACACACACACACACATACATCAATAGTACACCCTAGATACATACTCTACTCATGACACTCACTCCAAATATAGGTTACATGTCCCTCTGACCAAGGAAGAGGGTCGTCTGGGTTGAGGGGAGCTGAGGGGGTTGTCGAGGCCGAGGGGGACACTATATCCTTGGTTATGCGATACATTTCCCAATGTCGTACCACAACCACCCGAACACGAACTCGTGTCAAGGATAGGTTTGACACTACTCTAAACCAAGTTGGATAAGAGTTCTAGAAGAAGCCAATATCATGTCGTGTCTCAGCTTTGAAGAGTAATTCTCGTGTCCGTGTATACGACTCTCCTTGAGTCAAGATCTGTATCATATTATACATTATGCCGATACCCAAGGCTGCGTCTAATTAACTCAGATAGCTAACTAGAAGAGAGATAGGGTTAGGGTTAGGGTCTGTGTCATCTCCCATGTCATGTTAATATATGTGTCTGTGTCATATCTGTGTTTGTGTCACCTTCGTACAAGCCATAACCCTAGTTTTGTGTTAATATTTGTGTATCCATGTCGTGTCTGTATTTGTTGTCCATGTTGCATCATTGTGTGTATATGTATATGTGTTATATCAGTATGTCTATGTCGTGTCAGCAAGAGGGAGATAGGGTTAGGGTTACATGACCCTCTTGTGACGCCCTAGTCCCAAAATACCGTGGGACTAGACATGTGGCAATAGCCAGCAGCACAACTGTAATGGACAAACCCAATTTAATGGACCCGTTATAGTGCACTTAAGCTGTAACAAATATAAATACAAGTCTACATCATATATCACAGTATAATTCTAGTCTCATCCACAAAAAGTAAACACAATTCAATATGATAGACCAATCAAGATAATAGATAAAAAGAAAATAGTCCATCATCAAGTCCATATAAGTAGTGTCTCGGGGAACAACCCGACAAAATAATAAAAGAGAATAACACCAATACATATGTCCATAAGTTCAAGTCCAAGTATGAAATAATACTAAGCATAAATAACTGAGTAAGTAACTGATTACTCAGGAGAAATCATCTAGCACAACCTCGTCCTCTGGTGCCAATACTGCTCCAGCGTCAGCTCCTGTCCGGTAAACCTCGGGGTAATCCTCCTCTGCTGTACCTGGGGATATAATCCGGATCCAGGTCCTCAGGGGACATAATAGGTACAAGAAACACTCAAACCAAATAAAATGCAGTAAATAAAAATAGATCCTCAGGGCAAGCTATGTAACCAGCTAAGTAAAATATAAATGAGAGCATCATTAGTACTCAGGCTGAGACCACTATAGGCTCTGTATCGGGGATCCCATAGCAGTAAGTAGTATCACGTAGGGCCAGTAAATGTGCCAAGCTCTAATACAGAGACTAAAGCACCTCCAATAGTATATATATAAATAATTAGCATGTAGCATGTGTGTCTCTCCCCACCCAATATAACCTCACGTCTCATGTCCACAACGTCTCATGTCCATAACACGCAAGATCATGACCTTTAGCTAGTACAATGAATCATAAAGATATCATTATATAAGCAAATCTCATATCACGAATCTTCTAAGCCTATACAAAATAACCATGAATAACTCAAGAAAGATTTTGTCAAATGAAATAGTTTCAAGTGTCCTACGGTATGGAGTACTTAGTAAAGCAAGCACGAAAAAATAGGATCGTGGAATCAACTCTCTAAATGACGTTACACGACTCCGCGTACAGAGTGGACACCCGAATCTTGTTCGGACGCTAAGCAACGTCTCATGGTCCTAGGTTGAATAGATACATCATAAGAGTATATATATATATAAGAAACATAAACAGATGATATAACAGAGTCTTCTGCAAGTAGGCAAGGTACACTTGCCTGGGCCCTGAACTCCGTCAACTGCTCTTGTAAAAGTGGAATACAAGTGGAATATGCAATTACACCTCCGGATGCCGAAAAGAATATCACCATTATTTTCATAATACATAAAATAGCTAAGATTAACTACCCATAAGTCCAATTTGGATACAGGGGCATAATTGATAGTTTTGGGTCAAAGTGGTGTCCAATTATGGCCCACTTTGCACCGTAAAATGTGCCAGAGATAAAGTTATCCAAATTTAGCAAACTTAGTGTCTACAAGTCCAGAACGATGGCACAAACCCAACAAAATATCTAGAACTGGATTCCGATGAGCCGATCACGAAATTGCCCATCATATGGAACCATGGTGCCCGCGAAATGGTGTTTCATCAACGTTCTCAAAATCGAACGAAACTTGGGTCACAGGACCAGCGTAATGCTGCGAATCTGATGATATAAGATTTGTTGCGAAACGACAAGCACACACAAAGTTATGACAAGTGTCAGAATAGACCGATACGGTATTTTTTGACGGATACGTGTTGATTTCGGTGTGCACGCATATCCAAATCAAGTTCCGCGAAATCCCATATGTCCGCATTAACGATACGCGTCTTTCGGTAAAATCCTCATACGACAAAGTTGCCTCGTTTGGCGGGACGCACGTGTATCAAGAAAATTTTAGGCTTAAGAAATAAAGTTTTTGACAGATTTCAGCATTAAAATAATCACAGCATAAATCGAATTAAAAGAAAGTGTTTAAAGGGATTAAAACTAGGTTATTCTGTCAAGAAGTCTATTTAAGTAGAATTTTAATGTCGTATGTCGTTATGGAGATAACGGGACTCAAACACGTATAACTGGACAGTTTCTGTTCTTGGCCAACTGCTCATTTTTTCCTGTTTTGTGTCTCAATTTGCGATCGACACAGGATACGATAAACTAAACTATTTAAACAGGATTAATGGGGGTCATGTGGTCTTCATATAAGATTTGATGGTTCGCTGTTTGGTTAACTGTATAGGGAGAAACAGAGGTAGAAAGAAGGGTACCTCATTTTAGTCTGCTGCTCGCGATTTTGGGCGGTCTGCTCGTGGCGGCGCCCGACGGCGATCAACGGCGGTCGGCGACGGTCGGCGGTATTCTTCTGGACGCAGGGGAGAAGACAGAGGGTTTGGTCATGTCTGATGATATATATATATAGGGAGTGAAGGAGGTTTCGGTAGTTGAAAAGAGGAGTCGTGGGGGTTTCTAAAGGTGAACGGAGGGGGGTGGTTACTGTAGCTGAAGTGTTTAGGGTTTTGGTTTTTTTTCTGGGTTTTGGGTGCGGGTATGGGTTTCAGGTTTGGGTGCGGGTATAGGTTTCTTATTATAATTATTATTATTATATATATATAAATATATATATATATATATATATATATATATATATATATATATATATATATATATATAGCCATTTATAAATAGTTTTGAACCCTAAATAATTTTCAAAAAAAATCTATAATACTTTAATAATATTTGTACACCCAAAAATATATTTTCTGTATAATATTTATAATTCATTAAATATACATAATTATCTATCCATGAAGTTATATTTTTTTAATTAGCTAAAATTAATAAAAATTCTCCCTTAAATACATAATACCAATAATAAAATCTAAAAAAATAGGGGGTTTATAATCTACCAAACTTAAAAGAATTGCGTCCTCGTAATTAAAAATTAAACTACTAAGAAATTTATAAAGACATGACAATCTATGGGTAGTTTTTAGATCATACATGCATATTCGAATAAGTAAGGATAATGCTGGCGTATGACATCCTCTCGCTCCCAAGTGGATTCGCCTAGGGAGTGATGTTTCCAATCTACTGGAACCAATCTGATTGTCTAACCCCATAATATCTTGTCCCTGATGTCAAGTATCCCAACTGGCTGCTCCTTATATCTCAAGCTCGGTCCCATTAAAATCTCAGAATGATCAACTATGTGGCTTGGGTCAGTCACGTACCTCCTCAATTGTGAGACATAAAATATATCATGCACTCCCTCTAGAGATGGGGATAAGGCAAGACGGTACATCACCTCACCAATATACTCCAAAATATCAAATGGCCCAATGTACCTCGGGCTCAGCTTGCCTATGCTCCCGAATCGAATAGTACCTCGAGTAGGTAAGATCCTCAAGAACACAAGTTCGCCCTCCTTGAACTCCAAAGGTCGACGGTATGTGTTAGCCCAATGCTTTTATCTGTCCTGAGCTGCACGAAAATGACTCTAAATTTGCTTCACCTTCTCAATTGTCTGCATCACTAACTCTGGACCGAGTATCTAACGCTCGCCAATGTCATTTTAACATATCGGTGACCTGCACTTTCTGTCGTACATCGCTTGAAAAGGTGCCATCTGGATGCTCACCTGATAACTGTTATTGTAAGAGAACTCTACCAAGTGCAAATAGTTTTCCAAAGACCCTCCGAAGTCTAACATACACAACCTCAGCATATCCTCTAGGATCTGAATCGTGCGCTCCGACTGATCGCCTGTCTGTGGATGGTAAGCAGTGCTGAACTTGAGTCAGATGCCAAGACTCTTCTGCATGCTTCGCAAGAAATGGGATCTGAATCTTGAGTCACGATCAGACATAATACTAACCGGTACTCCATGTAACCTTATGATCTGTCGTATATACATGTTGGCTAGAATATCTGTGGATTTTCTAACTCTAAACGGCAATAAATGTGCCAATTTGGTGAGTCGATCCACAATAACCCAAACTACATCCTTCCCATTGGGGATTCTTGAAAATTCTGTAACAAAATCTATAGTGATATGTTTCCACTTTCATTCGGGTATGGGAAGCGGTTGTAACATACCAGGGCTTCTCTGATGCTCGGCCTTAACCTGCTGACAGACCAAATATTTTGCTACAAACCGTGCAGTCTCTCTCTTCATCCCATGCCACCAATAGTACTGCCTCAAATATCAGTACATCTTCATACCTTCCGGATGAATAGAGTACATAGAGCTATGTTCTTCAGACATCAACTCATGTCTCAACTCTTCATTTGGAACATATAGGCAATTTTCGCACCTTAACAACCCATCCTCATGGATTCGAAGTCCCGCTTGAATGCCGGCTTTTGTTTTCTCTTTAAGTCTTCGGAACCTAGCATTTGTAGGCAATACTGCCTTAATTCTCTCCACTAGTGATGACTTAACTTCAAGATTTGCCAACTGCCAACTCTACCCTGGCAAAATAACCTCTATCTCGAGCTTCTATAGATCATCTAACAGCTGGGGCTGCATCGTAAAAAGATAAGCTGTGGGCTTTCTACAGAGTGTGCCTGCTATGACGTTTGCCTTGCCTAGATGGTACTGCAAATCTATATCAAAATTAACCATCAACTCTAACCAACGCCTCCACCTCATATTGAGCTCTTTCTGAGTATAGACATACTTCAGACTCTTATGATCAGTAAAAATTTTCACCCTCTCTCCGTAAAGATAGTGCCTTCATATCTTTAATGCAAATATTATCGAAGCTAGCTTGAGATCGTGCGTCGGGTAGTTCTTCTCATAAACCTTCAGCTACCTCGATGCATAAGCGATAACTTTGCCATGTTACATCAAAACACATCCTAATCCACTGCCTGACGCATCACTATAAACTACGAATCCTTCCGATCCTAAAAGAAGAGTCAAGAACGGTGCTATCGTCAATCGTCTCTTCAAATCCTCAAAGGACTTCTAGCAATCTTTTGTCCATGCAAACTCCTGGTCCTTATGCGTCAACCGCGTCATAGGCTCTGCAATCCTTGAGAAGTTCTCCATGAACCTCCGATAATATCCTGCAAGTCCGAGAAAACTTCTTACTTCCGCAACTGATGTAGGTGTGGGCCAAGTTTTTATTGCAGCAACCTTCTCCGAATCAACTGAAAGTCCTTCTCCCGAGATGATATGTCCCAGAAAAGGCACCCTATCCAGACAAAACTCATATTTACTAAGTTTGGCGTATAGTCTCTCCTGTCTCAGCGTCTCTAGCACGATTCTGAGATGCTCCTCGTGCTCTTCGTGGCTCTTAGAGTATATCAAGATGTCATCAATAAACACAACCACGAACTTGTTCAAGTACTGATGGAAGAATCTGTTCATCAAACTCATGAAAACAGCTAGCGTGTTGGTTAAACCAAACGGCATAACTAAGAACTCATAGTGTCCGTACTTGGTCCTGAAGGCTGTCTTCGGTATATTCTCTTTCTATACTCTAATATGATGATAACCGTATCTGAGATCGATCTTTTAGAATACACGAGCACCACTCAATTGATCGAACAGATCGTTAATGTGCGAAAAAGGATACCAGTTCTTAATGGTTACAACGTTCAGTGTCCTATAGTCAATACACATGCGTATCGTTCAATCCTTCTTTGGCACAAATAGTATGGGTGCTCCCAATGGTGAAATACTGGGCCAAATAAAACCCTTCTCCAGAAGATCATCAATTTGCTTCTTCAATTCTACCAACTCCTTATGTGCTAGCCGGTACATTGATGAAGTGATAGGCTCCGCTCCTGGAGTTAAGTCTATTGTGAATTCTATTTTTCGATCAGGTGGTAAGCTTGGAAGGTCATTAGAAAATACATCCACAAACTTTGATACAACCTTTAGGTACTCGGGCTCCCCTTCTGCCGAGAGTGCCTTAAGTGTAGGCTGAACACCTTGCTCTTTGGCTCCCTGAAGAAACTCAAACTCTGAATGTCCAGGCGGTCTAAATATAACATGTCCACGCCGGCAATCTAAAGTCGCATGGTACTGACTCATCCAGTCCATACCAAGTACAATATAATAATCCGGCATGGAAAAGATCAAAAATTGAGCTCGCATCTCTCTTCGACAGACTACTACCAAACAAGATCTATAAATATCACTAACTGGGATAATTCTGCCTCCTGTAAGAATTCTTATAGTCTTCGGAAGGGGTACGGTAGCTACTCTATGTGTGGCTACGAAGCTAGCTGCTATGAATGAATACAATGCTCCAGAATCGAATAAAGCAACAACAAGTAATGAAGATACTAATATAGTACATGTAAACTCTCATATAATAGCTTCCTCTTTAATAACCATGGAACATGCATGTCCTCGCCCCTGAGCTGGTCCTCTCTGCTGCCGAGCCTGCTGGAATAGTGCTATATGTGGTGCCAAAGGTGGCATCGGTTGATACCCTCCTGGAGATGGTGGTTTGACTCCTCCAAATCCTATCTGTAGTGCTTCCAGTACTGGATAAGCTGGCCTAGGTGGCTGCTGGACGGGTCTCAGAGCTGGTAAAGCTGGTCGGTTTACCATAGGTTCTCCCTCTCGACGCTCAGGGCAATCCTTGGCTGAATGTTTGTTGGATCCACAAACCAAGCATAGTCCCAACTTACGTCTGCACTCGCTCGCGTAATGACCTAGCTTGCCACAATATTGACATATATGTAGTATTTGCGGATCTGCTCTGGGTGGCTGGTGCATGTGAGATCTCTTTGCAGCTCTTCCCTGTGGTGCTCTGGCTGGTGCTGATGTGAACGGCCGTTTCTGGCTGGATTCTCTCCTGGTGACGTGCTCTATGTGTCAGGCTGCAACAAGGACGTCCGTGAATGAAGTAGATGCAACAGAGCCGATTAATCTCTGTAGCTAAAAGCTAAGTCTGTCAAAGAACTTTTTTGCTTTCTCCTCTTATGTCGAAATCAGAGTAGGGGCAAAGTGACTCAAACGGATGAACTCTGTATTGTACTCTTTTACCTCCATGTTGCCTTGAGTGAGGTGGTTAAACTTATCCCTAAGTTTTGCTCTGGCAATGGCTAGAATGTACATCTCCTGAAAGAGTCTAGAGAAGTCCTCCCAAGTGACTCGGTCTGGTCCGAGCCATTTCTTCTCAGATAGCCACCAGTGATATGCATTGTCTGTCAACTACATCATGGCGGCAGTCATCCAATACTCCCTCGGAAGCTCAACTGCTTCAAATTGGTATTGAGTTTTTGTGAGCCATTCATGAACTTCAGTGTACTCCTCCTTGACAGAGAATATAATGGGCTATAGCTGGCAGAAATCAGTGATAGATCCCGTCGATGGCCGTCTAGCTGCTAGGTTCACCTGCTCCAGTATGGTCACTATACTGTTCCTCAGGTTCTCTGCCTGGTGACGCTAAGCCTCTTGATGAACCTGCTGTTGTGCTTTCATTATTGTTTAGAATATTTGAAACATCTACTGTCCATCCATAGGCTGTCCTGGTGGAAAAATGGGTATTAGTGGAGTAAACTGAGGCGGTGGTGGAATATCATCTTTCTGAAACCTCGAGGCGTGCTGATATGCTTGATTGCTTTGTTGAGCGGAGGGATCTCCAATTAGTGGCGTCACCCCATTGTCGTAGGTGAACACAACACCTTATGGTGTAACCGCGGGAGTCTTATCGCTGGCTCGTGGATCCATTACTCTGCACATAAAGTAAACTATGAGAGTCGTACAGAGGAATCAAGGCATGATGCAAGTCAAGAAATTATTTTGAATTCGATATAGAGGTCAAGAACAGGTCAACAAGTGGATGAGAGCCTATAATTTATTCTATCCCAATTTGCAGGCTTGCTCGGTTCCTTAGTTGAAACCAAAGCAATATTTCGTAGACCTGCATGGGCCACCACAAAAACTATGTCATGCCCCAGTCCCAAAATACCGAGGAACTAGCCACGTAGCAATAGCCAGCAGCACAACTCTAATGGCCAAACCCAATTTAATGGACTCGTTAGATTGCACTTAAGCTATAACAAATACAAATACAAATCTACACCATCTATCACAGTATAATTGTAGTCTCATCCACAGAAAGTAAACACAATTCAATATGATAGACTAGTCAAGATAATATATAAAAAAAATAGTCCATCATCAAGTCCACATAAGTAGTATATTGGGGAACAACCCAACAAAATAAGAAAAGAGAATAACACCATTACATATGACCATAAGTTCAAGTCCAAGTATGAAATAACACAAAGCATAAATAACTGAGTAAGTAACTGAGTACTTAGGAGAAATCCTCTGGCGCAACCTCGTCCTCTGGTGCCAATACTGCTCCAGCGTCAGCTCCTATCCCGTAAACCTTGGGGTAATTCTCCTCTATTGTACCTGGGGATATAATCTGGATCCAGGTCCTCGGGAGACATAGCAAGATACAAGAAACACTCAAGCCAAATAAAATACAGTAAATAAAAATAGATTCTCAGGGCAAGCTATGTAACCAGCTAAGTAAATTGCAAATGAGAGCATCACTAGTACTCAGGCTGAGACCACTACAGGCTCTGTGTCGAGGAGCCCATAACAGTAAATAGTATCACGTAGGGCCAGTAAATGTGTCAATCTCTGATATAGAGACTAAAGCACCTCTAGTAGTATAGTATATATATAAATAATCTACATGTAGCATGTGTGTCTCTTCCCACCCAATGTAACCTCACATCTCATGTCCACAATATCTCATGTCCATAACACGCAAGATCATGACATCTAGCTAGTACAACGAGTCATAATGATCTCTCTATATATGCAAGTCTCATATCATGAATCCTGTAAGCCTATACAGAATTACCATGATTAACTTAAGAAAGATTATGTCACATGAAATAGTGTTAAGTGTCCTGTTATGAATTACTTAGTAAAGCAAGCACGCAAAAATAGGATCGTGGAATCAACTCTCTAAATAACGTTACACGACTCCGCGTACGGCGTCGACACCCAAATCTTGTTCGGACGCTAAGCAACGTCTCACGGTCCTAGGTTGAACAGATACATCACAAAAGTATATATATATATATATATATATATATATATATATATATATATATATATATATATATATATATATATATATATATATATGGAAGAAACATAAACATATGATATAACAGGGTCTACTGCATTTGGCAAGGTACACTTGCCTGGGCCCTGAACTATGTCAACTGCTCCTGTAAAAGTGGAATCTACAAGTATGCCTCCGGATGCTAAAACAAATATCACCATTGTTTTCAGAATACATGTAATAGCTAGGATTGACTACCCATAAGTCCAATTTGGACATAGGGACAAAATTGATAGTTTTGGGTCAAAGTGGTGTCCAATTGTGTCCCACTTTGCACCGTAAAATATGCCAGAGATGAAGCTCTCCAAATTTAGCAAACTTAGTATCTACGAGTCCAGAATAATAGAACGAACCCAACAGAACGTCCAGAAATAGATTTCGATAAGGCGATCACGAAATTGCCTGTCATATAAAACCGTGGAGCCCGCGAAACGGTATTTCATCAATATTCTCAGAATCGAATCAAACTTGGGCCACAGGACCAGCGTAATGCTGCAAATCCGATGGTGCAAGTTTCGTTGCGAAATGATAAGCACACACAAAGTTATGACAAGTGTTAGAATAGGTCTATACGATATTTTTTGACGGATACACGTTGATTCCGGTGTGTACGAACATCCAAAGGTGGGAAGAAGGTACCTCATTTTAGTTTACTGCTCGCGTTCTGGGCGGCCTACTCGTGGCGGCGCACGGCGGTGATCAACGGCGATCGGTGGTGGTCGGCGATGTTCGTTTGGACGCAAGGGAGAAGACTGAGGGTGTGGTCAGGTCTGATGGTATATATATAGGGAGTGAAGGGGGGGTTTCGGTAGTTGAAATGAGGAGTCGTGGGGGTTTCTGAAGGTGAACGGAGGGGGGTCGGTTACTGTAGCTGAGGGGTTTAGGGATTTGGGTTTTGTTTCTGGGTTTTGGGTGTGGGTATGGGTTTCGGGTTCGGGTGCGAGTATGGGTTTCTTATTATAATTATTATTCTATATATTATATGTATTTATATATAGCCATTTGTAAATAGGTTTGAACCCCAAATAATTTTCAGAAAAAATCTGTAATACTTTAATAATTGTTGTACACCCAAAAATATATTTTTTATGTAATATTTGTAATTAATTAAATATACATAATTATCTGTCCATGAATTTATATTTTTTTAATTAGCTAAAATTAATAAAAACTCCCTTAAATATATATACCAATAATAAAATCTAAAAAAATAGGGGGTTTATATCTCTAATTGAGGAGGGGGTCGTTGGGGTCTAGGGGGCCGAGGGGCGCTGGGGCAGGGGGTCGTTGGGGGTTGTTGGAGTCGAGAGGGGTCGGGTTCGCCGGAGCAGGGGGTTGCCGGAGTCGAGAGGGGTCGGGATCGCCGGGACGGGGGGGTGTTGGGGGAGGGATGCAGGAGGGAGAGGGAGAGATCAAGAGAATGAGGAAAAATAAAAAACTCAATTACAGAAGCTTATAGCGACTATTCTTTTAAAAAAACCCAATTACAGTCGCTAAACGTCGATATGCGCCGCCAACAGCGACGTATAGAGACGTTTATTTTTGGAGTCGCTAAAGTGTTTAACATTAGCAACATTTTATTATGACATCGCTAACAACATTGCTATTTCATCATATTTTGGTAGTGTCTCAACTCCATAAAGGAGGACAATATGATAATAATATAACAATAATCAATACTCAATCATAATAATCTATAAGGAGGAAATGGCACGATATGATATAAAAAAGAGAAAATCATAAAGTCACAAGTCTAGATAGCTACAATAAAATTCCAAGTCTAAAAGTCTAGTAATAACAACACAAATTTAAAATATCCATAACATCTCTAATGTCTAAAGAGCTGGAGACAAATCCAGTACAAAAATGTTAGTAATATAACTAAGATATATGGTAACACCGGCTATACCTCCCGGTAATCACTCATGAATGACAGGGCCAATGGTTGCTACTCCCTCCTGCCATCCGTAATACGTAGGACACCAGTCTCTAAGTAATCATCTGAAAAATATATCCAGTCAGGATGGAACAAGTACAACCCAATAGCAGTTTTAATTAATTGATAACGACTATAAACAGTAATGGTGAATATAATAATAGACAAAAAAAAGCAATGAACACATATCATAGTGTGGCAGAGAAGAGCGACAGGTAATCTAGAGAAATAAGGAAATATCAGTACGCAATGAAATAAAATATAGAAAAGAATTGAAACTACACTAAGTGTTTTGAAATACTAGTTAGATATGTGATCGGCTTGGGTTAATAGTTGTCTACTATCACGGATCAGTAACACAATCATATGTACAATATGATTGGCTATTGTCTACAGAGTAACACATTATACGTGGAGGGTATGATTGGTTGTTGTCTATAGGGTAACACAATCATATGGTAAGTGTATGATTGGATGTTGTTTACATGATACAATACAATATTTAAGGTTCTTAATCGCATATATATTTATCACTTCCTCCGCCCCCAACTAGTACAATGGATCCAAATCATGACATATCACGACACGGTAATCATAATGCACGGTCTATAATACGAGCACGATGATCACGATCTATATAATCGTGGAGAATATTAACCTAATCACTGAGAAGTAACATCTCATGACGGGGATCCAAGTATACCAATTCGTGTACCATCGTATCAAGATTCAGGTAAAATATTACTAAATACTTGTACTATAGTAATTATCATATAATATAAACTATCAGAGAATGTACTCACATGTTGTCCTGAGAAAATGATGCAAATCGGTGTCTGAACTGGTATCACACTGACCTATATATGAAATTCTATGTCATTTGGTGTATTGGAGTAATAAACATGCTTAAAAAAGCTAAAATATAATTTCTTGGTCAAAACTAGGTCATACTAGTCAAAATAGGTCAATCATTGATTTTAGGTTCAAAACTAGCTTTTAAGTTGGTTACAAGGCTAAACTAGCTAATACTAGGTGATACTAGGCTATACCTAGATTTCTATGTCCATACCTTGAAAGTATTACCTATATTAGCTAATATTACCAAGTATATATATATATATATATATATATATATATATATATATATATATATATATATATATATATATATATATATATATATATATATATTAGTTATCTCTATTATCTAGTATTACCTTAGTGTATAAATTATTACCTTACCCTATACTTGATATCTCATGTGTTACCCTATTCTAGTATCTCATAACTTAATACCTTAGTTTAACTAATATACCTTAACTATGAGCTTATTACCTTACCCCGTATCTCATTCATAGAACCTTAACTCACCCAAACCTTGGTAACATAAATACCTTGCTAATACCCCGTATCCCATGAACCTCACAACCAATACCTTGGTATCATATATACAAAGGTTGAAACCCAATACAACTGCACTTGCTCACATATTATATTAGTATTCCCACGCATTCACTCATCTCTTGGACACCCCTTACTCACATCTTGCAATTGCACCACTCTTACACTCCTCCATATAACTCACCTATACTTGCTTCTACACCACACCATGCCCTCACTTCCTCCCATGCATTAGTTTCTGCTACCATTATCAGGTGTTATTGCTCCACTACTCTTGCTTAATCCCAGGTCTGGATAGGACCTGAAATCCTGCCTTGCATTCACTCGCTTGAATCCCCATCTCTTTCCTTGCAACACAACTGCCATGGTAAACTGTTCATGATCTCTACTAGCAGTGCACTTCAGTGCATTGTCTGCCAGGTCTTGGCAGTTGTTGTTGTCTATCCTGGATGCCCGAGCCTCTCTTTCTCACATACAACTTCACTTATGCTGGAACTCAAGCACCCCTTTATGATACTACTGCTGCTGCTATTACTTCAATTGCTGCTGTTATTGCTCTTCTTTTAATCACCGAAACAACAACAAAAAAACAACAAAACAACAACAATAATAGCTATAGCTGCAACCAAGCTCCACACCACATCAACCACCCTCACAACACCTCAAACACAAGCACATAGACACACATCTACTTATATATATATATATATATATATATATATATATATATATATATATATATATATATATATATATAACACCCAATAGGTACACACACACACACACACACCCCTACACTAAATAGCAAACACTTGGTGTGAATACCCAAGTATCACACAATAACTCATGATACGCTTGTGATACGCCCATCAAACGTCAAGATAATCTCCCCAAGCTCAAGCAACACAACCAAAATACTAAATATAGTATATATAATATATATATATATATAATAGCTATTTTAATGCAATAAATATAATTTGGAATGCTAAAGCCCACTATATATACATGCAAATACCCTTCCTACGACTCTGTATCACGACGTATCGTGATACGCACTCCTCATATCTATTTGTGGACACGCACACACTATTAAATCATGAATCACACTCCAAAATCATGGAAAAATTATTCATACGAACACCTAATTGCCCAAACTCAGATTTTCCCCAATTTGGCCATAAAAGTTAATATAATTATCATAATATGCCTCTTAAGAACATATTTCTTCTTCCTATGGGTAGTCCTTAGCCATGGAAGGGTTACTAAGGGTTTAATACTATAAATTAACCATAAAATTAAAGGTAAATGGGGGTTATAGCTATTGTCATGCCCCAGTCCCAAAATACGTAGGAATAGAGTATGTAGCAATGACCAGCTACGTATCGAGCGGACTCCAGCCCAACTAAAATACATATACTCTGTCTATACTAGAGCATTATTTCTAATATGGAAAGTCTAATTATATCTCAATCCACATAAGAATAATCATCAAGAATGAATAATATGGTTCATGGTCTGCAGCCCACGAGCATATATATTTGAATAGATTTGAAAGAATAATAAAGTCTATCAAAACTAGACTATACCAGCAGAACAAGTCGAACAGAAAATAAATATAATAATGGATAATTATGAATGAAAGTATAAATAGTTTAATTTTATCAAGAATCTAAAGAAATTCGGTAGAGACAAATCTACTACTAGTAGACGGAGAAGATAAGGACAATAATATAAAAAAAGTCTATGCCTAAAAATAAACAAAGCATTTGCAGGACATCAACTGTTGTCATACCCTCGGGTGCATGTCCATACGTCTGCGGGTGTCACGCCCCGATCTTCCGCAGGTAATCAGTCATCTCCGCTAGGTGCGAATCGTCGCGCCAGCGCTCCCGTGGGACGATCTTTTCCATATGGACATGATACCACACAAGCACAAGTTGCGTTCGTGCAAGACCATGATCCGAACAGGCAGTAAAATGCCTAGCCACATAGTCACACAGATAGTCCGAGTGCAGTAGAATAAGAAACGAACAGGCGATTGGTAACAAGTTCACAGAGTCGTTAATAGCGGAAGCATTGAATAACACAAATATAGAAGTAAAACAAGCTCTTTATTGATATTGAACAAGTGTTACAAGCGGCGCTAGGCCGAGATTACAAGTTGCTCAAGCCCTCTCTCTCGAAACAATGAAAGCATGACAAGTGGATACATTTGTGGAATGATACATAGGCGATATTCCAATATTATGTCTTATATATGTGCTTCAGTTCCGGATGCAACGTTCCAAGGCTTCAGAGCGAACTCAACGCCTTAGCACGCACAAAGGGGATCTTCGCACCGAACGAGGTTCTCCTGTACCCTGCAAGCAATCTGGTGGGTTATCAATACATAAATGCACTAGTGGGAAGGCTTCTCACCCACTCGATAAATCCAAATACGTTATATAGGTTTCGTGCACCATCTATTAAGTTATCTTTCTAGTCTTGCCTTAGGATCAGTTTTATGGCATAATGAAAAGCCTAACTCGTGTGGCAGTGAGCCATGCGATATAAAGGAACACGGCGAGACTTACCAACTTAGCATTCGTCCTTCCCTGTCCAAAGCAAACTAAGTTAAACCAAGAACAAGCATATATAATAAAATCCAGGGGAAATTTCATAAGCAAACACAAGTATCGTGAGCGAGGTTCGGTATTAGGTGCACGAGTTACACGAATTACTCAGGTGTATTGCAATAGATTCTTAGGTGTTTAATATATACAAATATAGTATATTCACAATCATTCAGGTATTTTGGTTTTCTGGATGCGATATACCGACTCTCATGTGGATTGCCGCTAAGCGAGGATGACTTATCTATATGAACATGAGATTACTGGCTTAGTCATAAAGGACCAATTTATTGTCTCGTGATGGAATGGGGTGCAACGATTGATACATGACGAGCAATTCAAGGCGATCATGTGATACATAAGAGCCATTACACGCCATCCTGTCGATTCATGCGAGTATCATGGGTAGACGGCTAGTCCAAGGCAGTATGCCCTACCAAGGCCCAAATACCATGTATTGCCCGACCCAAAGACGGCGTCGCATACCAAAATCGACTTTGGCACGCAATACACCAGACATTCCTCCTAGGCCGGTACAATCCCGGTGCCCCGGTGATCGTCCGAGGAATCAGATACCTCGTGCACGAGTTGTCAATGACCATGCAAGTCTCTAGTCTAGGGTCTCTTGTCAGGTACATATTCGGGTTAGATTCAAGTTCAAGTTTAGGATTGTTCATAAATATATCGACTTCCCGAGCCGTTCGATTAAGTGCAGGACGAATGATATTTAACTTATCATGATGCAGTCCCTAGTTCAAAACTGCTTCGATGACCTAACGGTCCCAAATACTTTTGGGTTCATTCTTGTACGGAACGACTATTTGATAGCCTTTTGGGAAACTTAGATGAATGTAAGGCAAGGATAGTATTTACTTGATTGTGGCACAAAATTATGTGACAAGCATTGAAATGAGGCAACAAGTACAAACTATAATATAAGCAGACAAGCATGCATTTATATGAAATATAAGCATTTACGTTGGCACGATCTAAGGGGTAGTGTGAGAAGTGCAATCGTACAGGGACATATCGAGCGACATAATCTAGGAGACGAGCAGTGTAAACAAGTGAGCAGTGCACTACGGAGAGTATATAACGATCTACTCGAGGCATAGCGGGGTCTACTTGTACGAAGCAAAGGTAGCATACAAGGGTCCAAGTCATAAGCCAAGTTTTATTTTCATGTTCTAACACAAGCAATATAAGATAGAATTATTCCCTTAGCTAGATGCGTTGTATTCTTTATTAGCATGCAAGGGGTGATTCACATAGCGACTAGCATGTATCGTCCATATTTTAAGTGTGCTGGCTAAGCAAAGACAAGTTTATCGTAGCCATCCACCTTAGCGATGATTCGTCTCGGTCGAGCGATACTCCGAGCGAGCCATTGAAAGTCTAAGTCCGAACTCCTGAAGGGCCAAGTCTGGAATCCTTTGCCTCAAAGAGTCTTCTCGCTGAGCAAAGCAGGTCATGTCGTTGCACTTGTACCGTTTGAATTGGCTGTTCGCTTGAACAGAATGGGTCGTTATATTATACACCACTTAGAAAAAGTCTCATCCTCGAGCCTTCCTGAGTGCAAACTGTTATATCGCACACTATCGAATCTAACTCAAGCATAGCAATCGGTACCACTAAATCCATACGAACACAATCTCCTACTCGTTTCTTATATCATATTGCTTGTATACTAGGTCTGTCTCATTGAATGACTCTATTATTCGACCCAAGCTCTAAATCGGTCTCTAATGCACCTTAGCGCGGAATATATATCGCTTAACGTGGGGTACGGTATGATCCATCTTGAATGATGATCTAAGGTTGAGGCAAACTTATCCAAATCGATATACTCGTCCATGTGAATCTAACATATTCACTTGTACTAGCATTCGAGATCAGTATATCACGAGTCTGGATCCTGCACATATTCAAAGCGTCCTTCAAACATATACATGTCAACCAACTTAGCGATAGTGAAGTCTTTGCACTCGAGTTTAATATATCATTGGGTCTTGGATTATGCATACATTCAAGGCATCCCTCAAACATATGCATTCAACCAAACTTAGAGATAGTAAAATCGGACAAGCTACTTGCGAAAATCTCAAGGGTTCTCGTCTTACAAATTACGATTATACTTCCGACAGGGTCAATAAAATTCTAAGTCATTTCCAAATCCCACTCAATCAAGCATTGCACTACCGTTAAGCACGATCTATTCGATCTACCGACTAGCGTCCATCAGTTCGGGTCAAACATAGCACACACTTACCGTGTCTAACTCTAAGTCTTGTTATCCCAGTTCTATGGCTTATTCAAGCAATACTCTAAAGTCAGTCACACAAGTCCTTTCACTAGGTACAGAGTCGTCTGCCTAATTACTATATCACCTCACAAGATCATAGGTACAAGTTCAAGGACACAATTCATCGTGCAAATTTGTCCCACGATGCTCGCCTCAATTTTGAAGGTCAAACCATTGTTCATTTATATGGGATATTCTATCCAAGCTCGTTCCACTCAAATTTTTAAATATCAAGCACATATCATCCTACTCATATTAATACGTTTGTTTGTACAGGGTTCGAGTCCATTCAGGCAAATCCATAATATATCCAAGATGCACGACAAGCCTAGCAATTCGCATAGTCTATCTCCTCAATATATGTGATAGAATCCATATATCCATTCTAAGTCTAGACCACCAAGCTATGATTCAATATCCAATCACCGATCTCAATCATAAACTCTAAGTCGTCTAACAAGATTCATATATTCGTTCACGAAACTATCAAGCGTAACTTACTCCAGGTTCTAGACTAACTCATCCTTGAAATACTTCTCATTCACTTATATTTCCAAACTCGTCTTATCGTGTTGAACCACTAGTCAAGATGATCTATTAGTTATCACACTCCGGTCTCCCGCAAGTTCGATCATCATTATTGGACGTGAGATCATCACGCCAACGCTCTCGCTGGAACCACTTGTATTTCCAAGCATGTATGAGCATAGAGTTACGCTCGCACAAGACAAGAACGTCGAATATTATGGTTATCATCGAAATGATCGAGACTTCCTTATCGTTTTACTTTGCGCCATCCAAGATATATATAATCCTTCAAGTCATGTCCGTTCCTGCCGTGATTATAATTCGTCTAGCAAAATCATCCAACTTCAATGTTACCGTTTGATAAATCCATAGTCTTATTTCTAGCATTCCTCAAACAACTAAGTTCAATACTCAAGCCAAAGTCTATCCAATTTATTACGTTCCATTTATCGAGTTTGTTTGGAATAATCATCGAACATATTTCCGTAAGTTCGATCATCTCCGCTAGACGTAAAATTACTACGCCGGCGCTCCCACATAATAATCTTTCTCGCTGGGAATGATTGTCGAAAGTTATCATTCGAACTAGATCCAAGATCGTTCTTCCAAACTCTCGATCAAATCTGTTATCACTTATCCCTTTCATCGAACCACAATATTCATTCTCGGGTTAACTTCTATCGAGCGGTATTCTATTCAAGTTCAGTCAGTTTGATCTAATTTAAAATCGCTCGTACGATCTACCAAGTTTCTACCAAGTTTTCTTGACCAAGATATCAATTTTATTACCTTGAATCCCTATTCGATATAAGCCTTATCACTTTGTTCAAGACATACTCAATCGTTCAAACCAACTATCGCACGAGACTTATGAATTCACTTGAATATTTCTAAAATTATCCATACACTACTCAGGAATTGAGTCACCCAATCAAATCCTCAATCAAGTTTGCATCACTTGCTAGCATATTCACTAAGTCATTCCTAAGAACTCCTGTACGATACCTAGGCCTCGCTTGATAAATCTTAGTCTCGTATTATCATGTTGATAGACATCCAAGTAATCCATATTTAATTTGTATCTTCCGATACAAAATATCGTTCGAGCTATTTCTCAAAATTCAAGCACGATCTCTATATTCGCCTTATCGATAAACTGATAGCATTTTTATCGGTTGCCATTCTAAGTCTGACTTATTATTTCCTGAATAATATCCCAATCTCGCTTGTAACTAGCTTGCACCAAGAGGATCTTGATGTGCGATACTCAACACAACTTAGCCGAAAGGCTGTGTGCATAACTAACCATCCGAACGATAAATTGTAAATTCTAGCACGAGTCTATCCCACAAAGTCTAACACAGGTCGGCACAAAGGCCATCGCATAACTATCCAATACGAGCAATTATATCTTACACATACACTTTTAAAATTATTTAGACTCATTGTATAGAATATTCTAATCGGGTCATCGAGAGAGAGTCTATGCACATAACCCACGAACGAGCTTTCAAAACTGAGAAAATCGATATAAAGTCCAAAGGCGTAAAGCCATGCTCTGATACCAATATATCACGCCCCGATCTGTCGCAAGTAATCGACCATCCCGGCTAGGCGCGAATCACCGCGCCAGCGCTCCCGTGGGACGATCTTTCCTATCTGGACATGATGTCGCACGAGCACAAGCTGCGTCCGTGTAAGGCTATGATCCGAGTAGGCGATAAAATTCCTAAGCCTCAGAGTCACATAGATAGTTCGAGTACAGCAGAATAAGAAACTAACATGTGATTGGTAACAAGTTCACAGTATCGTCAATAGCGAAAGCATTGAATAACAAAAGCATAGAAGTAAAATAAGCTCTTTATTGATATTGAACAAGTATTACAAGTGGTGCTAAGCCGAGATTACAAGTCGCTCAAGCCCTCTCTCTTGAAATAATAAAAGCGTGCCAAGTGGCTATATTTGTGGAATAATACATAGGCGATATTCCAACATTATGTCTTGTATATGTGCTTCAGTTCCGGACGCAACGCTCTAAGGCTTTAGAGCAAACTCCACGCCATAGCACGCACGAAGGGGGTCTCCGCACCGAACAAGGTTCTCCCGCACCCTGCAAGCAATCTGGTGGGTTATCAGTACATGAATGCACTGGTGGGGAGGCTTCTCGCCCGCTCGACAAATCCAAATATGTCATAGGTTCTGTGCACCATTTATTAAGTTATCTTTCTAGTCTTGTCTTAGGATCAATTTTATGGCGTAATGAAAAGCCTAACTCGAGTGGCAATGCATCGTGCGATATAATAGAACACGGCGAGACTTACCAACTTAACATTCGCTCTTCCCTGTCCAAGACAAACCAAGTTAAACCAAGCATGAGCATATATAATGAAATCCAGGGATAATTGCATAAGCAAACACAAATGTCTTCAGCAAGGTTCTATTTCAGGTGCACGAGTTACACGGATTACTCAGGCGTGTTGTAATAGATTCTTAGGTGTTCAATATGTACATATGTCTTATATTCACAATCATTCAGGTGTTTCAGTTTTTTGGATGCGATGCACTGACTCTCACGCGGATTGCCGCTAAGCGAGGATGACTTATCTATATGAATAGGAGGTCACTGGCTTAGCCATAAAGTACTGATTTATAATCTCATGACGGAATAGGGTGTAATGTTTGATATATGATGAGCAATTCAAGGCGAATATGTGATACAGAAGAGCCATTGTACGCTATCCCACCGATTCATGCGACTATCATGGGTAGATGGCTAGTCCAAGGTAGTATGCCCTACCAAGGCCAGAATATCGTGTATTGCCCGACCCAAAAATGATGTCGTATACCATAACCGACTTTGGCACGCAATACACCAGACATTACTCCTAGGCCGGTATGATCTCGATGCCCCGGTGATCGTCCGAGGAATCAGATACCTCGTACACGAGTTATCCGTGACCATGTAAGTCTCTAGTCTGGGGTCTCTTGTTAGGTACATATTCGGATTAGATTCAAGTTCAAGTTCAGGATTGTTCATAAATATATCGACTCCCCGAGCCGTTCGATTCAGTACAGGACGAGTGTTGTTTAACTTATCATGATGCAGTCCTTAGTTCAAAACTGCTTCGACTACCTAACGGTCCCGAATACTTTCAGGTTCATTCTTATGCGGAACGACTATTTTCTAGCCTTCCGGGGAACTTAGATGAATACAAGGCAAGGATAGTGTTTACTTGATTGTGGAATAAAATTATGTGACAATCACTGAAATGAGGCAACGAGTACAAACTACAATGTAAGATGCATTTATATGAAACATAAGCATTTATGTTGGCACGGTCTAAGGGGTAGTGCGATGAGTACAACCGCACATGGACATATCAAGAGACATAATCTAGGGGATGAGCAGTGTAAACAAGTGAGCAGTGCACTACGGAGAGTATATAACGATCTACTCAAGGCATAGCGGGGTCTACTTGCACGAAGCAAAGGTAGCATACGAGGGTCCAAGTCATAAGCCAAGTTTCATTTTCATGTTCTAACACAAGCAATACAAGATGGGATTATTCTCTTATATAGGTGCGTTGTATTCTTTATTAGCATGCAAGGGATAATTCACCTAGCGACTAGCATGTATCGTCCATATTTTAAGTGTGCTGGCTAAGCAAAGACAAGTTTATTGTAGACATCCACATTAGCGATGATTCACCTCGCTCGAGCGATACTCTGAGCGAGCCTTTGAAAGTCTAAGTCCGGACTCCCGAAGGGCCAAGTCTGGAATTATTTGCCTCAATGAGTCTTCTCGATGAGCAAAGCTGGTCGGGTCGTTGCACTTGCGCCATTTGAATCGGCCGTCCGCTTGAACGGAATGAGTCATTACGACGGGTAATCCTCGTCTGCCAAACCTGGAAAGGGATCAGGTTCTCAGTGGGACCTAACAAGAGACATAAAAATATGTCGAATGTACAGTAAATAAACAGTATTATAAAACTAAGCAAGACTTAATCATAAAATGTTTGAAAGTATGCTAATCATGGTGCATATATGAGAACAACTACATATGTGTGAACTGGAAAAAGGAAACAAGGTCAAACCACCATAGTCCTCAGTGAACTACGGCTAGACGAGTCAACGTCTATACCTTCATGGCCACTAGGATAACAACATAATCATGTTTGATAATAAACGAAAGAAATAAAACTAGGTTTATACGAAACCATTTCTTAGGTTTACAAACAAGAAGTACAATTAATATACGAGGATATCAAGTACAAAATTTAAATCTGGATAAATATTGCTATAGGAGTCTGATCTGCGGTCGATCACTTTGTCCCTTGGACCACACGATGACGAAGAAGTGTTGTATAAGAAGGAAAAGTTTTAAAAATCGTAAGAGGGATTGGATGCTCGATGCCAAAGTTGTCAATCACTCCCCTCTGTCTGTGCTCTAGACTCTTTTCTCTTAATTTTTCGACCTTTGTCTCTCAAAGATCAAAATCACTCTGACCACTGTCAATAGAGGTCTCTATTTATAGAGTCCAATTGCCACAACCGTCCAGTCGGCGTAGAAGCCGAACAGTGGAGAGTGGGATGCTCTTTACGCGGCGGTTATAATAACTGCCGCCCATGTATAAATGATCTTCTGAATAAGCGTGTGATGCGTGTCCCATTAAGAGATAATGCGTATAACTGCTTCGAAGATCACGGCATACAAGGCACGTAGGTAACTGCCCCTCGCGTAGAGATGATTGGCGTAGAAGCCAAAGAACTATCTCGTTGGCGTAAAAACCAAATAGCTGTTCTGATGGCATAAAAGCCAAGTAGGCGTAGAAGCCCAATAGGCATAGAAGCCCAATAGCTGACATATAGGCGTAGAAGCCAAGTAGGTGTAGAAGCCTGATGCTGCATAGATAGGTAGCCGGCGTAAAGGTAGCCAGTTATTCTTCCTTGACTGAGGTCTTGAGCGTATTTTGGATCAGATAGCCTATTCACATACCTTTGCAAATATAGCCTGGGTTGGCGTATTTTAAGAAGATAGCATACAGCGTAATCCTATAGTTGGAAATAGCCAGGTCGGCATATTTCGAGGAGATAGCATACGGCGTACTCCTATAGCTGAAAATGGTCTGATGGCGTAATGTGCAGCGATGGTGATGTGGACGTATTATCCCTAATTATAGCTCTCCCAGTCATTGGAAATAGAGCAAAATCTCGTGCATTAAATGTAGAGGTCTGCCCCCATCTCGTGCATTAACCGCAGAGACGTGCCTCGAGTTCTGTACGAAGAACATCTTTTGACGTGGCGGTCAGCTTTGTCTTATCCTGAGCGTAAAAGCTCATGCTTGCCTGTGTAAAACTAGGCAGCGTATTCCTTGAATGCGTAAACGACGACTTAAATCAAGGCTTTGTCACTAAATGACAGTCTGGAGCTCTGTGCCGAATCATCATTACAGCCGTCGTCTTGATAGTCGTGCAGTACTCTTTGTCAGGAGTCAGGTTTATTGTACTGTCTGACAGGTTCATTCGAGGAATACGAAGCGTTTCTCGTACACTTCCATGCTGAATTAAAAGCAGATGGGTTTTACGCCATAAAGGCGAGGTAGCAACCTTTTTACGCTGAAGCAGTCTGAAATACTGCATTACGCGGGTTGTTCTGGAGCTATATTTTACGCTGAACAGCGTTGAAGCTCTGTTGTACGCCAATTGCTCTGAATTCATGTTTTACGCCACACAACACTGAAACTCTGCTTTACGCGAGCTTCATGCATATTGCGTATAATTCTGTAGCATATTTTTTATGCTTCTACAAGACCCCCTTCAAAGTTTTCAAATTCCTCGTAATTTGAAACACTTTGAATGAAGCATGAAACGGTCAATTTTGACTCGTTCCATGAAGCTGATTTATCGGCAAATATTTAGGAATTTATTGGGATTTAATGTGATCTCCTCTGCCTATATAAAGGCTATTGAGTTAACCTGTTTTTCCCACACTTCCTTCACCACACATAAATGGTTGCCGAGTTCCGTCATGCTAACTTGAGGAAGAAGATCATGTTCTTCCCGTTCATAAGGAGCCGTAAAAAGAGGCATCTTCGAGCAAATATCCTCTGCAATGATGGATCATGGAAGGATATCATAGCTTTCTTTGCTCGGAATGATCAGCAATTTTATATGACGATTCGTCCAAGAGAGAGGAAGGGTCTCATTCTACCATACAACTTGCAAGCTGTATTTTCTCCCATCATGACGGTGGACGAGGGTAGGCAGTCTGGCCCTTTCTTCCAGAATTGAGTTGGGTCTGAATCCCAACTCAATCTGTCATGGCGTATGGAGGGTGGGCTTGAATAATTTATACAAGCCCAGTTGTGTATCCTCCCGCCATTAATTATTTTTTTGTTCATCGGCTGCAGAAGTCGATGAAGTGCTGTAGAAGAAGACAAAGATCTCCACCAATATGATAACTTGGCACAGCAGATTCTTGGTGTGATCTTAAGTAAAAATGAGAAATCCTTGGTAGAACAAGGATTTCCATCATATGTAATCATGAAGATGAAAAACCCTTTGTAACTGGATTTCCATCATATGTAATCATGATTAATAAAATTGTCTTCTTTTATGCATCTGATGATTCGCCATATTTGCTGTGAGGAAGTCTGACTATGTGCAGCTTCAGCACGTTCTGAATAATTTTATGCTGACTCTGATAAAAGAGTATCTGATCTCGTCCCGTCTTTTACGCGTAACTGAAGACGCGTAGAAAGTTTCTTTAGCATTAAGTTGAAAATCCAAACTGTCATGCTATTTTGAATGAGGAGTTGCGTAGAATTTCTGAACTGTCGCTTCTCTGATGCGAAGAATTTGTTGTTCAGACCATCGTCTTCAAGAATGTTTTCCCAAATATCCCTTGAAAATGACGAGAAATGGCCGTCAAACAGGCCATACTTGAACTTGTGTAAAAGACTGGACTTAGGATGAACTTCCAATCGACCCAAGAAGGAGAGCCACCTTCAATGCTGAACTCTGTATGTTTTGGGCACTTGGAATATTTTATAGCCAAGAAGGAACATTTCTATGTAAACCCTTGCGGTTGGCCATCTGTAGCTGTTGAGCGTAGACTCGTAGATTTGTAGCTTCTTGAGCATAAAATGGTAGGTTTATAGCCTCTCGAGCGTAAAAGCTGCTGAGCATAAAAGCATCCGGGCGTAAAACCATAGAAGAAAAACTTCCGAGCGTGAAGTCATAGATTTGTAGCATCTGAGCGTAAAACCGTAGGTTTGTAGCCTCTTGAGCGTAAAAGCTGCTGAGCATAAAAGCATCCGGGCGTAAAACCATAGATTTATATCCTCTGAGCGTAAAATCGTAGACTTGTAGCCACTGAGTGTAAAACAGCTCCTGAGCATGAAATCATAGATTTGTAGCTTCTGAGCGTAAAGTCGTAGGTTTGTAGCCTCTCGAACGTAAAAGCTACTGAGCATAAAAGCATACGGGCGTAAAACCATAGACCTATAGTCTCTGAGCGTAAAACCGTAGATTTGTGGTATCTTGAGCGTAAAAACTCCTGAGCGTAAAATCACAGATCTGCTCTGCGCATAAATTCTGGATCCACTGACCGTCCGTCTTCTACTTCTTTTTTTAAATGATAGGCTGACGTGGTCCTAAATCATAATCGAATATTAAATATCGGATTTGGTTAGGAATTTGAAGAGTTACCTGAACTCTATAAATACTCCAAGGTTTTGAGAGAAGAAACCCTTCATCTCTCTTTTGCAAAAACCCCTTCGTCTCTTTGAGAACTCTTCTTCGCTTCTTCTCTGAGCACTCTGATTTTTTTGCAATGGCACCGAAACACGCTTCCAACGCTAAGAAAAAAAAAGCTGCCTCCTCTTCTCGCTCCTCTGCTCAAGCACGAGCGACTCCCATTAGGTTGAGCAAACCTCGCTCTGAACGAAGTATCCCACCGTCAAGCTGTGCACCAGGCGTCATTGGTAAAGCTTTTGGGATGAGAAAAACGAAGAAAATCCTTTGCACACGTTGTACGTGAACGCGCTAGGTCATCTTCTTTGCTGAGAGCCTCTTCGAGGAAGATGATGCACAGAGATGTTTTATCATTTATGCCCACATTCCTAATGTGTCAGCATAAAAACTTTATATTTTCGTAGTCTGGCGTAAAAGCTTTGACTGTCGAAATTTGGCGTATACTACAAACTTTGAGTGTTACGCTTTGGATGAAAATTTCGGTGTAACAACTCAAATTTTGGCAGTCTGGCGTAAAAACACCGACTGTTAGATTTTTGTATATACTGCCAACCTTGAATTTTACGCCTCGGAAATAGGTTCTAGCGTAAAAACTCAAGTTTTTACCGTCTTGGCGTAAAAGCACAGATTATTGATCTTTGGCGTAAGCTGCAAGACTGTAATGTCTAGTGTAGAAACTGACTTGTTCTTCTTGCATTTTGTAGTGGACTTGCAGATCCCTCTGTTGGCTGAGGTGTTGGGTTCTGCTGCTGGGATGCTGAACTCCAATTATCTGGAGGATTTGTCCCATGTGACATTCCCTATTTCTGGAGACAACTATCCTGAAGGAAGGAGAATCCTGATCTCGTCGCAGGGAGAATGCATGTTGTTGAGTATGATTAGCGGGGAGCCCCTAACGTATATAGATGGGGACAAATATATAAAACCACTTTTCCTATTCGGGGATATGATTGATAAACAATCCTAGACGAAACCCAAGAAGAAAAACTGGGTTTTTACTGCTGAGGGCATGGTCATGTGCCTGCCCAGGATGCCGAGAGATTACCCTATCTCAGCATTCTTTCATGCCACGCATCCCAGGAAGATGTCATGGACCCTGACCCCTGATCTTCACGGCCAGCCGGGGAAGATATTTTATCAGAAAGGATCAGACCGAGGATTATATGTGAGCCGTTCTTCAGGTCCTGTTATGCCCTTCAGGGGATTATTTTCGGGCAGTGTTGTCACCCTCACTTTTTAGATTAGGGGTATTTTTGTCTTTTCGTAATTAGTGAGTAAATGATTGCATGATAATTGATTATTCTCAATTTTTTATGATTTTATTTTGTTGCACCTCACCATCATTTTGAATTTTAGAACCCCACTTGCATTCACTTTTATTAAATTGATTCATAAGTCAAACTTGTACAACTTTTTATTGTTTGGACACCTTGGTGCAAGAGTACATCGAGATATCCATCCCGTTGGACGATACGTAAATAAACCCAAATTTTCTTTAGGTGTAAATTCCATAAATTCTTGGAAATGTGTAATACAACATCAATTTTCCTGAACCATGGCCTCAGACCATCGAACCAATGCATCTTAGCAATTTCTTTATTATTAAAATTCCAACCATTGTAATACGCATGAGAAAGCCCAATCCCAGGAAGGCCTTGACCAGACCTAATTCTAGGTCAACCCAAAGTCTACTATGATTATATATATACATAAGTATTGCTTCCCTATTTCTTTCTCAACCAAAACCTAACACCCCAGCCGACCATCTCAACCCTCCCCCCGACTTTACTATTCCCCACTGGACGCCGGACGCTGCCGCTGAACGCTGAACGCCGGATGCCGCCGCCTGAACGCTGGATGCCGGACGCTGCCGCCCGAATGCTGAGCGCTGCCGCGCTGAACTCGAGTAGGCCGCTGAAGCCGGACCCCGCGTAGAAGTCGACGACGCTGCCGACCGAGAACTTCCCGCGTAGAAGTCGACGACGCTGCCGACCGAGAACTTCCCGCGTTGAAGTCGACGACGCTGCCGACCGAGAACTTCCCGCGCTGAAGAAGACCGACGCTGCCGACCGAGAGTTCCCGCGCGGACTGACTGCTCGACGACCGGAGTTCGACGACAGACCCTGCACATCGACCAGCCTTCCCTGTTCGTGACCATCACCTCGTAATCGTCATCGTGCCGCGTGCAGGTTCGCTCCTGTCCACGTTCCCGTCATTTCCTGCGATAATATATATATAACTAAGGACGTATGTATATACGTATTTGCATACGTATTGGTATATTGGTATATATATAATATGTTCTAAGCTAATATCTATATACATACGTATAAGTAGTGTATAGTTATCACCTAGTATGTATTTTTAATAATTATATACCTGGTATTAATTTTGTTAAGTATATATATATATATGTGTATATATATTATAATTGTAATTAATGAATGTTAATATATATATGCCTACGAACCGTATAATGCTCAATTAGTTGAATACACATATACATATCTATTATAAGTGTAATAAATTAGTATGATGAGAGATTAGTTCATATTAAGTCCTACGTATCATATGTCCGAGATGTCTTGATTGTGACCACGGATACCCGTAGTTACATCTACCTGCGACCATGTAGCATAATAGTAAACTGCCATATGTACACTGACTTACTGGCAGGACCGTACCATTGACTGTCTGTGATGCACAGCAACTACAGACGTGACCCTTAGTATAGTCCTTGATCATTATGTTAATTATGAGCTAGAGTATTGTCTGATGAATTATTGTATTATATGTTATGTCTATAGGACTATTGGATCATTCAGACGACACCTTAGAACCCGGACAGTGGTATTGCCAGCTAAGGACCACAGGCGAGTACATTCTCTGACAGTTTCCATTATGTTGATTATCTCTATAATTCTTGTTGTATAGCGTACATGACTCTGGCACTGTTCTTTACACGAGTTGGCATCATCGAGACCTGTCACGAGGAGTCGTGATTGTGATCCATCGTGCTAGCTGGGGAAAATAAGGAAATATTGGTAGTTTATGTGATCATACCCAACTTACATGCAGCATTAGCTCACCCATATCTCACGTCGGTGTAGCCTTACCCTTACATGCCTCATCGCTGTTACATTCTGGTTAGCCTGACCTGTTGGGAATGATCGCTAATCCATGTAATAAGTCATATAGTCCCAAACCGATCACATGATATACTGATGTTTCATACACTTAGATAGATGGTTCTTGACATGTATCTTGATAGATTGATCTTGTATCTCCACATGTTCTAGTTATTATTCTTGTACACACTTATATACCAGTTTATTGTTCCTGCTTGTACTAGTAGTTTTTATTCATTGTTAGATGCATATTGATGATGATGTTCCAGTATTTCTTTATTCCAGCATTTCCTTTATTCCAGTATCTCATTGCCAGTTATTTCATATCTGTCTTGTATTTCTTTACACTGTGTTATAGTTTTTATCAATATATGTGGAACTGCTGTTAGAGGTGTATTTTCGTTCCAATCCTGACTGGATATTTTTTTCCAGAGAATCTTGAGGATTTCTGTACCACGCACTACGGACCAGGTATAGATGCAGACTATGTACCAGAGATCCTAGAGGAGACTATGCTCCTAGATGAGGCATTGCCTACAGCTACCTAGATAGTATTTATTTATGCTTGAGACTTTTGGAGGTTATTTCAGTTTATGTTTAGACTTATATTAAGTTTAATTGGAGACTTGTGTTGGACAGCTAGACTGTGAGTTATCTTTATGTTGAGACATGGTGTTTAACTATGTTATTTCTTTTATCTTTTATTGTGCCTTATAGTCGTTGTGATTGAGTTATATTGAGAGATTTTGGAGGTGAATATCATTGACAGGTGTTTAGTTAGTTAGTGTTACTGTGACCTAGACAGCGTTCTACCGTCGATGCTGCGGCGTAGGCTGGACGTACCCACACTCTCGTGCCCCTATTTCGGGTGCGGGTTATGACACGTTTTTAGTGGTGGCCCATGCATGTCAGGTTTCGCAAGTTATGCGATATCGTGGTAGTGTGACAACTCAGTTGTACTGCTGTGAGCCTGTGCTAGGATATAGGAAATAGGATCTAGGATGAGAATATGCTCAATCACACTAGGAAATTCTGAACTTTATATTGCTATTCCAACAGATTGCTTCCTTTAGCACTTTAGTGTCCTTCCTTGATAATATCATATCTATCCCCTTAATTGATTCTTTGATCTATATATTCAGGATGTCGCCGAATACTAGATCCATGAGAATGGGAGCAGCTAATTCAGAGAGGACTGCCACCTCTCAACCTGACGAACAGATACCTGGAGATTCTCCTACATCTCCTGTTCGTGTGGGAGCGTCTGCAACTAATGGGATTCCTCCTCCACCTATACAGAGGATTGCCCCAGCTATAACAGACAACCTTCCACCACTACCGACACCGATATTTGGAGGAGTGCCCGCTGACGGGGCACAGATGTTCGCACTGATGCAGGGCATGCTAGAGGCCCAGAGAGTAACAGCAGAGGCTTAACGTGTTCAAGCTGAGGCTCAGAGAATGCAAGCAGAAGAACACCAGAAGCAGACCGAACTGATGAGAGAGAGCATGGAGAATGCTCATCAGTAACTCTTCAAGCTGTGGAGAGGGTAGCACGACAACCGCAACATCAAGGTCAACAACAACAGAGGCCCGGTACCATAGTAGACTTTAAGAGGATGATGCCTCGAGAGTTCAAAGGCACAGAAGGAATACTATATGCTGACGAATGGTTAGAAGACATAGAGAGGAATCTGCGCTTATCACAGATTCCAGAGATTCTTCAGGTAGAGGCCGCTGGCAGCCAGATGTTTGATATCGCACTGACGTGGTATCGTACAGAGCCGAGACTCGCCGCTGAAGGACTTACTTGGGAGGACTTTAAGGAACTCTTCAAAGAGAAATTCTTTCCTGACGTAGCCTTGGGAGCATTAGAAAGTCAGTTCCATGACTTAGTCCAAGGAGGTATGTCAGTCGACGAATATGCTGCAGAGTTTTGCCGATTGAGTCGATTTGTGCCATCGATGGTTCGAGACCCAGGAGACAGAGCTCGGAAATTCAGGAAGGGATTGAATAGGGAGATCAAGTCTCGTACTTCGGGACGACGTACTGCTACATTTGAGAGTATTCTGATGTATGCCCAGATTGACGAAGACGACTTGGACCTCCGGCCCAAAAGAGGATGCGATACATCTGGAGTAACAGGAGGTAACACAGGACCAGCCAAGCGCCCGCACTTTCAACAACAACATAGGCCGTACCAGCAACAATACCAGCCACAACACCAGCAACAGCACCAGCAACAGCAACAGGCACTAGTTCGAGGACATGCTCAACAACAGCAACCCCAAAGACATAATCAACTCATTGCCCTATGTTCGTATTGCGGAAAGATGGGACATACAAGAGACATCTGCATAAAAAGGTTGGGCACTTGCTTATCGTGTGGATCAGCAGCACATCAGCTGAGGGACTGCCCAGCTATTCAGACTCGCCAAGGAGGAGGAGCAGCTCAGAGAGGACCAGCCAGAGCACCTATTGTACCAGGAGGCCAGCAGAGAGGACCTCCACTTCCATCGCAGCAGGAGAGGTTTGCTCAGCAGCAGCAGCAACAGAGAGGAGCACCACAAGGACGAGCTTACACCATGACCACTGAGGAGGCCGAGCCAGCTGGAGACATGATTTCAGGTTCAGTTTTACTCGATTCTATTCCAGCACTTGCATTGTTTGATTCTGGCGCTTTCAATAGTTTCGTATCGGTATCTTATGCCCTTAAACATTATTTAGAAACGGAACCATTAGATAGGACTTGCAAGATCATGACAGGAGGAGGCATTATCCTAGTCCGTGATTATTGCAAGGATCGGAGAGTGTCATTGGAAGGCCGAGAGTTGAGCGTGAGTTTACTCGTTATGCCACTTCCGAAATACGATATTGTACTCGGAATGGACTGGCTGAGTAAACACCATGCTTCTATAGATTATCGCGGAGGTAGAGTAGTATTTTGACCACCAGGAGAGCCAGAGTTTGAGATTGTCAGAGGAGCAGAGGAGCGGAGCAGAGGCAGTTTTTGCGGAGCCAGGGTGGAAGAAGAAGAGTTACCGCATCCACTTATAGCGGAATTCTTGGATGTATTTCCAGAGGAGTTGCCAGGTTTGCCACCAGACAGAGATGTTGAGTTTTCTATAGACTTGATACCAGGAGCGGAGCCTATTTCACAACATGTCTATAGAGTTAACAATAACGAATTGGTAGAACTAAAGAAACAAGTTGAGGAGCTGCAAGACAAAGGTTTTATTAGATCCAGTTCATCGCCATAGGGAGCACCGGTATTATTTGTACCAAAGAAGGATGGCACGGTACGTATGTGTATCGATTATAGAGCTTTGAATAACCTCACTATCAAAAACAAATATCCGCTGCCGAGGATAGATGATCTTTTCGATAAATTGAGCGGAGCGAAGGTGTTTTCAAAAATAAACTTGAGGTCAGGCTATCACCAGGTAAAAGTGAAGAAAGAAGACATACCGAAGACTGCCTTTCGAAACAGATATGGCCAGTTTGAATTTACAGTAATGCCGTTTGGTTTAACCAATGCACCAGCAGTATTTATGAACTTAATGAACAAGGTGTTCCACCAGTACCTTGACAAGTTCGTAGTGGTGTTTATTGACGACATTCTAGTATATTCAAAAATCCCAGAAGAGCATGAAAAGCACTTGAGAATAGTCTTAGAAACTCTCAGGAGATAGAAATTATACGGGAAGCTTTCAAAGTGTGAGTTCTTTCTTGAAAAGGTTGAATTTCTTGGACACATGGTAACAGGTGACAGAATTTTAGTTAACCCAAAGAAGATAGAGGCAGTGAAGTCATGGGCTACCCCCGGTACGGTAGCTGAAATCAGGAGCTTTCTCGGACTAGCAGGATACTACAGAAGATTTGTACAAGACTTCTCCAAGATTGCAGAGCCAATGACTAGGCTGACCAAGAAGGATATGGAATTTGTCTGGACAGAAGAATGCCAAGCCGCATTCGACGAGCTGAAGAGGAGATTGACGACAGCACCAGTTTTGACATTGCCTCAGGGACAGGTGGATTCACTATCTACAGTGATGCTTCAGGAAAAGGGTTGGGATGCGTTCTTCAACAACACGGGAAAGTAATTGCCTGTGCTTCAAGACAATTACGCCCTCATGAAAAGAACTACCCCACTCATGATCTGGAGTTAGCAGCAGTTATCTTTGCCCTAAAGCTGTGGAAGCACTATTTGTACGGAGAGCGTGTGGAAATCTTCACAGACCACAAGAGCTTAAAGTACATGTTTACAGATAAGGAGCTGAATATGAGACAGAGAAGGTGGTTAGAATTGATGAAAGACTTTGATATCTTATTACAGTATCATCCAGGAAAAGCCAACGTAGTCGCGGATGCCTTGAGCAGGTACCCAATGGCTATGTGTTTGACTTCGGATAGACACTTATTAGCTGATCTTGAGAGTTTGGAAATTAAGGTATTAGTTCCAGGAGCTAAAATTCAGATGTGGGGACTGCAGATTCAATCAGAACTGATAGACAGAATTAGAGCTGCGCAGTATGATGATGAGGCTCTAAGGAATATTAGGGCACAAGTTCAGGCAGGATTGATAGATGATTTCACTATTGCGGATGATGGATCCTTACGACATGGCACGAGGATGTGTGTGCCAAGCGGAGAGCTGCGCGAAGAAGTTTTACAGGAGGCACACCGCTCTCAGTACTCGATGCATCCCGGAGCCAACAAGATGTATCAAGATTTGAGGAAGCATGTATGGTGGTATGGTATGAAGCGCGAAGTAGCACGCTTCGTATCTCGATATTTAGTGTGCCAACAGGTGAAAGCAGATCGACAGAGGCCAGGAGGATTGCTTCAACCTTTACCCATTCCAGAATGGAAGTGGGAGCACGTGACTATGGACTTCGTTTCAGGACTTCCTCGTTCTTCAGGAGGAAAGGACGCAATTTGGGTCATCGTGGACAGATTGACCAAATCAGCCCACTTCTTACCTTTTAAAGTGGGTACTTCGACGGAGAAGCTAGCAGAGATTACGTACAGCAGATTGTCAGATTACATGGAGTTCCTGTGAGTATTGTCTCAGATCGGGATAGTCGTTTCACTTCCCATTTCTGGAGGAGCCTACAGTCTAACTTGGGCACTCAGCTCAAGTTCAGTACCGCATATCACCCTCAGACAGACGGGCAGTCTGAGAGGACTATTCAGACTCTTGAAGATATGCTACGTACTTGCGTATTGGATCTCGGAGGTTCTTGGGAGGATCATCTACACTTGGTAGAGTTTGCTTACAACAACAGCTACCAGGCCAGCATTGAGATGTCACTATTCGAGGCTTTATATGGACGGAGGTGCCGTACCCCTTTATCTTGGGATGATGTTGGAGAAAGAGCCTTGTTAGGACCAGAAATGATCGTGGATGCAGCAAAAAAGGTGAAACTTATCAGAGACAGACTACGAGTAGCGCAGGACAAACAACAAGATTGGGCAGATAGTCACCGTAGACCCCTAGAGTTTCAGGTTGGCGATTTGGTGTTCCTACGGATTTCTCCGACACGGAGCATGATTCGTTTTGGCAGAGGAGGAAAGCTTAGTCCACGATACATCGGGCCCTTCAGTGTTCTTACAAGGGTCGGTGCAGTGGCCTATAGACTAGACTTGCCGTCTACTCTAGATGGAGTGCGTAACGTGTTCCACGTGTCATAGCTGAGACGGTATGTGGCAGATCCTAGTCACATATTAGATCACTCGGAGATCGAAGTTGGACCGACACTCAGCTATCCTGAACAACCGGTGGAGATCTTGGATCGTAGAGAGAAGATATTGCGGAACCAGACTATTTCCTTGGTTCGTGTTGTATGGAGAAATCACTCTCCAGGAGAATCAACTTGGGAGAGAGAGGACGAAATGCGCGAGCGGTATCCATATCTCTTCGAGACTTGAGGTATAATTCATTAATTGATTGCTTGTTCTAGTGATAGTTATTTTAAATTTCGATGACGAAATTCTTTAAGGAGGGTAGACTTGTCTCCCCCACTTTTTGGATTAGAGGTATTTTTGTCTTTTCGTAATTAGTGAGTAAATGATTGCATGATAATTGATTATTCTCAATTTTTATGATTTTATTTTGTTGCACCTCACCATCGTTTTGAATTTTAGAACCCCACTTGCATTCACTTTTATTAAATTGATTCATAAGTCAAACTTGTACAACTTTTCATTGTTTGGACACCTTGGTGCAAGAGTACATCGAGATATCCATCCCGTTGGACGATACGTAAATAAACCCAAATTCTCTTTAGGTGTAAATTCTATAAATTCTTGGAAATGTGTAATACAACATCAATTTCCCTGAACCATGGCCTCAGACCATCGAACCAATGCATCTTAGCAATTTCTTTATTATTAAAATTCCAACCATTGTAATACGCATGAGAAAGCCCAATCCCAGGAAGGCCTTGACCAGACCTAATTCTAGGTCAACCCAAAGTCTACTATGATTATATATATACATAAGTATTGCTTCCCTATTTCTTTCTCAACCAAAACCTAACACCCCAGCCGACCATCTCAAACCCCCCCCCCCCCCGACTTTACTATTCCCCGCTGAACGTCGGACGCCGCCGCCTGAACGCTGGACGCCGGACGCTGCCGCTGAACGCTGCCGCCCGAACGCTGAGCGCTGCCGCACTGAACTCGAGCAGGCCGCTGAAGCCGGACCCCGCGTAGAAGTCGACGACGCTGCCGACCGAGAACTTCCCGCGTTGAAGTCGACGACGCTGCCGACCGAGAACTTCTCGCGCTGAAGAAGACCGACGCTGCCGACCGAGAGTTCCCGTGCGGACTGACTGCTCGACGACCGGAGTTCGACGATAGACCCTGCACATCGACCAGCCTTCCCTGTTCGTGACCATCGCCTCGTAATCGTCATCGTGCCGCGTGCAGGTTCGCTCCTGTCTACGTTCCCGTCATATCCTGCGATGATATATATATAACTAAGGACGTATGTATATACGTATTTGTATACGTATTGGTATATTGGTATATATATAATATGTTCTTAGCTAATATCTATATACATACGTATAAGTAGTGTATAGTTATCACCTAGTATGTATTTTTAATAATTATATACCTGGTATTAATTTTGTTAAGTATATATATATGTTTATATATATTATAATTGTAATTAATGAATGTTAATATATATATGCCTACGAACCGTATAATGCTCAATTAGTTGAATACACATATACATATCTATTATAAGTGTAATAAATTAGTATGATGAGAGATTAGTTCATATTAAGTCCTACGTATCATATGTCCGAGATGTCTTGATTGTGACCACGGATACCCGTAGTTACATTTACCTGCGACCATGTAGCATAATAGTAAACTGCCATATGTACACTGACGTACTGGCAGGACCGTACCATTGACTGTCTGTGATGCACAGCAACTACAGACGTGACCCCTAGTATAGTCCTTGATCATTATGTTAATTGTGAGCTAGAGTATTGTCTGATGAAGTATTGTATTATATGCTATGTCTATAGGACTATTGGATCATTCAGTCGACACCTCGGAACCCGGACAGTGGTATTGCCAGCTAAGGACCACAGGCGAGTACATTCTCTGACAGTTTCCATTATGTTGATTATCTCTATAATTCTTGTTGTATAGCGTACATGACTCTGACACTATTCTTTACACGAGTTGGCATCATCGAGACCTGTCACGAGGAGTCGTGATTGGGATCCATCGTGCTAGCTGGGAGAAATGGGGAAATATTGGTAGTTTATGTGATCATACCCAACTTACATGCAGCATTAGCTCACCCACATCTTACGTCGGTGCAGCCTTACCCTTACATGCCTCATCGTTGTTACATTCTGGTTAGCCTGACCTGTTGGGGATGATCGCTAATCCATGTAATGAGTCATATAGTCCCAAACCGATCACATGATATACTGATGTTTCACACACTTAGATAGATGGTTCTTGACATGTATCTTGATAGATTGATCTTTTATCTCCACATGTTCTAGTTATTGTTCTTGTACACACTTATATACCAGTTCATTGTTCCTACGTGTACTAGTAGTTTTTATTCATTGTTAGATGCATATTGATGATGATGTTCCAGTATTTCTTTATTCCAGCATTTCCTTTATTCCAGTATCTCATCGCCAGTTATTTCATATATGTATTGTATTTCTTTACACTGTGTTATAGTTTTTATCAATATATGTGGAACTGCTGTTAGAGGTGTATTTTTGTTCCGATCCTGACTGGATATTTTTTTCCAGAGAATCTTGAGAATTTCTGTACCACGCACTACGGACCAGGTATAGATGCAGACTATGTACCAGAGATCCTAGAGGAGACTATGCTCCTAGATGAGGCATTGCCTACAGCTACCTAGATAGTATTTATTTATGCTTGAGACTTATGGAGGTTATTTCAGTTTATGTTTAGAATTATATTAAGTTTAATTGGAGACTTGTGTTGGACAGCTAGACTGTGAGTTATCTTTATATTGAGACATGGTGTTTAACTATGTTATTTCTTTTATCTTTTATCGTGCCTTATAGTCGTTGTGATTGAGTTATATTGAGAGATTTTGGAGGTGAATATCATTGATAGGTATTTAGTTAGTTAGTGTTACTGTGACCCAGACAGCGTTCTACCGCCGATGCTGCGGCGTAGGCTGGACGTACCCACGCTCTCGTGCCCCTATACCAGGTGCGGGTCGTGACAAGTGTCCCGAGTGAAGACACTGTACTACTCCAGCCGATTCAAATATCGACTTTTTACAATGACTTCATGGGGCGGGGAGGAGTATACCCCAAGGTTAATCCTCGGACAAGCGGATGGGTTAGCCCTGGAAATCTCCGATGGGCTCGTTTAACTACCTGGGCCCTAAAGTATTTTCAGACGGAGCTGGAGAGCATTGGTCTGTTCGCGGCTGTGAATGCTACCAGTGTTGGGCTGCCTCTCAACCCCAATCTATTTTTGGCTTTGATGGAGCGGTATATCTCGCTCACTGGGACTTTCGCCACTCCGCTAGGGGAGTTGGGATTGGCCCTTCATGAGATGGCAGAGATTTCAAGACTGCCAATAGGGGATACTCCTTACGAAGAGTATGTTCCCACAAACAAGGAGCTGAGGGATACAAACCCTCGGGTAGTGGCAGTGTACCAAGAGCTAATGAGCCATTATCTAGCGTGCACCACCTTCTATAATGAGCCCTCTGATTTGGCTCATACCAATAAATGGGCGTCCTATCTCTTCTTTCATTAGGCCAGAGATGCTAAGCCAGACAAAGTTGTGGATAGCAGAGATAAACCCTTGAATCTTCTGAGCGTGCTTAATGCCCAAATAGTCGATGATCTTATTAAAGACGTTGGGGCTTCAGATCAAGTTCTCGATGAGGAGATCGAGGGTTATCCTGCAGGCACTAAAGCCTACAGTTATATAAGGCATTGCCGCAAGCCTCTGTCAAGGGAAGCTCAACTGGCTGGCTTCCTCTCTGTATGGCTACGCCGATTGGTAGTACCTGGCATCGCATCTGCAGATCGTATTTATCGCAACACCTTATGGCCTGTAGTGCGTTTGGTATTTGGAGCAAGACTGGGTCTGCTCCCTGCCATGGTAAGACGGATACAAGCTAGTCTGAGGGCTCTTACTGATGGGCTTTTTGCTAATGAGTCACGGCGTAAAAAATTTTCCAGGGTAGAGTTGCCATTCCTATATCTGATGGGATGGTTAATTCTTCATAACCCCAGGGTGATGTCTCCCAGCTCTGCCAGTAGTTCAAGAAATAATTTCTACAAGAATTCCTCTTGGAACGTGACCACCGTCGCAGACTATCGCCGAGCATTAAATTTTGCTCATAGCTGGAAGCTTTTCTGTACTGTCCCCACTGTACATATCAATCAACAGGGGATGAAACTTCAGGATTCAGGTCACGGGAAGACCGTTCTTTCCCTCGAAGCTTTCTATTGGTTGGTCTGCATTAGACCTTCCCATTTGTTGTATAGAAGTGAAGACCATTACTTCTTGGAGCCTTATCTGCCCAGTCGGTTTGCCAGGCAGTTTGGGTATGACCAATTGCATATGGGAAATGCCATTACCAACTTCAAGTCCAGAGGTGGACTTATTGATGGAGCCAGAGGGTGGCGGTACTTCATAATGGGTTGTACTGGAGCAACCTTTATTGTACCCGCGACTTCTCTCTCCATGGAGTTGCGCATCCTCCATTCATACGCACAATTTTATGTGGCCATCAATACCCTCCATCGCAATTTTGATATGCGTGGAAGTTTTAGGATGCCCTCTCATAAGGCCACTGGAAGAGAGGAGGTCCCATCAGTCTCCTCTGACGAAGGTGAAGACCCTGTCGGTCCAGATGAGTTTTTGTTGATAGTACCGAGAGGCGTGATACCTCCACCTACAGAGACTCTCGTTATCCTCAGTAAGCGAATGGCTTCCACTCCACAAGATCCTTCCCCTCGTAAGAAAAAGAAAACTGCCAGTGGTCCTAAAAGGACTTCTAACAGTGAGGCTCTTAGAAGTGAGCCTATTGTTTCCCCTATTGAGGGTGATTCTTCGATTAGAGGTTCCTCGCCTTTTAGAGAGGGAACCTCCGCAGTTTCGGCTGACAGTGCCAGAGATTCTTTTTCCGAGACTGCTGTCGCTACTACCGCTACTGGTAATGCAGTGAGGTCACCTTCGAGGCCGAGCAAATTAAGGATATCTTTATCCAGACCAATAATGGGTCCAGCCCCTTCTTCATCTGTAAGTATCTCCAGCGAGATTCCACCTGATGAACCTCGATTGGATCTGGGTGAAGACTTGGATGACTACCCTCAGTCGTCATTTGGTGCACCCTCCTCTCCAGGTATGACAGCTTGCATAGCATCATTAAGAAATAATTTAACTGTACTGGCTGTGGACGCGACATATATACCATCAGCCATGGGTAAATACTGTCCTTACGCCTCTTTTTTAGGAAAATTAATATCAAATTGATATTAATTTTTTCTTGTCTTCTTTTCAGGGGAAGACACCTTAGAGGAAGGCAGAGCCGACGCAACTTTTGACTTTGTTGCGGATACTGTCGACAAAACAGCGACGCTCGATTTTGAAGGGGCATACTTTGAAGATGTTGCTCCTTCGTCTGTAGCATTTTCGGGTGTAGCCTCGCCCAATAAAGTCCCGATATCTTCAGAAGGGGACGAGCCCATCATAGCGGCTGCACTTCCTTCGTCTAGCATGCCAGTAACTTCAACTGTTGTTGGCGTCTCTTCTTTTGTCGCGCCGTCTGCTGAAGCGACAATTGTGGCCACATCTTCTGCCAACGTTCCACAAAAGGGGTTTACTGATATCGCGGTCACTCCCAGCGTCCATTCGCATTTTAATATGCTAGTTGAACAATTTACTAGCATATTCTATGTCACTTTAAAATCGTTGATATCCATGGTGCTGGAGAAGAATTTGGGCTTTGACGCTCTGAAGATGTCCTCCAATCTCACCATAGCGTAGATTAGAAATTTCGATGTCAATGGACGAGCTAATGCTTTGGAGCAAATAGTTAATGGTTTGGAGCAACCTACTAACAATTATTTGTAATTGTCTCGAGACAATGTCGATGATATAATTCAGGCCGAGTACGACTCCTTGACTGTGAGGCTTGCTGGGGAGATGGAAACTCTGAGCAAATCCATCTAGGCACAGCAGCAAGAGATGAATGAAGAGCATGCCATATTGGGGTATGTCATTCCCCAGCTGGCAAAGTGCGAGACTGAATATGAGAGAAATGAAACGAGGGTCCGCCAATTGGAAGATGAACTCGCTCAGGCAAATGATAGGGCTCTCGCTTTATCGGCAGCTCGAGATGTGTTGAAGGACCGAAAGGAAGCGGCTCAGCAGAACCTGGCACATGCGGGTGCCATCCACGCAGGTTTTGTACATGCTCGGTCTGAACTATCCCTCCTAAGCAATGATGAGGCACGAATGGAGCGGGCTTGCGCTAACATTTTAGACTCCATGAATGAGAGGATGACCGCTCTGTGGCAACATATTCGCGATTTGGTTGCTCCTCCTAAATGATGTACTTTTTTGCTTTTATATGTAACTTGCTCTTTCTGGAGATAATAAAGAGACTTCATCTGACTTTAGTAGACCCATCATTTTTGAATGTAAATGATAGGCTGGGGTAAAAGTGATATCAGAGGTAATATAGACGTAATATACTTTCGGCAATATTCAGCTGGATATATCTATTCAGAGGTTATATGGACATGATAGAATATGATCCAACTAAATTTGTATACAAAACACTATCAGAGGTAATATGGACGTGATAGATTTTGAAGTTCTAAATTAGTTAAACATATCTATTCAGAGGTTATATGGACATGATAGAATATGATCCAACTAGTTCTTTGGACGTAGTATCGTCAGAATGAGATCTTCACTATACTCCGCTTAAACAAGGAAGATTAAGCATAGTACTTCTTCCGGAATTTACCGTTGATAGGAGCCATTAACAAGTCTCCATTAGGCTTGGCTAATCTGTAAGCACCGTTTGAGAAAGTCGTCTCGATCACATAAGGGCCCTCCCATTTGGGCTAAAATTTACCCTTACTCTTGTGAGTAATGATCATTGGCCTTTTCACAGCTAAAATTAGCTCACCAACTTTGAACACCCTTTCTTTTACTTTTTGATTAAAAGCTTTGAAAATGCGTGCCTGATAGAACGCAATGCGTTGTTGAGCTTGAAGGCGTTTCTCCTATAATCCTTCTAGCTCTTGAAGCCTTAATAGATCATTCTTTTTCTGAGTCAACTCGTTAGCTATTGCTATTCTGAGTGAGGGAATCTGAACTTCAATGGGGAGAACTGCTTCACTCCCGTAAACCAATGAGAATGGGGTATAACCCGTTGGTGCTCGTACCGTTGTACGGTATGTCCAGAGGCATTCTTCCAGCTTCTCATTCCAATCTCTTTTGTTCGAAGAGATGAACTTCTTCATGAGTTTGATAATGGTTTTATTGAAGGCTTCCGCCAAACCATTAGCAGCAGGATTATATGCCGTAGAGGCCATATTTTGTATCCGATTCTTATCGCAAAATCGGTAAAACGTTTGGCTGATGAATTGAGGCTCGTTGTCATGGATTATCCTTCTGGGTATCCCAAAACGATAAATGACATGATGCTTGATAAAGCTGATCATATTGGATGTCTTTACCTCAGCAAGAGGGATCGCCTCTGCCCATTTGGAGAAATAATCGGTGATAGCCAATATGAACCGATGTCCTCTAGAAGATGATGGGTGAATAGGACCAATGATATCCATACCCCATGCTTCGAAGGGCCATGATGCAATGGTAGGATGTAAATACTCAGAAGGTTGATGTATAAAATCCGCATAAACTTGACAGGCTTTGCACTGTCTTGCATATTTTACTGCATCTGCAATCATGGTAGGCCAGTAATAGCCCATTCTCCTGATATAATCCTGTAACTTAGGACCGGGTTGGTGTGCTCCACATACACCGTCGTGAGCTTCACGGATAACCCGTTTTGCATCATCATCAGAGAGGCATCATAACAGTAGTCCATCGTATGTTCGACGATATAGACTTTGTGAAGAAGCATCAAAATAGAAGCATAGTGATCGTCTTTTGATAGACACTACTTCTTTAGGATCCTCTGGTAAGATTCTGTATGCCACGAAATCTATAAAGGGACTTCTCCAATCTCTCTTAGAGGAACCGTATTTACGGTATAGCTGCATTGCAGGTGAAAGTTATTTTTCACACAGAATAGATCTCTGTTGAAAAGGATCACCGAATTCTGCCTCCTTATAGGAATAGCTATATCTGCAGTTAAACTGGCCAGAGCATCAGCTTCCAAATTTTGAGATCGAGGCACATGTTCTAGGAAAAATCCTTTAAAAGACATGGCTATCTCGATCATTGCTTGGTGATAAGGAATGAGGTCTGGATTGCGGACTTCATATACTCCTCTGACCTAATTAACGATCAGCTGGGAATCACCAAAAGCTTCCAGGTATTCGACCTCCAATTCTTTAGCGACTTGAAGCCCGATTAGTAGAGCATTATATTCTGCCACGTTATTAGAGCAGGGTTTGCTAAGAGAATATGCTCGATAGATAACGAGTTTATCAGGAGTTACCAGGATAATTCCTACTCCTGAAACCACGTTTTCCTTGGGGCCAGTCCGAGAGGCTCCATCAAAGAATAGCTGCCATATATCATCTTTTATTGCAAAGTTATATTATGCAACTTCGTCGGGAATATCCTCGTATAGTTTGGAGGTTTCCGGAATAGGATAAGTAGCTAAGAAATCAGCCAAGGCTTGACCTTTCATGGACTTTTGAGGGACGTACACCATATCATATGGTGTTAATAATATCACCCAAGTCGCGAGTCGAGAATTAAGAACACTTGGCTTACTCATCAATACCCGGAGAGGATTAATCCTGGAGATGATATGAATAGTTTGGCCTGTGATGTAATGTCGCGTCTTCTGAATGGCGAACATTAGGGCCAAGCATTTTTTTCTACTGGATTGTACCGGTGTTCAGCTCCGATCATCCTCCTGCTTAAATAGTAGATAGCCTGTTCATGACCTTCATTGTTCTTCTGTGCGAGGAGAGCTCCCAAGGAATGATCTATTGCTTGAACATACAATAAAAATAGTCTTCCTATGACGGGAGGCACCAGAACTTGAGGATTAGTAAGGTAGCGTTTGATATCATCAAACACTTGCTGACAGGCTTCGTCCCATACAAAAGACACACCTTTCTTCATTAGGCGAGAAAAAGGCTGACATCTTCCAGAGAGGTTGGATATGAATCTCCTGATATAGGCTAGACGGCCTTGAAATCCCCTGAGTTCTCTCAGATTAAGGGGAGGTCGCATCTCTAAGATAGCCTTTACTTTATCAGGGTCTGTAACGCCCCAGTCCCAATATACGTAGGACCAGGATACGTAAGCATGCCAGCCGTATCAGTATGGCACTCTAATATATGGAAACCATAACACACGTACGCTGTATATGAATAACAAAATCCACAAGTGGCATAAATCCAACGCAAGTCACATGGTATAATCTAGATCTCATCCATAAAATTAATATAAATAAATGACCAGCAGCTATGAAACTAGATCTCTATGAAAAGTATCTAAAAGTGACAGTCGGATGGAAATAAATCCACTGCCGAACTAGAAGAAAGAATAACGAGATAAATACCATATAAGTACACCAACTACTGAGACTCGAAGAGAGACCTACGCGAAGTATAGGTAACCAGTCCGGAATCGCGCTCCTGCAAATACTCATGAACAATACACCTGGAAAGGTACCAGGTCCTCAGAGGGACATAGCAAGATACATAAAAGTATGCCATAAAGTAAATACTGAATAAATAACTCCGAGGTGACCTAACCATCTAAGTGAAATGCAACTTGAGGAAAACTTGAGTGTATGGGAATGTGTAGGCCTGACATATGCTGACGTAATTCACCAATCGTGACAACCGGCTAGTATATGCCACATATGCCCCCAGACCATGGGCACTTTGATAACGTCCATCTCCGAGGAGCATGGTATCTGAAATAGTATAACGTCCAACGTTCTTTAGAGTGTGGTATCTGAAAAATATACAAGTAATATCCAATACTCTAGAGAACGTGGTATCTGTAAAATATATACGTCCGTATCACTCCGTCGAGTGCGGTATTTGTATAAAGGAGGTGGGTGTCCCATACGCCTACTAGTCGTCCTCTCCGTCTCGGCGTCATAACTCTGGCTCATAGACTATCGTTAGAGCAAGGGTACATCCTTATAACCAAACAAGGACAGGGATGGGACCATCGTACCACGCTAGTCTATGCTCCGCCTATCAATAACCGCTAAGTCTTCTAACATGCATCACTATTAGCAGTTATACCCTATCCGTCGCACGCCTACACGTACAGGTGGCAAACCACATACGCAGGACCGTGCCCTACAAGAGACTCATAACACGTGTACGGAATGTGTCAAGGCCTGGGAGTCATACCAATAACTCCATAACTTAGGTGGGTCTACTAGACACTAGGTCAGACACAAGGCCTAACGTCAACGCCTTCGTTGATTGCACCCGAGTCTCTCTCGGACGCGCACAATTAAATAATAAATATGCAGCTAGTAATACAGAATTTAGCACAGTACAACAGAGGCAAGGTATACTTGCCTGGCAAGCGGCTGTGTAGTCCCGATAACCAGCTCCAGAAGTCACGCAGCTAAATCCAACATATCTTCGTGGTCAGCTTGCACAGGTACGGGAAGTGGGGTGACCACTATGGTTTGTCTGGCGAGGGTGACAGATTCATAGTGAACACGAGGGCGAGGGTAATGACGATAATTGAGGTTGACACGGTGATGGTTAAGGGTGACAGTATTTAATGATGATGATGGTTCAAGATGATGGTGAGGACAATATTGAGGATGATAGGGATGATGATAATGTTGATGATCCTGATGATAGGGGATGGTGACGATGTCGGCGACGATCGCGATGATGATGCCAAGAACGATGATGATGACTAGGATGATGATGACGAGGATGACGACGTAGGTGATGACGATGTTAAGGTCGATGATGAGGATGATAATGGTGACGAGGGTGGTTAAGGTGATAACAATGACGACAATAGCGATGGTGATAGTGAAGGTGATACGACGATGACGATGATAAAGGTGATGACTACGTCGACGATGTCGATAGCGATGGTGAAGGTGTTCATAAGATGATGGTGGTGATGGTGTTTACTCGATGGTGGTGGGGTCGACACTCCAGCCAAGGGTCCGACCATGGGGGGAGGACCAGGGAGCAAGGCTGAGGTCGAGGAGAAGAGGAGGACCGTGGTGGTTTGAGGTGCCGCTCGGGGATCATCAGAGAGGATGTTAGGGAGGAGGAAGGAGAAGAGGTGGTGGGGATGCTGCTCAGTCCATGGGGAGACCGAGCAGGGCGGAGGAGGTAGAGGATAGGGCGTAGGAAAGAAGTGGAGGCTGTGGTGATGGTACTGTAGGTGGTGGTGGTGGTGGTAGTGGTGGTGGTGGTGGTAATAATGTAGGTGGTGGTGGTGACTGCTACCGGAGTCCGGCCAGTCGAAGAAGGAGGCGGGGACAGGAAGGAGGAAGAGGAGGAGGAGGTGAGGATGACAATGGTGGTGGTAGTGCTGTTGACTCGGGCGGCGGGGAGTCAGGGTCGGGTTGTCGGAGGGGATGACAGTGAGGTGGAGAAGAGGAAGAGAGGGAGCTGTCGAGGGGCAGTTGCTGTTCGACTTCAGCGGCGGAGAGTCAGCAGGAAGGAGAGGTCGACGAGGTGGAGGCTTCAGGTGGCCGGGGTCGGGACGGAGGCTCCGGGAAATCCTCGGCTCGGTGAGGAGGGGTTCGTGCACGGCGTCGAGGGGTTCGTGCACAGCGTCGAGGGGTTCGTGCACAGCGTCGAGTCCGGCGATAGGCTTGGGTCTCCGGTCGGCTGGCTGAAGGGAGGAAGAAGATAAAGAAGAGAGCAGGGACAGCGGTCGAGGGGCTTGGTGCAGCAGCTCGGGACACCGGGGATGAGGTCGGGTTCACCGGAGGTTGAAGCAGGAGATGGTGGTGGTATTAATGGGGACGACGGCGGTGCTGTCGGCAGTGGTGGAGGGGATACGGCTGCTCCGGTGAGGGTGGCCGAAATTGAAGGTGAAGAATAGGGTTGGGTTAGGGTTTTGGTTGGAGTTGAAGGAGGAGGGTGATGGTGATAAAGGAAATTAATGGAGGAGGAGTTGGTTTTGCATGTGGGGGATGAGGATGATGGTAGCATAGGGTTTAGGGCCGGCCAAGTACACATGGGGATGGGGTTTGCATTGGGAGGGGGCTATGAGGAATATATATATATATATATATATATATATATATATATATATATATATATATATATATATATATATATATATATATACCTAGGTGAAGGTATTGAGTGGTGGAGATGGCTCCATTTGAATGTGTGGTCTAGATTCAACATGAGGGGAATATCCAACCAAAGGAGGAGAGAGGGGATAAGTGGAACGGTCAAAGGGAGGGGGGTTTGGTTCTTCATTTGATTTAAACCAATAGGATGGTGACACCTTGCTACACTTTTGCAATTAAGTCCCCAACAATTAGGAAATTGCACAGGAGGTAGGTTTTGGGATTTTGGGAATAAATAAGGGAGAATGAGATATTTATACATGTAGAAGTTCAGGTTTGGGTTTGACCTAAGAAGTTTGGGCTTTGGGCTCACATGAGGATGTTGGGAGGGCTAGAATTTGCATTAATTAAATGCAATGGTAGATTTAATATACGGGGCGATGTGCGCGCGTTGCACATCCCAAATAATTACGAAAAATCCACGTAAAGGAAAAATTGGGTTTCTTCACGTATTGTCCAATGGTGGGGGCACCTCAATACATTTTTGCATAAAAGTGCCCAATAATTGGAAAAATTGTGCAAAGACGAAAATTGGATTTAATTAAATTAAAAATTATCGCGCACGGTATTCTGGATTTAATTAGGGGTACATGGAGATAAAATTAGGTGGGCCACAAGTGTCTGGGGCATAGAAGATACAGTGTAGAATATTATTCGGGTGGTACAAAACGGTCAAGATTTATGTCTCCAATTTTGATTGGAACGCACAGGGATACAAAGTCGGGATTTATTTAGAATTAATAAATAACGTCCGCGACGTTTATTATGCGACTAAAATATAGCACCAGATAGCATGATTATAAGTTACACAAAGGTCAGAAAGGTAGGCGGGCACGTCTAGGACAATGTTATGAAATTTGCAGATAGGCAATGGCTAGCATAGTGCTCCAATTAACGAAGCAACGGTAAGGTGCGCTACACGATAAAATAATGTACAGTTAAATTAAATATCGTGTTCTAAATTCTAATTGGGTTCAAACTAGCCCTAATTCCACTATATAAGCCAAGTAAACCTAATTTCGGGTGAGGGGGTTTACAGGGTCGACTTGAATGCCTTTGGCGGTAATGACAAATCTCAGGAATTTGTCACTGGATACACCAAAAAAGGACTTTGTGGGGTTCATTTTGAGTTGATGTTGGCACATCAATTCGAACACCATCTTCAAGTCTTGGATATGAGTACCCTTGAGGCGGCTTTTGACAGCGATGTCGTCTACGTAACACTCCACGGTTTTGCGTAGATGCTCGTGGAATATGTTACTCATGGCTCGCTGATATGTAGCCCCGACATTCTTCAATCCAAAGGGCATGACCGTGTAGCAATATACCCCCAATGGCGTGCGGAAGGCAGTATGCTTCTCATCTTCAGGATCCATCTTGATCTGGTTGTATCATGAGAATCCATCCATGAAAGACATGCGTTCAAAATCGCAGGTATTATCGATCATGACGTCTGTGATGGGAAGAGAGAATTCATCCTTGGGGCAGGCCGCATTGAGATCTCTGAAGTCGATACAAATGCAAACTTTTCCACTTTTCTTTATGACTGGGACAACGTTGGCGACCCAATCGGAATGTTTCTCTTCACGGATGAACCTGCAGGCTATCAACTTTTTGATTTCAGCTTCAATGGCATCCATCATATCCGGGCGAAACCGGCATTGGTGCTGCTTTACGGGTTTTGAATTGGGCAATATGTTGAGCTTATGAGTAGCCACTTTTGGATCAAGACCTGGCATATCCTTATAATTTCACGTAAAGACATCGATGTATTCTTTCATCTGTTGGATCATCTCTTCCCTTTCTGCTGGGGAAAGATTGCTACTGATAAATATCGGCTTTGGTGAAAGTTCATCCCCAACATTGACTTGGATAACTTTATCTTCAGTGGGTGGTTCTCTCTGCTCGAACCGAAGTTCCCATTGTATATCCATTTGCTGTACCCAGGATTCATTTTCAACCGGTTCAGATTCTTGCTCCTCTATTTCGAGCGAATCTGTCAATATCGTGTTTGTTGACACTACCCGTTCGAGATCAACATATAATTCGGAGGACGATAAACCATCCTGAGGAGAGGAAGTGGTATCCTCATTTGACTCAGAAGTTGCAAGAGATGTGGTATACCCCAACCCGAAGTGCATTCGTTGATAGTAGGGATCACCATGCAACGGCATTCGCCTGCCTTTTCCAAAGTTGAGGCCTGGTTCTGCCTTTAGGTCATAACCCATGCTTTGCATAATCTTCAAAGCCTGTGGACTATATCTGTGGACCTGTATTTTCCCAGTATCAGACTCGTGAGAATCATCTTGTACCACCGGTTTGTTGCGCATGCGACCGAAGACTATTGGATGCTGATTGCTGCGAGTAGACGAGATAATAAAGATAGAATCTTCATGTGGCCCATATATCGTGATGACATTGGATGTTGACGCCACTTCCCAAACATAAGGTTGATAGAGTTCTATGGCTTTCAAGAATTTTTGTGCTATAGGCACTATATCGTTATGGAGGGCTGATTCCTGATTAGGAATCTGAGCATCAGTATACTGGAAAAAAGGTTCTTTATTATCATCAGAAACTATGTTCCCGGCTGTATTTACATCAATTGCCTGTTCGTTGCGCCAAAGGTTGATGACCAAGGGTGGAGGCTTCTGATTCAGAGTGATCACTAGGGGATCCTTTTCTTTTCCTGATTTGATTCTGTCCAAGTGGATAGTCATGGGTTTTATGACTTTAGGATGGATAGTCCGTCCTTTTACCTGGATTGACAGAGGTTGCTCAACAGACGATTCTCCTGGCTCCCGGAGGGATTCTTCTTTCGTCTTACCCGATATTTCCTGCATGTAATCTTGGGTGTACAACATGGCGTCGGAGTAGTAGGACTCAACTCCTTTGAATGGGTTGAGATTAGCAAACTTCGTTTTTACTGTTCCTTGGACATCTACATATTTGAAGCATTGATGTAGGGTTGAAGGAACAATGTTGTGATCATGGATCCATGGTCTGCCCAACAGAATATTGTAGGACACCTCCGAATCAATAACATAGCACGTAGCCACTGATCTAAGGTCCCCGATCTGGATCCTCAGGCGAATTTACCCCAACGGCTTACTTTTTCTGGCGTTGAAGCCCACGATTGTAGTGGTGGTGTAAGCCAGTTTGCTGGTAGGAATCCTCAGTGGTCTGAGCAGACTATGAGAAATGATGCTGATCGATGATCCCGGATCTATATGAATCCGGTCTACCTCCATGGAACCGACATATCCGGTGTAATAGAGGGGTCTGTCATGCCTGTTATGTTTCAACAGCATATCTTCTTGAGTGAAAGTGATGTTAGGAACCACTTCCATTACACTATAACATTGAGGACATGCCACAGGCTCTTTATCGGGGGACTTGAGCTGGGTCAAGCATACGTTCGCCTGCATCAAAGCTTCGTTCAAGGCTTGACGAGTGTCTTTGGATAGCCTAAGCAGCTCAAAAATGGACAGTATGGCTGGAGTGTTAGCCAGTTGGGCGAGGATATCGAAGTTATATGGCTTCTCTAAACCTTTGTTTTGAATATTTTTCAAAGGTTTATCAAAACGAACTTCTTTCTGTTTGCCCTTGTCCGTCGGAGTTGGTCTAGAAGGACCTGCCTCTGGTATGACAGGTTCAGGCTCTGAAGGCTTGGCAGCTGAAGTGTCTCCCGTTGTTTCTTCCTGATTTCTTTCATAGTCCTTGAGGTATGCTTTGCCTGACCGAGTTCCGGTAGCCAAAGCCTCTTCATCTGATGTTGGGGATATTACAACCATATGGCATGGTTTGCGCCTTGAGTTCTTTCGAGACTTAGCCTTAGCAGCTCGAGTCTCTTCCTCAATCTCTGACACCAGATCAGGATGAACCCACATAATCTCACCACGCTGGGTAGTTAGGGGTGCCAAGTCATGGTTTTGACCCCTGGCCGGAGGGAGATTAACAATGTTCATCGTCGTCCAGGAAATAGGTATTATACCATCCGAGACTTCATGAGGGGGCAGATCGCCGAACTGGAGAGAGATCATGTTGGCGGTGACCGTCTTTTCACTGTTGTGCAGAGTGATAGCCTTGGCGTCGATCAGCTCCTGGATCTTCCTTTTTAGTATATAACATGCCTTGGTAGGGTGATGTACATACCTATGAAAAATACAGTACTTAGGGTTATTGGTACTGCCGACTTCATTAGGCCTTTTTACCTCGGGGAGAGTGAGTTTGCCACTTTTGACTAGATGGTCGAAGATGCTCTGAATGTCATCATCATCAAAAAAATATTCTTCTAAGGGTCTAGAAGTCCCAGGTTTTGTCTGCGTAGTTGATGATGTAGGTTGCTTAGACGTGTTAATCGCCAGAGCTTCCTTTCCTTTAGAACCACGAGGATGGTCGCTATTGGAAGATGACCGTTTCCCTTTGTTAGAGGTGGAGATCATGATTCCATTATCACGCGCCTTCCGACTGTTGTCTTCGGCAGCAACTGCTGAGATGATAAACGAGAGCCAATCATGGAACTGATATAGTCCTGTGAACACCGAGATCAGTGGAAGCAGGTTCTTCCTGCAATGTCCACCAAGGCTGAATCCGGAACTCCGGGAGGCATCTGCAAAGTGGCTTGACGAAAACGTTCAATGAAAGTACGAACGTTCTCCTTCTCTTTCTGCTTCACTTCGATGAGTGATGACATAGACATGTCCATCCCTCCTTCATAGAATCGAGAGAAGAAAAGAGTCTTGAAGTCTTCGAAGGAAGTAATGCAATTGTCCGCCAAGCTACGGTACCATTGATAGGCTACACCAGACAGACAGCCCTTGAACACTCTAGTGAGAAGGGCGTCATTCCCTTGTAGCAACACCGTCATCATACTGAAGTAGTTCATGTATTGACTTGGTGATATTTTTTTCTCAAACAAAACCATAGCCTGTGGTTTGTATTTTGGAGGGAAAGGGATCTCGTCCCAGATAGCTGGGTAAGGCTGGTTGATGCCCAACTTCTTGAGTTGATCCTTGTGCTTCAGGGCGTCAAATTGGGCTTTTAATTCCCGCACTGCTTGTATCGAATCTTCAGCTGGGAAAGGAACCGCAGAGGGGTGAGAGATTGGCTGTATGGTGACCCCAACAGGAGGTAATACATTTTCTGGGTTGAGAGGTCGAGGAGCAGCCGATTCTTGATCTTGAATAGGCTTCTGACTTGATGGAATATCTACCCCCACCCGTAGTTGAGTTGGAGGACCAGGCGCAGCTATGTGTTGAGTTACCAACATCTGGTGCATACTCTGCATCATGGTATGCATCTCCAAGACAGCGATGCATTATTCCGTACTTCCTGATGGGGAAGCTTCCTCATGTTCATCTCCGATGGCATAGACTCCCATTTCCCTGGGTGCTATTGAGGGATTAGTATAGATCTCCGTAGAGATTGAGTCTATACTTTCAGCATCCGATTTGGGAAACTAGCGACCCCCAGTGTCAGAATCAGAAGAATACGAAGCCGATTGTCATGACCTTCAATGGGTGTTTTGAAATACCCCAGCTTCAATGTTCTCAAGGAGTCCGTTGAATCTCCTTTGGCTTGGAGTTCTAGAGGGATGATGTCTTGAATTTGACCTTCCTCTAGGAATGTGTGAAGCCATATTCACTGATGCAAGTGTAGGCTCTTCTTCCTGTAAAGACACAGAGTAGTTCAACCGGTCGAAAACTGACCGTTTTGCCTTAGAACAGCAGTAATTAACTATAACTTTGTGACTATTACAATAGTGCTCCCTAGGGGGTATAATAGACATATCAGAAGATCCCTTGTCTTTGCGTTTCTGGATCAAGAAATCGTGCAAATCAGGGGGATTAACAGAGGAAGAAGAAGGCTTATTCTGCCTTTCTATATTAGTCGAAACGCGGATATTGGGAACCCCAACCCTTTTTTTGCCGTAGGAATACAGCAGTTCAGCCATGTTAGTAGCACATGATCCATGATGAGCATATCTATCCACAAACTGGATCCTCTTCATGCCGAGGGGCTTCTCTTAGCGTAATTTAGAATTTTGCTCAGGTTGGCGTATAGCTGAGGAAGTCCTCAAACGGCCGTCATTGTTTCGCGTAATCTGAAGAGCTGGCAGACTCCTCTCTTGATGGCGTAAAATTCGAGAGGTCGGGAAATCTGCCACTTGTTTTCCCTTGCGGAGATTACAGGAACCCTCTGCCTCCTTTTGAGCGGGAGAGGTATTTTTACGCGCGGAACGTATTTGAATTTTTTGACTTGGCGTTGAGGCCTTGTCAGAAACTGCATCTGCCCCGTCAGCGACGGGAGATGAGTTTTTATGCGTAGAGCGCGTTGTATACTTCTGGATTGGCGCTGAGACATTGCCAGAAGTTTTTTCTGACCCGCCAGCGATGGAAGACTGAGTTTTATGCGCAAAGCGCGGAGTGGACTTCTGGATTGGCGCTAAGGCATTGCCAGAAGCTTTGTCTGCCACGTCACAGACGGGAGACGTATTTTTACACATAGAGCGTATATGTTAGGATGCCACAACCTTGTTGATCGGAGAGAGAGAGCCTGCAGGAAGAGTAGAGGATGTCCGGGGCATCCATACTTTACGCAACTTCCTGCTGTCCTGAACAGATGGGGAATGAGATCTACCCCCTGCGTGAAGCATGTCTTCGTAAGCATATTGGTCGAATTGGACGACCAGAGTCTTCTTCGATGATCCGACGGATATAACATCGTATTGAGCAATGGCTTTCTCATCGAAAGAGAAAGTTTTCCCCATCAGAGTCGTCATCTTATGTTTGATAATAAACGAAAGAAATAAAACTAGGTTTATACGAAACCCTTTCTTAGGTTTACAAACAAGAAGTACAATTAATCCTATACGAGGATATCAAGTACAAAATTTAAATCTGGGTAAATATTGCTATAGGAGTCTGATCTGCGGTTGATCACTTTGTCCCTTGGACCACACGATGACAAAGAAGTGCTGTAGAAGAAAGAAAAGCTTCAAAAATCGCAAGAGGGATTGGATGCTCGATGCCAAAGTTGTCAATCACTCCCCTCTGTCTGTGCTCTAGACTCTTTTCTCTTAATTTTTCGACCTTTGTCTCTCAAAGATCAAAATCCCCCCTGACCTCTGTCAATAGAGGTCTCTATTTATAGAGTCCAATTGCCATAACCGTCCAGTCGGCGTAGAAGCCGAACAGTGGAGAGTGGGGTGCTCTTTACGCGGCGGTTATAATAACTGCCACCCATGTATAAATGATCTTCTGAATAAGCGTATGACGCGTATCCCATTAAGAGATAATGCGTGTAACTGCTTCGAAGATCACGGCATGCAAGCCACGTAGCTAACTGGCCCTCGCGTAGAGATGATTGGCGTATAAGCCAAAGAACTATCTTGTTGGCGTAAAAACCAAATAGCTGTTCTGATGGCATAAAAGCCAAGTAGGCATAGAAGCCTAATAGGCATAGAAGCCAAATAGCTGACATATAGGCGTAGAAGCCAAGTAGGCGTAGAAGCCTAATAGGCATAGAAGCCAAATAGCTGACATATAGGCGTAGAAGCCAAGTAGGCGTAGAAGCCTGATGTTGCATAGAAAGATAGCCGGCGTAAAGGTAGCCAGTTATTCCTCCTTGACTGAGGTCTTGAGCGTATTTTGGATCAGATAGCCTGTTCACATACCTTTGCAAATATAGCCTGGGTTGGCGTATTTCAAGGAGATAGCATACGGCGTACTCCTATAGTTGAAAATAGCCAGGTCGGCGTATTTCGAGGAGATAGCATACGGCGTACTCTTATAGCTGAAAATGGCCTGATGGCATAATGTGCAGGGATGGTGATGTGGACGTATTATCCCTAATTATAGCACTCCCAGTCATTGGAAATAGAGCAAAATCTCGTACATTAAATGCAGAGATATGCCCCTATCTCGCGCATTAACTACAGAGACGTGCCTCGAGTTCTGTATGAAGAGCAGCTTTTAACGTGGCGGTCAGCTTTGTCTCATCCTGAGCGTAAAAGCTCATGCTTGCCTGTGTAAAACTAGGCAGTGTATTCCTTGAATGCGTAAACGACGACTTAAATCAAGGCTTTGTCACTAAACGACAGTCTGGAGCTTTGTGCCGAATCATCATTACAGCCGTCGTCTTGATAGTCGTGCAGTACTCTTTGTCAGGAGTTAGGTTCATTGTACTGTTTGACAGGTTCATTCGAGGAATACGAAGCGTTCCTTGTACACTTCCATGCTGCATTAAAAGTAGATGGGTTTTACGCCATAAAGGCGAGGTAGCAACCTTTTTACGCTGAAGCAGTCTGAAATACTGTATTACGCAGGTTGTTCTGGAGCTATATTTTACGCTGAACAGCGTTGAAGCTCTGTTGTACGCCAATGGCTCTGAAGTCATGTTTTACACCGTACAACACTGAAACTCTGCTTTACGCGGGCTTTATGCATATTGCGTATAATTCTGCAGCGTATTTTTTATGCTTCTACAAACCCTATCCTTCGTGGACACTAGGTTAAAATAAAAATAAAATAAGAAAAAATAGTTTATACACATATAATCGTTCTCTCCATCCCGTGGCTCAATCTCTAAAAATATGACAATGACTCGAGGCTAGTGCAAGTAAATAATGGTGCCTATAACAACGTACGAGAGCAACGAGTCTAGTAAACATGGGCCTAAGCATGTGTTCACAATAACTCCAAAACATCCTATCACAATATACATCTATGATATGAAATTAAAAGCAAAAACTAGAATGCTCAACTACCACTTAAACAAATAAAAGTGCAATCAACTTAACGGTAATATGGATAGGCAAGAAAATAAACAAACTGTTAAATACATGTACAAATTTGACAAGGTATACTTGCCTGAAATTTTTCCTATTTTTTCTGAGGATGCGGGTACCATAGTTAAGTCCAAGTCTAACAGTAATCCCAACAACCTACCAATATTTAAAGAATAATATAAGATAAATAATTAATATAACCTTTAGGACTTGATTTGCAATTACCTAATATTTTAGGGGCTTATGCTAAAGTTCTTATATTCATGTCTTCAGCAGATTCCTTGAAATAAAGAGAGGCACTTGGGATTTGGTTTCAAGGATTTATTTAAGATTTATTTTATTCAAAATAGTATAGGTATATATATAATCATATATGATTATAACATTTGGCTACATTTGTAATTATCTAAAGTGTGGGGATTTATTTGCAAAAGTATACTTATTAGAAGGAGACAAAAGGCTATCAATTTTTAATAAAAAAGATACTTGCTATTTTATTTTATCAAATTAATAGTATAGATTTAATAAAGGTACTTTGTAGTTAGCTTTTACTTGCTAATTGTTTGGATGGGTATCTAATTAAAGTTAAGGGTCTAAATAGAAAAAAAAAACTTACATATCATTTTCAAAATAAAACTTCATGTGCTTAACCATGAAGAGCTTCTTCTATCTAGTTTTGGTCTCGGATGGCACGATGGCGCAGGAATGCGGAAAGTTGCTCGCACAACTCAAACTCGACGAGGTGCATGGTGTCGGGTTATTCGCGACGAAGGAGACGCCACCGGGTCGGTGTCACGTTGTGCCAGAGGGGGGTCGCGCGTGCACGCAGGTGCAGCGTTGGCTAGGTGCTCCGGAGTTCTGCGTAACTTCTAGATCGGTGGTCGAAAACTTTACGCGGTCATGCTCGTACTTACCGGAGGCGAGTTCGAAAGTGTGTCTGCATCTCGGCACTGCTCGTGCGGCATGGTACATTATGGCAGAGGTCGCGGTTCAAAACTTGTTCGAGCAAGCTCAGTCGGCCGTGTGGACGGGATAGACCAGGAGCCTTTGTCTAGGTTGAGGAGATGGATGAAGAAAATGGTGGTGGTGGTCGACCACAAAGGCTGAGAAGGTGGTGTTTGAAGTATTCGGCAGCTCCGACAAAGGGACGGGGAAGAATTTGGTTTGCCGAAGGAAAATAGATTTAGAAGAGATGCGGCCGCATGCTACTATATATATAGATATATGGATTGCTTTCCTACTTAATGATAAGATTAGAGTTTTGATATTTCACTCTATCTATTGGATTCAATTAAGAGAAGGATATGCTATAGAATATATATTTAAAACTTAAACATTAGATTAACGTTATCTAATACTATATTTATCTTATTTGTTTTGCTTTTATTATTCATTTATTAATCATATTGACTTATTTTGTGATTATTCCTATTATTTTATTTTATTTTGTTTATTATATCTGCTCATGAACCCAATAATCTTTAGTTTAATATGATATAATACTTTTGTACCTATAAATAATCTCTATTTATAATTCCTTTCATTAATCTAAATATTATTTGTTTATTTTGCTTTACTAATACTAAATAATTTATTAACTTATTTTGGAAGATACACTTATTAAATTTAGATTATCATTGGTAAATATAATTTAAGATATTTTATTCACTAATTTTACCAAATCTTGGGAGGGGGTTTACAACTATTAGGAGTCAAATTCCAATGAAACTCCTCCTGGTGGACACTAAATGGACACAAGCTCCTAGAATCTCCTCTCCAAGTAGTGCTCCTTGCAATCCAAGATCCTAGGCCTCATTGATGAAGAAAATGAAAAGAAATGGAAGTGGTTGGAGCCAATTTGGTGGGACAAATGGAGTGGATTGGGGAAGAAGTAATTAGGGATGAACAAATGAAGTAAATGGTGTGCTAACGGAGCCTCTCTCCTAGGTTTTAGGTCCGGCCACATCCCTTCCCCTTTTGGCAACACACAAGGTCCATAATACCCCCTATTGGTTTGTCATGAAGGGTTAATTAATTAAGGGAATGGTTCAACTCCTAATGAAAAGAATATTCTATTCGTTCTCCTTAATCTAATGAGTCAAACCATGACTAAACTAAATAATTGAACCAATGGGTCAAGTCAAGTCTAGTTGTGTCCACTTGGCTCACTAGCACTAAGTCTAAGAAATAGGCTAACTACTAACCACTAATCACATAGTATGTTATAATTAGTTAGCACATAACCAATACATATAATAATAAATATTACTACCACTAATAAAATTCTACAATAATTATTGAAAAGACAAAAATATTCCTCTCCCAAAATTAGGTGGTTACATGCCTTCACTGCGAGGTAAGTGCAGGAACACCACTTGTTGTTGTGACTCAAAAGCAGTGTCATGCCCCAGTCCCAAAATATCGAGGGACTAGACACGTGGCAATGACCAGCAGCATACGCCGATGGACAAATCCAATTTAATGGACCCATCAGGGTGTACTTAAGCTGTAAAACAATAGTAAGGGTCTATGATACTAATCTCATCCACAGAAATGAATACAATCAATATGGAATATAAATCAACATCAAGTCTCAATAAAACATATCTCGGGGAACAACCCGATAATAAGTTTGATACATCAGTTCAATAAACAGGAAACAACAGAAATAACTGAGTATAGATAAGCAGATACTCAGGGGACATAGCAAGGTACAAGAATAACTGAGTATAGATAAGCAGATACTCGTTGGCGATCACCTCGTCCTCTGGTAATGGTACTACTCCAACTTTTGCTCCTGTCCCGTATACCTCGGGGTAGATCTCCTCTGCTAAACCTGGGGACATAATCCGGATTCCAGGTCCTCAGGGGACATAGCAAGGTACAAGAATAACTCAAGCCAAAATAAATGCAGTACAAAAATAAATGAATCAATAGGGTAAACTATATAACCAGTTATGTGATATGCAAGTTGAGAGCATCACTAGAACTCAGGCTGAGACCACTACAAGCTCTGTGTCGGGGAGCCGGTAGCAGTGATATCACTAGTAGAGTGCCTAGCTCTGATGTAGAGTCTAGAGCCTCATATTAATAAATATATATATATATAATCAGCCTGTAGCCTGTGTGTCTCTCCCCACCCAATGTAATCACACGTCTCATGTCCATGACACGCAAGATCATATCTAATGCAGCAAGTCATAATGATATATATGCATATGTATAAAGTATACATCACAAAACCTGTATCCTATACAGAATCACCATGAATATCTCAGGAAGATTATGTCTCATGAACAGTGTCAAGTGTCCTATGGTATGACGTACTTGATAATGCAAGCACAAAAATTTATAGGGTCGCGATATCAATCTCTAGGTGACATTACACAACTTCGCGTACAGCGTTAACAACCGAATATTATTCGGACGTTAAGTAATGTCATACGGTCCTAGGTTGAATAGTTATAGGTCAGAATAGATCAAGAGAATAATAATAATCAATTTACAGCAAGTATGACAAGGTACGCTTGCTTGGGGTTTGGTTTCCAACTACTGCTCTGGTATCAGCGGGATCTGCAGGTAATCCTCCGGTTGCTGAAATAATTATTACTATCATGTTCAGAAGATATCAAATAGCTAGAATTGCCTGTCCATAAGTCCAATTTGGACACAGGGACAAAAGTGACAGTTTTTGGTTAAAGCGGGGTCGACATATGGCCTGCTTCGCACCGAAAAATGTGCCAAAGATAAAATTCTCAAAATTTGTCAAACTTAGTGTCTACAAGTCCAGAATGATGATACGAATCCAACAGAATATCCAGAACTGGATTCCGATGAGCCGATCACAAAATCGCCCGTCAAGTAGAGCCGTGGGGCCCACGATATAGGATTTTGTCAATGTTCTTAGAATCGAACAAACTTGGGTCATAGGACCAGCGTATCGCTACGAGTCCGATGGCGCAAGTTTTGTTTCGAAACGACGAGTGTACACGAAGTTACAACGAATTTCAAAATAGGGTCGATATGGGGTATTGTCGACGGATACGCGTTGATTCCGGTGTGCAAGCACATCCAAATCAACTTTCGCAAAATTCCATACGTTTGTATTGACAGTGCGCACCTTTCGGTGAAGTTCGCATACGACCAAGTCGCTTCGTTTAACGGGACGTACCCAGTTCCGGGAAAATCAGGATTTTAAATAACCAATCTTTTGGTCATTTTCACCCTTAAATTAAATACAATCTATAGCTTAATAAATTAAACTAAAAATAGGGTTTAAAACTTGGTCATATGGTCTAAATTACTGTTCAAGCCAATTTTGAAATATTTATCAGGTTGGTCACAAAACAGTCGTGAACTGGGAAGTTCGGGATAATTTTTGATTTTTAGAAATTGGGGTTTTATTTTCTTGATTTTGCGTCGCGGTCTGTGACCGACACAGGACACGATACCCCTGTCTAATGGCATGGGGTTCGAGAGGGTCACGCAGGGAATAGGTTGTAACAGTTTGTTCTGAAAACAACACGACAAAGAGAGGACAGGACTTACCGGAACAGGGAATCGGATTCGTCTATTCTTCGCGTACGTGGACGACGCGGCGGAGCTCGGCCGGTCTGAGGCGACGCTGCGCTCGTCGACGGAGGGTAGGGCTGCTGTGCTCGACTACGGCGGCTGCTTGCTCGGTCTGCTGCGGCACTAGAGTCGCTGGGGAGGCTCGGGCGGAGGCGGCGTTTGGGTCACGACGGAGCAGTGTGGCCGGAGAGGTGGTGATTGCGGAGGGGAGACGTGGCAGAGGGGTTCAGGTGAAGTGGTGGTGGTTGGTGAGGGTGGCTCGGGTTGAGGGTCCATGGTGGAGCTGTGGCATCGTCGGGGCTCTGGCAGAGAGGGTGTTGGTGGTTGGGTCGAAGTCGGTGGCCGAGGTGGGTTTAAATAGGGTGGCCGGGCGTTAGGGAAGTGAAGAAGTCGGGGAGACGAAGGGGAAGGGAGGCCGGTGGGGGAGCCGAACGGAGGTGGTCAAGGAGGTGGAGAGGCGACGGGTCGCGGGGTGAAAGACGGAGGCGAACGGCCGCGGGGAGGTAAAGCGGCGGCGGCTGCCGGGGATCGAAAAGCTACAGTTACTGTAGCAGGCGGGTAGGCGGGTCTTAGCGGGTTCGGGTTTAGGATCCGGATCCGATCCGATCTATTAAGGTTTGGGTCGGGTTTCGGGTAGTGGGTCGGGTTTATATGGGTTTATTTAAAAATATTGTTTTTTGGTCTTTAAAACTAGTTTTTGGGTCCAATAAATTCCAAAAAAATGCAGTAAGTCTAATTATTTATTTTACACCCAAAAATATTATTTTTATAATATTTTAATATTTAATAAATTATAAAATTAATTTAATACCATAAAACATTTATTTTAATTAGTTAAAAATCACAGAAAATTTTCGAAAATTTATTTTTAAATTCTGAAAAAAATCTGGGGGTTTACAATCTACCCCCTTAAGAGGATTGCGTCCTCGCAATCAAAGAATAACGAAACATAACCGGTCAGAAGAGATGACGTGGTTGCAAAATATGTTTGAAAGCATGACACAAAGAAAGAATCATGATCAAGAAAAATTGAAGGATGAGGGTTAAGCAAAACACCTAGGGAAGGAATAAAATATTTTCTTGAACAATAAAAGTTAGGTAATTCAAGAGTGAAGGAATCAGGTTATGGTAAGAAACTACAGCTGAGGAAAACTAGTTTATCAATTATTAACAAGTTCAAAATACCAGATTTAGGGATAAGGTCATGAACTAACAGGCACGTGCTAAAGCAATGCTAGGAATAGATAGCTATGATAAAACTTAAATCTTACGCGTATTCGCTACTCTGCGAGTCTGTGCGTCCTCTATGGTCATCGCAAAAGCTTGTCCGCGTCCTTGTGGAGGTGCCCTCTGCTGTTGCTGGGCCTGCTGGAAGAGTGCTGCTTGTGGTGCCAAGGGTGGCCTCGGCTGATATCCTTCCGGTGCTAGTAAGGATTCTCGGTTAATCATCGGTGTTTCTCCTCGATGCATTGTGCAATCTCTGGCTAAATGTTGGCTGGATCCGCAAATCAAGCACATTCTCAACTTGTATCTGCACTCCCTCTCAATATGGCCTATCTTGCCACAGTAGTGACAAGTAGGAAGGAATGAGGCTCTTGGTACTGCTCTCGGTGGTGGATTTATCTGTTGTTGCTTTGCAGACTCCTCTTGTGATGCTCTGGTTGGTGCTGATATGAATGGCCGTTTTAGGCTGGACTCCCTCCTGGTGACGCGCTCTATGCGTCGGGCTGCAGCAAGAACGTCCGAGTATGAAGTAGGTGTAACAGATCCGATCAATCTCTGTAGTTCAAAGTTTAGTCCGTCGAAGAACTTTTCAGCCTTCTCCTCTTCTGCCGGGATCATGGTAGGGGCGAAGCAACTCAGACGAATGAACTCCGCATTGTATTCTGTCACTGTCATATTGTCTTCAGTGAGGCGATTAAACTTGTCCCGAAGTTCTGATCGAGCAATAGATGGAATATACATCTCCTGAAAGAGTTTAGAGAACTCTTCCCAAGTGACTCAGTCTGGTCCGAGTTGTGTCTTCTCACTTAACCACCAGTGATGTGCATTGTCCGTCAACTGCATCTGGACGGCAGTCATCCAACGCTCTCTTGGAAGCTCAGCTGTCTCTAATTGATGTTGAGTGTTTGTGAGCCACTTATGAACTACAGTGGGCTCTTCCTTGCCTGAAAAGGTGCAGGGCTTCAGCTGGCGGAAATCGGTGATAGATCATGTCGATGGCCGTCGAGCTGATAGGTTCGCCTTCTTCAGTACGATCACTATACTATTTCGTAAATTCTCTGCCTCGTGACGCTGAGCCTCTTGTTGAATCTGTTGTTGAGCTTGCATCATTGCGTAGATCATTTGAAATATCTGATGTCCATCCATAGCCTGCCCTTGTGGGAATACGGGCATTGGTGGAGTGAACTGTGGCGGAGGTGGAATGTCATCTCGTCGAAATCTAGAAGCATGCTGATTTGCTTGACTGCTTCGATGAGTGAAGGGATCTCCACTGAATAGCGTCACTTCATCTTCTCCGTATGTGGCTACAGCACCTTGTGGTGTTCTTGCAGGAGTTTCGTCATTTGCTCGTGGATCCATTACTCTGTATCCAAAATAAACTATAAAAGGCACATAGAGCAATCAAGGCAGGATGCAAGTCAAGAAATTTGAATCCGATAGAGATTAAGAACGATTCAATCAAGTGGATGAGATCCTATAACTTATCATATTCTTGTCGCAGGCTTGTTCGATTCCTTAGTTGAAACCGAACAATTTAGTCATTGACCTACATGGGCCACCACAAAAACTATGTCATGCCCCAGTCCTAAAATATCGAGGGACTAGACACGTGGCAATGGCCAGCAGTACACGCCGATGGGCAAATCCAATTTAATGGACCCATCAGGATGTACTTAAGCTGTAAAACAACAGTAAGGATCTATGATACTAATCTCATCCACAGAAATGAATACAATCAATATAAAATATAAATAAACATCAAGTCTCAATAAAATATGTCTCGGGGAACAACCCGATAATAAGTTTGATACATCAGTTCAATAAACAGGAAACAACAGAAATAACTGAGTATAAATAAGCAGATACTTAGAAGAAATCATCGGCGATCACCTCGTCCTCTGGTAATGGTACTACTCCAACTTTTGCTCATGTCCCGTACACCTCGGAGTAGATCTCCTCTGCTAAACTTGGGGACATAATCTGGATTCCAGGTCCTCAGGGGACATAGCAAGGTACAAGAATAACTCAAGCCAAAATAAATGCAGTACAAAAATAAATGAATCAATAGGGTAAACTATGTAACCAGCTATGTGATATGCAAGTTGAGAGCATCACTAGAACTCAGGCTGAGACCAATACAAGCTCTGTGTCGGGGAGCCGGTAGCAGTGATATCACTAGTAGAGTGCCTAGCTCTGATATAGAGTCTAGAGCCTCACAATAATAAATATATATATATAAAATCAGCCTGTAGCCTGTGTATCACTTCCCACCCAATGTAATCACACGTCTCATGTCCATGACACGTAAGATCATATCTAATGCAGCAAGTCATAATGATATCTATGCATATGTATAAAGTATATGTCACGAAACCTGTATCCTATACAGAATCACCATGAATATCTCAGGAAGATTATGTCTCATGAACAGTGTCAAGTGTCCTATGGTATGACGTACTTGATAATGCAAGCACGAAAATGTATATGGTCGCGATAATAATCTCTAGGTGACATTACACAACTCCGCGTACGGCGTTGACACCCGAATATTATTCGGACGTTAAGTAATGTCACACGGTCCTAGGTTGAATAATTATAACTCAGAATAGATCAAAAGAATAATAATAATCAATTTACTGCAAGTATGGCAATGTACACTTGCCTGGGGTTTGGTTTCCAACTGCTGCTCTGGCATCAGCGGGATCTGCAGGTACTCCTCCGGTTGCTGAAATAATCATTACTATAATGTTCAGAAGATATTAAATAGCTAAAATTGCCTGTCCATAAGTCCAATTTGGACACATGGGCAAAAGTGACAGTTTCTGGTCAAAGCGGGGTCCACATGTGGCCCGCTTTGCACTAAAAAATGTGCCAGAGATAAAGTTTTCCAAATTCATCAAACTTAGTGTTTACAAATCCAGAACGATGATACGAACCTAACAAAATATCCAGAACTGAATTCCGATGAGCCGATCACAAAATCGCCCATCAAGTAGAGCCGTAGGGCCCACGATACGGGATTTTGTCAACATTCTCAGAATCAAACCAAACTTGGGTCACAGGACCAGCGTATCGCTACGAGTCCGATAGCGTAAGTTTCGTTTCGAAACGACTAGCGTACACGAAGTTACAATAAGTTTCAGAACAGGATCGATACGGGACGTTGTCGACGGATACGCGTTGATTCCAGTGTGCACGCACATCCAAATCAACTTCCGTGAAATCCCACACGTCTGTATTGATAGTGCGCACCTTTCGGTGAAGTTCGCACATGACCAAGTCCCCTCGTTTAACGGGGCACACCCAATTCCGAAAAAATCAGAATTTTAAATAACCAATCTTTTGGTCATTTTTACCCTTAAATTAAATACAATCTACAGCTTAATAAATTAAACTAAAAATAGGATTTAAAACTTGGTCATATGGTCTAAATTACTGTTCAAGCCAATTTTGAAAATATTTATCAGGTTGGTCGCAAAACAGTCGTGAATTGGGGGAGTTCGGGATAATTTTTTATTTTCAGAAATTGGGGGGTTTATTTTTCTAATTTTGCATCGTGGTCTGCGATCGACACAGGACACGATACCCCTGTCTAATGGCATGGGGTTCGAGAGGTCACGCAGGGAATGGGTTGCAACAGTTTGTTCTGAAAACAACGCGACGAAGAGAGAACAGGACTTACCGGAACAGGGAATCGGATTCGTCTATTCTTCGCGTAAGTGGATAACGCGACGAAGCTCGGCCGATCAGAGGCGGCGCTGCGCTCATCGGCGGAGGGTAGGCTGCTGTGCTCGACTGCAGCGGTTGCTTGGTCAGTCTGCAGCAGCACTGAGTCTTCGGGGAGGCTTGGGCGGAGGCAGCGTTGGGGTCACGGTGGGGCAGTGTGGCCGGAGAGGTGGTGATTGCGGAGGGGAGACGTGGCAGAGGGGTTCAGGTGAAGTGGTTGTGGTTGGGCTGGGGTCGAGGGTCCACGATGGAGCTGTGGCATCGTCAGGTCTCTAGCGGAGAGGGTGCTGGTGGTTGGGTCAAAGTCGGTGGCCGGGGTGGGTTTAAATAGGGTGGCTGGTGGCCGGGCGTTAGGGAAGGTGAAGAGGTCGGGAGACGAAGGGGAAGGGAGGCCGGCGGGGGAGCCGAACGGAGGCGGTCAGGGAGGTGGAGAGGCGACGGGTCGCGGGGTGAACGGAGGAGGCGAACGGCCGCTGGGAGGTGAAGCGGCGACGGCTGCAGAGGATCTAAAAGCTACAGATACTATAGCAAGCGGGTAGGCGGGTCTTAGCGGGTTCGGGTTTAGGATCCGGATCCAACCCGATCCATTAAGGTTTGGGTCGGGTACGGGTCGGGTTTCAGGTAGTGGGTCGAGTTTATATAGATTTATTTAAAAAATTGTTTTTAGGTCTTTAAAGCTAGTTTTTGGGTCCAATAATTCTAAAAATTACAGTAAGTCCAATTATTTATTTTACACCCAAAAATATTATTTTATAATATTTTAATATTTATTAAAATTATAAAATTAATTTAATACCAGAAAACATTTATTTTAATTAGTTAAAAATCAGAGAAAATTCCGAAATTCATTTTAAATTCTGAAAAAATCTGGGGGTTTACAAGCAGCCATACACACTCACTTCTCATGAATTTTAACATGGTCCACCCTTATAACTTGATACTCCAAAACCCCAAAGTGCACATCATTTCAGTCAAGATACCACATCACAACACATCAATATGATACACTGAAATAGTACCAAAATAACCCTTATATTGTATACACAACACCACTCCTCACTGTCCTTAATGCACTGAACACTCTTCCATGCCACAAATACTAATTCTTGAACACACAACAAAGCTCTATAAACATACTAAGGGATACACAACACCACATACTAACACAAGCACCAAACAACAAACAATTGACGTGCACAATCTAGTGCCACACACCAAGTACCATGATACTCAATGATACACCATCACAACTCTCCACTATCATGATACAAACCCTTAAATCACATTGATACACATTATAATATATACATAACTAAAATAGCTATTTATAATGCAATTAAAGGAGAATGACACTCTAGAACACCAATACATAGAAATACCCAAATTATCGACACGTATCATGGCGTATCATGATACGACGTACACGTATCCAATTATGGATATGTAGACACTCTCAAACAAGCAATTAGACACCAAATAAACCTAATAAACAATATGACAACCATTTGGTTAACCAAATTTGGTTTTTCTCTAATTTGGCCACAAAAACCATCATAACTATCATAATAGAGGCTTCTAGCACCTATTTCTTCCCCATAAGGGTGGTCCTTAGCCATAGGTGATTTCATAAAGGACCAATACCACAAATTAACCATGAAATCACTAGCAATAGAGAAATATATTTATTGGAAGTCAGATCCCAATGAAATTCCTTTAAATGGACACGTAGAGATTGGAATGGACACGAGCTCCTAGAAATCACTCATCCAAGTAGTTCTCCTTACAATCCAATCTCCCAAGCCTCCATGGAAATGAATTTGATTAGAAATGTGGATAATTTAAGTAAAATTTGGTGGGAGGGTTGGTCTCAATTTGGGGATGAACTAAATTAGGGCAAAATAGAATAAAAATGACAAATGAAGGAGCTACTCCCCTATATATAGGGCCAGCCTCTTAACCCTAGGTTTAGGTTAATGCACAAAGTCTAATTTGTCCATATTGGTTATCATGAAGGAATATTTAATTAGGAGGAAGGGATCAATTATAAAAGGGAATATTCTATTCATTCATTAATGGAAACTAATTTAAGTCATGATTAGTCTAATTGGTCTAGTATGTGTTGAGCCAACACTAAGTCTAACTAACTAACTAACTAACTAACTAGCACACTCGTGAAAAATAAATATATTAGAACTATTTATATAATATAATAACATTTATATGAAATGACAAAAATATTCCTTTTTCGGAATAAGGTGGTTACACCTACTTAGCTCTTTTTCACTGATCGAGCAACTAAGCACACCTTTGGATACATTTGCTCATTTTTGCTAGCTGAGCACCCTTGCACGTTCCCACTAGTCGAGTACCTTGCTCGTTACCATCAGCCGAGCACCCAGGAGATCTAACATTTTGTCATATCGATCCGGTTGACTATAGAACCAAATGACATATTCATCCATACCATTATTTTGTGTGCAAACCACAACGTCTTGCTCCACCTTAGGCGTGTCGGACCCACCTTTAAAGCCAATTCATGTAGTTTCCTATAACCTTAGGTATGATCCACCTTCATACTACCTTATAGAGGATGCTCCTACTCCACCTTGAGAAGAGAGTCCGTATAATCTAATTATACACATGAACGTTCAGCACAATATATCTCGAACCAATTAGAGCTGCCCAAATCAGTTTCATAACCTTGAGCTCTAATACCACATGTTGAAAACGTGGTATGACATGAACCGGAGTTGGCCCATGAGGTACGATGTTGGACTAGGCCCATATGCCTTGAACAATTTTTTTTATGTAAGGACTGAACCAATCTTAATTATCTACACTTCATGATCCCACCTTCTACCCGATGTGAGACTAATTGTGACCCCCTCTTTAAGGGCTCAACCAAAAGCGAGATATAATCCAACAGTATATATATATATATATATATATATATATATATATATATATATATATATATATATATATATATATATATATAGGCCGGCCCTGGCCCAAGGCAGCCAGGGCGACCTCCTAGGGCCCACAGACTAGGAGAGCTTAAAAAAATTAGTTCAAATATAAATATATTAATAATTTTGTATCTAAAATAGAATTAGTATGTACCATGTACCCCTCTAACACAAAAAATGTTGTATTGCAGTGGTTATAACTTTGGACTTGCATACTATAGGTCCTTAGTTCAAATCTTAGTGATAATATTTTTTTTAATTTACTTTTATTTTCATTTTTAAATATTTTTACATTATATATGGGGGTTCACTTTAAAAGGTCGGACCCTCATGAGCTAAGGGCCGACCCTGCACCAAGTGTACACCAATTACACTAGGATATCACATTCCAATAACACCAAGACCTTGCGATACAACAATCATAAATGCAATTACTAATCTATAGTATTCCCATTGGAAAATATATATAGTAATTTGTCATGAAACTTATAAAATAGATAGATCTAATAACAATTATATGCATTTGACAATAAAGAGACACCAATACATCACTAAATCTAACTATGCATATCATGGCGTACCATGACATGGACACTACATATCCAATTGTGGACACTAGGACACAAGAACAAGCCAATTAGACATCAAAGGTCCTATTGATGACACAATACAAATATATGGTGGACATAATTCATAATTCTACCAAATTGAGCATAGAAATCATCATTCCACATGGTAAAAACCTATATCTACCAAATTTGAAGCTTCTAACACCTATATCTAGCATTAGAGAGTCAATTTCACCTATGAGAGGGTTCCTATTGGTTCAAATTGAGTTTCCTACCATAAAAATTGGAAAAATAAAGGAATTACTTATTGAGAGTTGGATTCCAATGAATCTCGACGAATTTGGACACGAAAAGAATGAATTGGACACGATCCTCCTAATTTAGCTCCTCTACAATTGTCCTCATTGGGTTCTAAGTCTTCTAGCTCTCTATGGAAAGTAAAATGAGTGGAAATTGAGTTGAATTGGTTAGAATTTAAGGGAAATTAGAAGTGGCTTAGGGAAGAAGAAGAAGGAAATGACCTGCATGGGCCACCATAAAAATATGTCACGACCCGCACCCGGATATTCGAGCATGAGTACATGGGTACGTCCAGCCTACATCGCAGCATCGGTGGTAGAACGATGTCTAGATCATCACTATATAACTAACAATATCACACAATAATATCCATTTCATAAGGAGAACAATAATATAACAATATAATATACTCAATCACAAATTTAAAGAAGATAAGACACGATATGATATATAGAGAATCAAATCCAGAGTCACAAGTTCTAAACAAGTCTAGATAAACAAACAACAAGTCTAAAATCCAAATATAACAGTCCATGTAATCCAAATAGTATCCAGAGACAGATCCAGTAGCAATACTAGAAATAGGAACTAAGATAACTAGATACTCCGGGTTAGACCTCCCGACAATCACTCCAAGCTACTCGTAAGCTACATGGTCCAACTCTGCTGCTACACCTTCCTAGGGTCCATAATATGTGGGATACGTTTCTCTAGGCAATCCCCTAAAAATATTATTCAGTCAGGATAGAACAAGTACAACTCCAATAGCACTTCTAATATACGAGAAAGACTATAAAAACATAATAGTAATGTAATACATGATGAATATATAAGCATAGAGTCATGGTGCAAAAATTAGAGCAAAACAGATAAATATAGAAGCATGGAAAGTAAATAAAGTGGATATATAAGTATGGCAGTAAGATAAGTCAAATATGCGAAATCCAGTAAGTATAGTAATGTGTGAATGTATTCGGCAAATATAGAGTGAAACCAGTAAGGCTGCACCTAGCTAGTATGTTAAAATATCATTTTTGACATGTAAACGTGTAGGGGTAATGTACGGTATCCCACACGTGAAATGTGTGAGTGCTATCATTCTAGATTGGACCTGAGGGGGTGGTTCCAGATTTTAGGAACGTTACATGTCTACTAAGGTATTTACTTGTCCAACTAGTATTAATGGATCCAAGTTTCGACACGTGGATCAATATAAAGCCAGTCAGACAACATAAATAATGTCAATAAGAGTCCTGATATAGGTGATGCTAGTAAATGAGTCCTAATGGGCTAGTAAGTATAAACAACGTATCTCAAAGATGAATCCAAATAATACTACTCTGTGTAACCATCGTATCGAGAATCAAGTAAAACAATACTATAAACATGAATCATAGTAGTTATCAAGTAAGAAAACTATCAGAAAATGTACTCATCTGTGATTCGATGCTGGTGGTACTGGTCCGGTACCAAATCCAAGTCCAAGAAACCTATTTATGAATAATTCACATCAATAGGTGGAATGATAGTTAAGTATTGAATTAAAATATTAGATATGAGTGAGGTAATGGGTAAATAAACTAAGATACTATATATATATATATATATATATATATATATATATATATATATATATATATATATATATATATATATATATATATATATATATATATACCTACTAGTATGACCTAGAAAACCTAGAATTAGCTTGCTATTAATTAGTATGGCTACATATGCCAAATAAATAGGTAATTGATGAACCCAAAACTAGATAATTAACTAGTTTGACCATATTAACCTAGAATTGACCTCAAAATTAAAACATGACTTGTTAAGCTTAATATTGAATCCAAATCACATATTGACATTGTAAATTCATATATAGGTAACTTGGACTCCAGTTCGGACACTAACTTGTGTTCACAGCTCAGGACCACATGCAATTACATTCTCTGGTAGTTTCCTTACTTGATAATTACTATAATACATGTAATTAGTGATGTACACTTGATTTTTGACATGATGGTACATGGATTGGTATATATTGTCATGTCCCGATCTCCTACAGGATCACCCATTCCCGCTGAATGCGAATCACCATGCTAGTGCTCCCGCAGGATGATCGTTTCCATCATGACGTGATATCATGCAAGCACAAGCTGCGTCCGCGTAAGGCCAGGTCCGAACAGGCGATGAAATAACTAAGCCACAAAGTCGCACAAATAGTCTCCAATACAGCGAATATTTGAACGACACGAGTCAACTGTTGTTCGATAACTAGTTCGCAAAGTCGATATAGCGGAAGCATAGAATGAACACAAGTATGAAACAAAATAAGCACTTTATTAATTTTGAATAAGTATTACAAGCAGTGTTAGGCCAAGATTATAAGTCGCTCAAGCTCTCTCTCTCAAAACAATAAAAGTATGCCAAGTGGCTTACAATTGTCAAATGATAGATAGGCGATATTCTAACATTATGTCCTGTATATGTGCTTCAGATCCGGATATAATACTCCAAGGCTCCAGAGCGAACTTCACGTCTTAGCGCGCACGAGAGGGTACTCTGCACCGAACGAGGTTCTCCCGCACCTTGCAAGCAACCTGGTGGGTTATTAGTACATTGAATGCACTGGTGGGGAGGCTTCTCCCCCGCTCGACTAATCCAAACTCATTCATTTAGTTACGGGCACAGTCTATTATATTTTCTTTCTAGCCTTGCCTTAAGATCATTTTCAGGGCATATGATGAAAAGCCTAAACTCGTGTGGCAGTACGTCGTGCCATATAAGAGTAACACGACTGAACTTACCAACTTACCATTCGTCCTTCCCTGTCCAAGGTAAACCAAGTTAAACCGAGCACGAATATATATATGAAATTAAGGAATGACATAAGCAAACACAAGTGTCACGAGCGTATTTCTGACTTAGGTGAATGAGTTACTCAGGTTACTCAGGTGTGTTACACTAGATTGTTCAGGCTTTCAAATTTACTTGATTCAATGCAATAACTTGCACACGGATTACCGCTAAACGAGATAACTTAATCTATATAAACATGTTAGTAGTAGCCTACGCATGGTTATTGGGTGCTAGCCCCCCCCCCCCCCCCCGTGCACAATACTTGAGACTATTAAGACATGAAGCGGTCACTAGCATATCCATAAAGGACGAGTTATAGTCTCTAGGCGGTTAGATGCGTGAGGTATGAATCGCTACACGCCATCTTTGCCTGGGACTGTATGGGGTGCAACGCAAGGCCATGGGGCATTTTACTCCATCCCGCCCACTCAACATGCGACTACCATGACATGAATTCCGTCCGGATCGGATTGGCCCAGGTACCCCGACGACCGTCCACGGAATAAGAAAATCTCCCTTGTGCACCAAGTTTTCCGTTACCATGCAAGTCTTGAGTCTTCCAGATTCACGACAAGACATGTACAGGTTCATTCTTTTGATTTATGTTCACAAACTTATTGGCTCTCAAAGCCGTCTGATTCTTGTCCTGAACGAGTATTGCTCCATAAGCTGTCTTGATCATGTTCTCGCTTAACTTTGACTTGATGCAGTCACCTAATTCAGGAACTGCCTTGGCGACCTAACGGTCCCGAATACTTCTAGGTTCAGACTTGCACGGAACGACTATTTGATAGTCTCCCAGCAAAAATTAGATGATTCAAGACATGAATTGTGTTACTTGACCGTGACATAAAACTATGTAACAAGCATTGAAATGAGAAGAGAGCGTACTAGTTAGCACGTAAGGCAGGTAATCATTGAAACAGTAAAACATAATCCTTTACACTAGTACGAGTCTAAAGGGTTAGTATATTAAAACCGTGCGTTGGCATATAGAGTGACGCATAAGAAATTCTATCAAGTTACTTCGTTTTCCATGTTCTAGACAAGAAACACAAGATGGAATTATTTCTTTATCTAGGTGCGTTGTATTTTTTATTAGCATGCATGGGTGATTCACCTAAAGACTAACATATATCGTCCATGTTTTATGTGTGCAAGCTAAGGAAAGACAGGTTCATCGTAGCCACCCACCTTAGCGATGATTCGCATCGGCCGAGCGATACTCCGAGCTCTCTTTTGAAAGTCTAAGTCTGAACTCCTGAAGGGCCAAGTTTGAATCATTTGCCTCAAGCAAGTCTTCTCACTATGCAAAGCGGGACGGGTCGTCGCACTTATGTCGTTTGAATCGACTATCCACATTGATGCGGAGCGGATCGTTACATATATATTGGATCCTCAGTCATAAGATGTTACATTGTTCATCGTATTAATATTAGACATTGTTTATCGTATTGATATTAGACATTGATCATTGTATCATAACATGTCATAGTTGGATCCATTGTACTAGTTGGGGCGAGAAAGTGCTAGTTAGATATGTGATCATACCCATAGACATTGTGGTAGTGTAGACATTGACTACTAGCTAATCATACACTTCACGTATGATTGAGCTAGCTTCCCTTAGTGTAGACATTGAATTGTCCAAGCCGATCACATATCTAAACTAGTATTTCAAAATACTTAGTTATTATAGTTCTTCTCTATTTCACTTCATATATGCTGATTATGCCAAATTGCTCTTATATATATAATCCTCTTTACTTGCCATGATATGATATCAGTTCTACATTGCTCATCATATATTATATTTACTATTATTATTTTATAGTCTTTATCATGTATTGTAACTGCTATTGGGTTGTACTCGTCCATCCTGATTGGAGAATATTTTTAGGGGATTGCCTGGAGGACTGATGTCCTATATATTACGGACCCCAGGAAGGTGTAGCGACAGAGTTGGGCCATGTAGCTCAGGAGTACCTTGGAGTGATTGCCGGGAGGTCTAGCCGGAGTATCTAGTTATCTTAGTTCATTTATTAGTATTTTGGTACTGGGTCTGTCTCCGACAACTACTTGAGACTTAGGATATTATATTTGGATTTTAGACTTGTTGGTTGTTGTTTAGACTTGGTAGACTTGTGACTTGAATCTCATTTCTCTTTATATCATAGTGTGCCTTATCTTCTTTAGATTTATGATTGAGTATTATATTGATATATAATTGTTCTTCTTATGGAGTTGGATATTATTGTATGAGATAGTTAGTTATATTGTGATAACCTAGACATCGTTCTACCGTTGATGTTGCGGTATAGGCTGGACGTACCCACGTACTCATGTCCGAATATCTTGGTGCAGGTCGTGACACATTTTTATGAAGTAAAATAATACTATAAAACATGAATCATAGTAATTATCAAGTAAAAAAAAACTATCAGAGAATGTACTCACCTATGGTCCTGGGTTGAGAACACAAGTCAATATCGGAATTGGAGTCCAAGTGACCTATATATATATTAATTTCCATGTCAATAGGTAATTTGGAAAAAGAAGAAGAAGCTTAACTAGCCTTAATTTAGGTTTCTAATTCAATTCTAGGTCATTATAGTCAAACTAGGTCAATACCTATTTTTGGGTTCTTAAATACCTACTTGGTTGGCCTATATAGTTATCTTAGCCTATCCTCCTTAGAAAATTTCGTCCTCGAAATTTAAAGTCAATCACACTCACTCTAGGTCAAACCCCCAACAATCACAGTCAAGAATTTCTACCTATACAACATGCAAAATCAGGGTCCTACTGGTCGTGTTATCACAGTCTCAATCAGGGTTACTACACTATCTACCACAGCACAAGAAAATCTAACAAGTACTAATGAAGCACACCACAGGAATGGAAAAGGACAGGAAGAAGAAACAAGAGACAGACCTGCTAACCCGACACCCGTAGCATCGGCCTCCTCGACCGTCAACGCATAAGCCCTGCCCTGCTGGGGTGTATCCCTCTGCTGGTGCGGGGCATAATGCTGTGCCACAGGTGGCCTAGCTCCAACTCTCTGATCCTGTGCTCCACCCAATGGAGGTGCAATGGGGCAATCTCGCATCTGGTGAGCAGCGAATCCACAGAACAAACACACCTTCAGCCTCCTCCTACAAACATCCCAAATGTGTCCTGCCTTCCTGCAGTAGGCACAAGTGGGTACCCTCTGATCCTGACCCTGCTGCGCTGCCTTCTGCACATAGGGACGCTTAGCTGGTCCCGCACTACCACTGGCACTGCCTGAATTATCCCTGCCTCTCTTGGACTTGAGCTCCAAGTCATCCTCTGCTCTCTGAGCGTCTCCTACTATCTGCTCGAAAGTTGCCTCGCGGTCGCTCCTGGTCAAAGACTTGACCGCCATAACCAAGCCCTTGCGAAACTTTCTCGCCTTAGCTGCCTCACTCAAGCCATCTACAAATCTGCCCAGACGGCAGAACTCCGCTGCGTACTCGTCCACTGTCATGCTCCCTTGGACGAGTGCCTCGAACTGGCTCTCCAAAGCACTGAGCGCCACATCTGGGAAAAACTTCTCCTTAAAAAGCCTCTTGAAAGCCTCCCAAGTCAGCCCTGGCGCTGCGATCCTCGTATCTGTGCGATACCACATCAAAGCGAGGTCGAACATCTGACTGCCCGCTGCCTCTATCTGTATGCTGTCTGGAATCTGCGCCAGCCTGAAGATCCCCTCGATCTACTCTATCCAGTCATCCGCGTACAGGATCCCTTCTGTACCACGGAACTCCTTGGGCCGCATCCTCTGAAAGTTAATAATACTGCCTGGCCTCGGATGCTGAATCTGATCTGCCTGTGGCTGAATCTGTGCCACCCTATCCACTGCCGTCATAGCCACCTGGTGGACGTTCTCAATGCCCAGCCTCATCACATCCACCTGACGGTGCTGCGTATCCATCATCTCCCTGAAGAACGCAAACAACTGTGCGACATCTACTGAAGCAGGAAGTGGTGGAGGAACCACCGGAACGACTGGGGTAGTCCTCGGATCGACAGGTGAAGAAGAATCCCCGAGAGAAGCAGATGTTCCCTCAACCGCAGGAGTGGTGAGTGGAGCGATAGCAGCTTCCTGAATACGAGCTGGACGAGAGGTAGCAGACCTCTCAGTGGCAACTGCTGGAACGGTGCGATGGGATCGTGTCTTCGGAGGCATCCTGAACACAGATCAAAAGAAGTCAATACGGCGCAAGATACGATATCATCAAAGAAGGACAGTAATATCTCAAAAGAAATCAATTTCAGAATAATTAGATCGGAATTGTTCCTAGTCGTGATTGAGTACACTCTCATCCTAGATCCTAAATCCTATAGCAGGCTCGCAGCAGTACAACTAAGTTGTTGTACCACTACGACATCGCACTAATTGCGAATCGAGACCTGCATGGGGCCGCCACCAAAAATGTGTCACGACCCGCACCCAGAAAATCGGGCATGAGTCGTGGGTACGTCCAGCTTACGCCGCAGCATCGGCGGTAGAACGTTGTCTAGGTCAACTATCTAGATAATAATCTCACACAAAAATCGGCCATGACCTCTCCAAAAGGAGGGCAACCACACAAACAATATATAAACCTGTCAAGATCTCAACTCCAAACGGAGGAGCAAATATCATAATGATAATCTCAAGTACTCAATCACGAATCTAAGCACGATAAGATGACAAAGAAGACTAATAACTCCAAATTCTAACCAACAACAACTACAACCACCACAACATCAATAATAATAATACATCATCTAAAAATAATATACAAACAAGGTCTCAATCCAAAACCGGAGACAAATTTGGTGCTAAAAGCTAATAAAAACAATAGCAAGGTCTCAGTGATCCCGGCTACCAACCCGGAAATCACTCCTAAACTAGAGGGTCCCTGTCTGCACCATCGACAGGCTTAGGTCCATAAAACGTCGGACACCACTCCTCCGGATACTCTGAAAAATATGTCCAGTCAGGACTGGAGCAAGTACATCTCTAACAGCAGTTCCATTTAAATGATAAAAACTATAAAACAGTTATAGCAAGTAGCAAGAAGAATGAAGCAAGTATGAAACAAGAAATATATAAGTCACTGGTGCATAAGGGTAAAGATGCATGGATATCAGAGCAAGATAGTAATAACTACAAGATACAGGAAATCTAAGCTAAGATCAAGTCCGTGCACATGAACGTGTAGTGAGTCCAGCATGAAAATATGTAGTGAGTCAAGTCCAGAAACATGTAAGTGAGACAAGTCAAGAAATGCGTGAGAGTCCAGACTATAAAGAATGAACTCGGTGTCTTCGAAATACTTGTTTCGACATGTAAACGGCTAGGGGTAAGTACGGTTCACCGCGCACTGGGTGCGCGGCTGCTATCATTCCAGATTAGACCAGAGGGAGTGATTCCTGATGATGCCAGATAGGAATATTTACATGTCTACTCGAGTATTTCCTCGTCCCGACTAATACAAGTGGATCCAAGACCCGACACGTAAATCAAGATGAGTCCAGCCTGAACATGAATGATGCCTGTAGTGATGCCTGTAGGTGATGCCAGTAGGTAATTCCAGAATAGAGGCCAGAAACATGAAATATACATGTCGTAAGTAAATGAATCCAGAAATATCAATCAGTGTCCCGTGTTGTGCCAGAATAATCAGATGATACTATACTAGAAGCTGAATCATAATAATCATCAAATAATGAAAACTATCAGAGAATGTACTCGCCGGACGTCCTGAGCAACTGGCGATCCGAACTGGTGTCGCAAGGACCTAATGCGAAAAGCAAGGTTAAACATGGTTCTAATGAGTTAAACAGATATAAAATAACTAAAAATAGGCTTCTAGGGTCGTTCTAGGTCAAACGGGTCAAACCGGTGAAATCTGGGTCAAAAAGTCAACTCTAGGTCTAAAAAGTCAACTCTGGGACAAAACTAGGTCAACAGTTGACTTTGGCGGTCAACCGAGTCAACTACGGTCAAGTCTGGGTCAAACTAGGGTGCTCCTGAAATTTTAGGTCAAACCGAGGTCATTAAGCTAGAAAACTCACAAACTCGCCTCCTTGAGATACCGGGATACCCTCAGTATCCGATACCTCGACCTAGGCTATATACCCCGCCTATACCCTCTAAAACCTATGCTAGCACGCGTAAATATATACACATAAGCATATAAAAATTACTCAAATATAATTCCTAGGCTATTGCTCAAAAACCCCGCTAGAAACCCAATACCTTGGTTATCTTAAGGTATTGAGATACCTCGGTATCTCAAGGTATTGAGATACCGCTCTAAACTCAACCCGACTACCCCTCTAGCTAACTAACTATGCATAAACATATATATCTAGCTATAATCTAGGCTAAAATACATATATCTAATACATATAGGCATATACCTAGGTATCTACATACCTTACCTTACCTTAACTTACCTTACCTTACCTTACCCTCCTCATAAATATATATGTATCCCTATATCTAGATATCTAAACTATCTACCTAGCTATATGTATATACCTATACATATAGATCTATATATCTAGCTATCCCTCTACCTATCCATCTACCTATCTAGTTATCTATCTAACTATCTAACTAGTTATCTATATCTAGTATTTACCTATCTAACTATCTATTAATCTATCTATCTACCTAATTATCTATCTATCCTACTATCTATTCTATCAGTTAAACCATCTATATAATTATCTATTCTAACTATCTTAGACATCTATCTATCTAACTATAGATATATATATCTATACATATCACTCTCTCCCTCGCTCGCTGCTAGCTGTTGCTGCTGCTTACCCTGCTGCTGCTGCTGCTTAAAACTGCTGCTGCTGCTGCTTTTCACTGCTGCTGCTGCTGCTTTTCATTGCTGCTGCTGCTACTGCTTTTTACTACTGCTGCTGCTGCTTTTCACTGCTGCTGCTGCTGCTTATTCTGCTGCTGCTGCTGCTTTTCATTGCTGCTACTGCTGCTGCTTTTTAAATGCTGCTACTGCTGCTGCTGCTTTTTAAATGCTGAAGGCTGCTTTTTAAATGCTGAATGTTGCTGCTTTTTAAATGCTGAATGCTGCTTTTTAAATGCTGAATGCTGCTGCTGCTGCTGTTCATGCTGCCTGCTGCTGCTGTTCAGTCCACCCCCCTCTCACTCTCTCACACACACAACCATATACAGACACACATATATATACATATATCTATATATATATATACAACCATATATCTATATATATATATATATATATATATATATATATATATATATATATATATATATATATACACTAATATATATATATATACACTAATATATATATATATATACACTAATATATATATATATATATACACACACACACTCACACACAAATCAACACACACACACATAATCATATACACAAACACATATCTATATATATACATATATAGGGACACATATACATATAAATATATATATATAAATATACATATATACACATAACACAACACACAATGCACAACGCCCACAACGCCCACAACGTCCCACCAACGCACGCCCAACGACCCTGACACTCACCAACGCCCTAAAATATATATAATATAACTCGAAAACTCTAGCACACACTCCCCGATACTAATCCAACGCGCGCACAAGCCCGAAACAAGGAAACCAAGTCGAAATGGCCGTTCGGTCATTTCGACGAACACGTGGTGCGCGGTTCGGAAAACCTCCTGAAACGCACACCAAACGAACTCGGAATCGGCCCAAAATTTACCCACGCGCTCTAAACGATGTCTAGATCTTAGAAAATGCACTCCCGCGTCGATTCTAGGCCCGTGGCGGAAACGCGCACGCACTTAGAATCGGCGACGATAAAAAGCCCCAAATTCGTCCGAAACGCCCGTTTCTCCGCGACACGACTTCCCGTGTCCAAACGGTGACACGCACTCACCCTCTCGACACCCGACAACGTCTATCTAGGTCCGTCTAACCTAGGGCATCACCCAAAATTGGGCCAAATTCGGATTCCACCCGAAATTGACACAAAACCTAATGTTAAAGTCTCCAAACACTACCCAACTAGTTCCAACTTCCTCCCACGGGTAGCCTAAGGGTCTAGGAAGGTTCTAAAATATTAATTACACTATAAAAGAGTAATTACAAGGGGAAATTTAGGGTTTACCTCTTGGGAGTTGGAATCCCAAGCCAAAATCTCAAGAATGCTCCAAATCCTCCAAATCAAGCTTCCAAGCTCCCAAATCTAGCTCCAACTCCAAATCTAAGCTCTACCCACCTAGGTTGGGGAAGAATGTAGGGTTAGGGTTAACACAAGTAGAAGAAATGGAAGGAGGAAGGAGAAAAAAATGAAGAAACTTACTTGTGAAGGAGAAAGGAAGAAGAAGAAGTAGTGGAGAAGAAGGAGAAGAAGAAGAAGAAGAAGAAGAGAATGGGAGAAAGGGGCTGCTGGTTCCACGGGTTGGGGAGGTAGGTTGGGGCCGGCCATGCCAAAAATAAAGGGTTTACAAGTTCCAAATTCCCAAAACGCCCCTACTTGACTTGGTTTCGGGTTCCGGGTTCCAAAAGCACTCAAACTAGCTCCAAATCTCTCCCACTAACCTTCTAAAAATAAAATAAATATTTCTAAGCCCCAAAATAATTCTCACAAGGGTGTGGGCTGGGTCGGACATGGGTCCACTAGGGTCTGACATGGGTCCAGGCTAGCCAAAATTCTAAAACAATCAATAAAAATATAATACAATCATTAATTAATTATAAATACAATTAATAAAAAATAATGCATAATTAACTAAATAAAAAATAAAAAAATATATCCGGCTCTGGAAATGGGGTGGTGACAGTCATCATCATCATTCACGTGACACATCTAAGATTCCTTTTTAAAATTGAATTGTTCAACTTCTGCCAGACCAAGCTTTAATCCAAGGTCAAACATCTGAGTCTTCATAAGATCATCATTAGTAAGGCCCATCACACATTCTAGATTCTAGATTTAAAATGTAGGAGCTAATTTTGTAGAATAATAAGTTACATTTTCAGTTCTAATTTCTAAATTTTGAGTCACATCCCACCCATGTGGGCTATAGGTAGGGCCTTACAATTTCTATATTCTAGATTGTAGGAACCCATTATGTAGAATAGTAAGTTCTAATTTGGAGCCCAACTTTTAGATTCTAGATTTTACATTTTTTTTTCACATCAATTTTTGACCACACAATCTTTGGAATCGTAGCTCACTTTATCATTTTCTACTATTCTCGTACAAACCTAACTCATTTTAACTGTAGCTTTTTCTTTTTTGAAATTTTGGACTCTAAATTGTAAATCCCAACAACTAATGATGCTCTAACACCCAACAATTCGGAAAATAGCAACCCAATCAGTGGGCCCCACCACTCCGCAACAAACCGCAGCAAGCCACGTTATCCACAACCCGTGTGTGCTGTTCGATCCTCCGCAGCAGCTCTCAAGTTCCGGATAAGGTTTTGCTGACGCATCACATTGACACGCACTGATTTGTTGGCCACCCGTAAATTTACCAAAATGGCCCTCTTAATTACCATCATTACTTCCCCTAATAAACCAATATTATCCTCTAATCTCGCCGTGTTTCCAGTACTGCCCCCACCCCACTCTTTACCGGCTCCGTTAATTACGCCACCGCCCTACCGAAACACACGTAATATCCTTTCTTACAAGGGGCAAATTCGTAACCAGCTACATCCCGATCCTCCTATAAATTCTCGTCTCTCATCCCTCTGTAAGAAAAAGTAAAGATCGAAATCTATAAATCTGAAAAAAAGAAAAGAAAAATCATTTAGATCGGAGGACTGAGGATGCTTGCTGTGTTCGATCAGACGGTGGCGAAGAGTCCGGAGGGGCTGAGGAGCCCGATACAGGACGGTGAGAGCACCGGCGGCGGCGGAGCCGGGGCGCTGGTGGGCCACTTCTCCGCCGCTAAGGAAGGGGCGGTGACCATAAGTCTCGGGGGATCGGGATGCTTGGCCTACTCCGCGGAGAAGCAGAACCCCTTCCTCCCCAGGTTTGTTCACCCAAATTCCTTCCCGGTCCTATATTTTTTCTTACATTATTTTAGATGCGTAGTGATGCAATATTGCTAGATCTAGGGGGTCATTTGTAAATAAATAAGATCGGCCGATATATCTGTTTTTTTTACATTCTAGATTAATACAATTTCATCTGCTTATTTATTCTATGCTATGATATGGTATTTGAATAATAGCATTTGGACAAACCGATATTTCCGATATATCATAGATGCGTATCAGTAATACAAATTGTGGATCAAGTTGCAAAGAAAAAATCTAGCAATTACAATATCATTTTTTTTAAATAAATGAGAAATCTTTAGATCAAGTAAATGGAAACATATTTATTTTTGGACCTTGAACCCACTTTTCCATATTTGATTCTGGAAAATATTTTGTGGAAAAAAACCCTAATTTCTGATGGTTACCCAATCCTCAGGACAAAACATAGAGGATGGGCTGGGTCGGGCCGGGCCAAGGCCGAGTTCGATCAGGCTGGGTCTTGGACTGGATTGTTGAGCGGGCCAGGTTGGGCCGGGTCAAAATTCACAAAGAGAAATACCCACCCCATCCTGTGAACTTATCTTAGTACGGACCGGGTCGGCCGTAGCCCATAATGGGCCGGGTTACGGGTTTGCCCTGGCCTGTAATCCTTTCTGAGCATCCGAAGTTGTGGTGCTAATGCAATGGTGTTTGTATCGACACCGTGTTCGTACTTGTATATGTTTTCTTGTAAGATAGGTGACTATCTTGTCCGTGTTGGGTCATGTCCTTATACATATCCGTGTTTAGTGTTTGCATTAGCGTCTTTGATACTCTTGATGATTTTGTCCAATAATGGCGAAGTTTTGCAAGTGTTTGTATCAAAGGTCCCCCAAATTGATAAATGTGCTCATATTCAAGTCTAGCTCAAGTTAGTCCTCATACAACTTCAGTTTCTCTTTCAACAAGGACGGAAATAATCCAAGTTGAATACTCAAAACAACATTGTGTAGACATTGTTATTGTCGATGTCATAGCAAAGTCCGTTTTGAAGACTTTGTTAGTGAATGGTTATGGTCAGATCCAACCATCTTTGGACACCCAAGCTGGAAAACAAAAGGGTGGCAGAAAGAAACCTGATATCAGAACATGTCTATTCTTACATGACATAGTCACTATCAGGACTGCACCACTGAAAAAATAGATCAATATGAGTACTTGTCAGACTTGTAAACAGTTGGGACTCCGTTGGGTACGGGTCAGGACCAGGTTAGTCTCAGGGTCTGGTCTGGGCCATGTGCAGGCCAGACATGGGCCAGCCCTGAACTATCAGGACTTACATGACATAGTCACTATCAAGGACTGCACCACTTAAAAAATAGATCAATACGAGTACTTTTCAGACTCGTAAACGGTTGGGACTGAGTTGGGTATGGGTCAGAACCAGGTTAGTCTCAGGGTCTGGTCTGGGCCATGTGCAGGCCAGACATGGGCCAGCCCTGGGGCCTGAGCCAGGTTTATGGTTTCACTGGGAAACCGCCAACCAAGTTCCCAACGGGCAGGCTCCAGGCCGTTCTTCAATGGAGAAAGGCCCATATCTCTGGTGGGTTGGTGTCGGGGTCGAGTTTGATGTAGGCCGGGTCGAGCCCGACAAGTTATTTTCTGATCATTTTGGTATGGGTTCACGGGTCTCCGGCTCACAACCGTCTAGAATAATTCTTGTAACATTCCAACAAATGAAGAGAACCAAAATTATTTAGTGTATGCATCTATTCTAGATTACGGGTGCATTTTGGAGCCGGATAATCTGGTTCGGATCGGATCACAACTAATATTAAGAAGTTGTGCGTGTGCGTTGGACGTGTTATTGTCTGTGTTTTTTCTCACTTTTTAAATGCATACTTGAATGACAACCTATTTTGAAACATTATTAAATATGTTAAGAGTATTTTTATTTTTGAGTTGATGAACATTTATTGGTTAGTAATTATGTTAGTGGGAAGATGTGTAATTTACATGTTTTACCCCTAGTTAATATATATATATATATATATATATATATATATATATATATATATATATATATATATATATAAGGTTGAAGAAGGGTACTTTTGGAACATAAAAGTTCCACGGTGAAGCCTAAAACTTTTGGTGTATACACACACACACTAGAAGTCGTGCATTCAACGCTTCTAATACTAGGCTACTCTATGGGGGACTATATCTAAAGTATATATCAAAACTCAAACATGATATTATTAAAATATAACTGAACCTATATGAAATAATCACTTCAGTTGAGAATCCAATGGTCAGTATCTCCAAATCCTATATCTAAAGTATATATCAACACTCAAACACGACATAATTAAAATGTAACTGAACCTATATGAAATCATCACTTCAGTTGAAAATCCAATGGTTGGTATCTCCAAATTCCAGTGTTCTAAATTTTGTTAAATTTTGTTAGGCGGAATTGGTACGGCGGAGGGTCGAATAGGGCCTAGGCCGTCTAGTTTTTTTTTTTTGAAATTTGAAATGTGAAATCCATAATAAAAATTTGAAATCCAAACATGTTCTAACTTCTAAATCTAATACAATTCATAGTTTTTTTTTGAAACTAGTAAATTCACGTACATTGCACATAAAATATATATATTTTCCAATATTATTGTAAAATAGTTTAAATATTTAAATATATTTGAATTAAGGTTTGTTATATATATGTTTATATTTTAATTATAATTTATTATAGATTTGACTATATTTTAATTCTAATTTGTTATGGATATATTTATATTTTTTATAAAGAGTCTTGAAAACGACTAACTTTTAAGCCGTACATATATCCTTACGTAATTTTAAAAAAACTAATTGTTTAATTACGTAATATTATCTTACTATAGCCAAATACCTCTTCTAACTCATGTGGTTAAGGTGAGTGACATTCTCCTTGGCTGCTTAGGTTCGATTCCTCGTGCCACTATTTATAACAAAATTTAAAATTTTCCAACATTTTTTTAGTTAATATTTTTTTAATAAATGGTTTAGGATTTACAAACAACTTAGACTGCTCAATTTTGAACCGTTTTCAAGCCTTATTATAAGGGTAGAGATTTGAAATTTGAAATTTAAATGTTTTAAAATTTAAATTCAATCTTAAAATCCAAACAACATATCCACAATATAATTAAGCATAAAAAAAATCAAGAACATCAACAACAAAAAATCGCATGGCCGAACATGTCCGCCTAGGGCTGAATAGGGCCGAACAGGTGCTTAGGACCTCCGCCTAGGGGGTTTTCGTTGCGCCCCCCTAGCGCCTAGGCCGCCGCCAAGGCCGAAATTTAGAACACTGCCAAATCCTATTATTGTATCTAATCTATATTCGTATTCGCTTGACCTATATATGTTTCTTCTTATATCCGATCTGGATCCGAATGGGTTTTTCTTACCAAATATGGTTATTGAATTTGTATTTTCGATGGACATCTGTATCTGTATTAATTATTGGAAAACAAATACGGATATGGTAATACCTGTATCCGACTTGTATCTGCTCCGAGTGCACCCCTGTTCTAGAGTCATTACCATATAAGAGAATTGTATTTTTGAATGAACTTGTAATAGAATTGTTACTGAAGCTCATTTTGATTTCAACATTTCTTTTGTTGATGAGTCCTAGCTAACTCACAGAAGTGTAGTGGTTTGAATATTTACTGTATCCACTATCAGAGTATCAGTCATCAAATTTTATTTCACATTCAGTAGATTTTTAAGCATTGATTTGTTGAAGTTCATCTTGTACTTTATTATGATAAACCGCTATACATGCTATATGTTTATTTTTCTTGCTTAATGCTTCAGCCCACAAGCCTTAATCACCCACTGCTCTACTATATCAGTCCATTTGCAAATACAGCTATATTTATGGTTGCACCTCCATTATATCAGTCCACTTGCAAATACAACTACATTTATTATTGTGCTAGCTGTCATTAGATCAACCCAAGAACCAGGGTTAGTTTATATTAACACTAGCAAATATACCCGTGCATAGCAGGATGAACTAATATGGCTATTTAAATAATTATTTGAATATTTACTGATTTTTGTTGCTACACTTGTTGATAATTACATACATAATTTTAGTTTGATTTTTTTTAGTTTAAATAATTATATTTATATAAGCTTAAGATTATGCATATCAATCTTACTAGAAATTAAGAAATCAAGTACATATAAATATTTTTAAAAGTTAAAATTTGGAAGATATGTACAATTATTTAAATAAATTTAAATATTTGTTTAAGTTAATCTTAAATTAAGTTTTGATATAAGGATATTTAAATAAGCGAATCAAATGTTTGGTACCAAATATTACATGACTATTTATTTTAATGATTAATTATAATTAATCTCCATCACTCGATGACATGGCACAAAAGGTGAGGTTGCACAATATGGTTAGACCGCTCCCAAAACATGCTCTAAATTCACGAAAAGTCCTCAAAAAATTGTGGGAGCTCCGTGACTACCCCTGCTTATATTATATAATATGTTGCAAGCAAAAGATGCTGTGGTAAGTCCAACTATAGGTGACTAGATGCGCTTAATTATTATCTACTATGGCATGGTGTTCTTACAAAGAAAGTTTGTTTAATATTCTTTCAGGAGGTCCATTTGGAAGGGAAATGGATCCAGTTTTCTTGTGGCAACTAAGGTTCTGAAGACTGTAACATCACCTAAGAAATGTTAAAGGAATTTCATTTCAATTTTTTGGGTGTCTGCTTACAGGGTAGTGGAAACCTATCTTGTCACTCTATACAGTACAATACAAGGTTATAGGCATCACATCTTCAACATGGAATTGAGGAAATGATATCTTGCAAAATAAATAGCTAAAGGTGTATGAACTCTGAACATGGCTTGTTGATCACGATTATGTATGTTTAATTAGTATCATTATCGTCTTGATGGAAAATGCCAATGACACTTGATCTCTCTTGCAATTCCTATGATCCTGTTATTGAAAGTCTTTCCCTTACCTCCCTACGTAACACAACAACAATAACAAAAAGTTTGTTCCTACATCTGTTTGATTTTGTTTACTTATTTGTAAATGCTGTAGGTTATCCAGATTCCAAATGATCTTATTCTTTATGCATGTGTGAATTTTTTTTCCTGCTGCTAAATGGTTATTGTCCTTGTTCCTCCTCTAATATTTTGGTTCAAGTTTTCAGTCTCCACTGGGGTCTAATTGGGTTTATCTTCTTCTGCCCAGCACCCATAACTTTGAATCGTTTTCTGTATCTAATGTAAACTGTTTTCCCAGATTATTTGCTGCAGTGGATGATATATTTTGCTTATTTCAAGGACATATTGGGAACATTCCGCTCTTGAAACAGCAATATGGACTGACCAAGACTGCCAATGAAGTGATAATTGTCATTGAAGCTTACAGAACATTAAGAGATAGAGGCCCATATCCTGCCGATCAAGTTGTGAGAGACCTCAATGGAAAATTTGCATTTATTCTGTATGATAGCTCATCAAAAACGACCTTCATTGCTGCTGTAAGCAAATTCTCATTACTGTCTGTCTATTTTATGTAGAATGTAAATTTGCAACAAGAGAGTTAATTGAAGGTGTCATGGTTTTGAAACAAGGTGTATGATTTGCTCAGTCTTGTGCAATACGAAAAAAGATATTCTAGGAGAGGGAAGGACAAGTAAACAACCTAATTTTCAAAAACTAATTGAGTTGCTTAGTACAATTTTGCTGAAGTTTTTTTTGGGTGTGTGTAACTTATGATATGCAACTTTGTATCCATTCTTATGAATGTTCCTCTCTTTTTTCACAGGATGCTGATGGCAATGTTCCCTTCTTCTGGGGAACTGATGCAGAAGGCCATCTTGTTCTTTCTGATGATGTAGATATCGTCAAAAAGGGATGTGGAAAATCATTTGCACCATTCCCTAAAGGTATCATAGAAAACACCATAAAGCTATGTGATTCTCAGCAGGCTCACCTCTTTCCCTATACATCTCTCCAATTGTAGTTCTTATTCGGGTTTTCTTCATCAATTAGGTTGCTTCTTTACCACGTCCAAGGGATTGCAGAGTTTTGAGCATCCCCTGAATGAGGTTAAGCCGGTGCCAAGAGTCGACAGCCAAGGGCAGGTCTGTGGTGCAAACTACAAGGTGGATGCACAGGCAAAGAAGGATGTCTCTGGCATGCCCAGGGTTGGCAGTGCTGCAGATTGGTCCTCCCATTACTAATTTAGCAAGTAATGCCTAACTGTGTCCCTTTATGTTACACTTCCAGTCGTAATCTGCATGTTAGTTTAGTGCTCTGTCAAAACATTTGCTAACGGACATGGTTCAAAGAATGTATACTGTATGGAACATCGTGCTTAATGTGATTCTGTGCTTTGTTTAATTTTAATTGCAAAATTGTCTACAAAGCATGTATTTGAGCTTTTCTGGTCAGAATGTAAGCGACTTTTCAATAAAAGAAAAATAATGCATACAGTTAAACTCGTCACCTTAGAGGATTTGTTAAACTCATTCTATGATCTTCTACTTATTGGATCATTTTAGGAGAGGATGCAGGTTCATCACTTGGCTCTGTTATAAACTTACTACTTATTGTTGATTCTAGATGTTTTCTGGTATTGGGATGTGGCCTAATGGCACCTCTTTCCAACTTTCTATTGTTGAAAATAAACTTGATTTTGTGACCATGTTTTTGAGTCCAACAAATTCTAGTTGGACCAGTACCATTGGGCTTTGTTCATTCATTGGGTCCTTTTGGTTTTGTGTTTAATCCAATTTCCAGGATGTTCTATACCTAGAGTTCTTGATAATTTTAAAATATCTATGTATAGAAATACTCTAATATTATAGTTATAAAAGAGTCTAGAATGAACTAAAGTAATATTTTAATAAGAGTAGACTAAGTGTGTAGACTCTTCGAAGAGTCCTATAAATCAAGGTTCGCAGTATCGAAATTGGTATCAGATTCCTATGTGTATCGGAATCGGTGGTATCGGCAGTTTTGGATCGAAGTATTAGATTTTTTTGGTATCAGGAAGCAAATAATTATTAATAACTTATTAATATTTTAGAAAATATATTTTATACCTTTAAACATAATTTTAAGTATTTCTAGTGTTGTTTCTTAGTCGTTTTGAAATTACATGAAATAGTCACCCTTGCCAATTGGTTTACATGTGATAGATAAGTTTTATTCTCTTACATGATTTTATAACCTAAGCTATGCTTTTACACCCTTGCTGATTGGTCATTTTCGTTCAATTTTTTTGCCGAATTGACCGAAAAAGAGACATCCAATGGTCGGTATTGGTCACTATCGGGTATCGGTCGGTATCTGATCGGGACATGCCAAACAATATCGGTATCAGTCGTGTTGGATCTGTATCGACCGATACTGCAAACTATGCTATAAATAGGGATTTTCTCCCCTAATTTTGTACACAATGAAATTACAGGCTTAATGTTGTTAGTTTCTTTCTTATCATTATTTTATTCTACCAAATTCTTCTATCTACATTTTCTCCATCTCTAAATTAGTTTTCCTAGTTAATTAGCCTACCACAATTCCAACAAAGTCGTATCAGAGCAAGTTGGTTCGGGGTTGACTCCCTTCCAAGTTTTCATCCTCAACAAGAACAACTATGCCATTTGGAGCATCAAGATGAAAGCTTTGCTAGGAGCACAAGATGCATGAGAGGTTGTCAAAAAAGGGCTATTTGGAGCCACGAGGCTTCATAATGCTTAAAATGAGATGTTGAAAGTTTCAAGTAAGAGGGACAAGAAATCTTTCTTCCTCGTCTACCAAGCCTTGGATGATGATGTGTTCGAGTTGATTTCAAGTGCAACAATCTCCAAAATAGCATGGGAGAAACTTCAAATTTCTTGTAAAGGAGAGGAGAAGGTGATAAAGATACGCCTCCAAACTTTAGAGGTAAATTTGATGCCTTACAAATGAAAGAGTCTGAAACTATTCCGGATTATGTTGCTAGAGTTTTGGCTATTGTTAATCAATTAAAAAGAAATGGTGAAAGCGTGACCAACACTTGAGTGATGGAGGAAATTAGCTCATTTCTTCCACATTTTAACAGTTGAAGAAACAAAAGACTTATATAACTATTGAGCAACTTAAGGGCTCATTACAAATCTATTAAGAAAGGAGAAGCAAGAGACATTGGAGCAAATTCTTCAAACAAAGCTTATCTTCAAGGAGAGAAACAAAACTTTACTAACCAAAGAAGTCAAAGTTGTCATTGTCGTTCGTGGTCGTGGAAAAGGAAGAACTCATTAGAAGACATTCACCAATTGAGAAAGAAGCCAAAACTTTCCTACAAGAGAATGTGGGAGAGGAAGCTTCCTAAGAAGAGATGGAAGCTAAATGTATGACAAATCTTAAGTTGAATGCTATAATTGTCATAAGACATTATGCATCTGATTGTATAAAACAACTAAAAATGTTGAGGAGAACGATCACTATGTTGAAGAAAAATGCAAGAGAACTCAACTTTATCATTTTGCACACAAAAAAGAACAAAATATAGAGAATATATGTGTGAAAGTACAACCAACTTTATGAGTCTTAATGACATCATTGGTGATTATCTCTCTTTTGACGATGATTCGGAAACACCGGTGAAAGAAAAAGAGTGAAAAAAAAATCATGCAAAAAGTTGTAGTAGTGGAGATACTATGTTCGATGAAGAAAGTTCACACCAATTGGATGTTAAAGAAAAGTTATAACTTAGTTCCTCTCCTGGAATAATACGATAAAGAGAAAGCACATGAAGAGTACAAGAGTCTATTACTTCGCTCGTGACGTCAATATCATCTCTAAAAGACTCTTTACCATCATTCTTAGGCGAGAGAAGTGCTCCATACATGAAGAGCTTGCAAGAGAAGATCGAGGTAATCAATAATCAAAACAATCTAACTCTTTTTTTTGCCTCCTTGTCGATTGTGAACCAGTAGATTTTGAAGAAGTAATACAATGTAACGAGCGAAGAGATGCCATGCAGAAAGAAATCAAGTATATGATGAAGGACACACTTAGGAAGCTAGAGACTTCCAAAGTGGCAAAAGTTTTTTTGAATAAAAATGTTATACATACCAAAGAATAAACTGGTAGATTTTGAACATTGTAATTTCTTTTCTTTTTCATAGTGAAACTAAATCACCCTTGCTCGTGGACATAGACATCTTGGCGGAACCACATAAATTCTCGTCTTTAAGGTTATAAATTTTCTCTGTGATGTTCTATAATTTTTTTTGGTTTATTTCCGCTGTGTCACAACAAACTGGTATTAGAGCTTTAAGATTCTAGCAAGGTATCTCACAAAGTTCTCAGAGAAAGTTAAGTGGGTAGATTTTTGAGATGGCTCCATCAAGCAAGATTAAGAAGTACGAAATTGAGAAGTTCAATGGTAAGAATAATTTTGGCTTTTGGAAAAGTTAGATGAACGACGTTATCATATCTCAAAAGCTTCATAAGGCTTTACGGAGAAAGTCCAGGAAGTCCACTGACATGACCGGTGATGATTGGGACATGGATCTCGAAGCATGTGCTACTATTCGTCTGTGTTTGGAAAGTGATGTCGTGTTTGGAAAGGGATGTCGTGTACTTCGTGAAGGATAAAACCACCGCTGCTGGGCTATAGCTGAAGTTGGAATCACTCTACATGACGAAGACTCTTATCAACCGACTTTATATATTAAAGTCACTCTACATATTGGTGATGGAGAAAGATACGCCAATTCGAGATCATATCTAAAATTCAATCGAATTAATTAGACTCAAAGAATGTTGAAATATATAAAGATGATGTTTGACGCTAATCTTGTTGTTTTCTTTGATACTTATGAGAATCTTATTCAAACATTACTATACATGAATGGGTTAATTTTCGTAGATGAGGTTACGAGTGCCTTATTGTCTAATGAGGTACGGAGGTTGGCTTCTAATGGTGGAAACAGTGGAAACCAAGCCCAAGGTTTGACGGCAAGAGAGAGGACACACGATAGAGCTTCTTCCAGCAGAAGGTTAAGATCCAATTCCAAGACACCTATTAAGAAGGTGAAGTATTTCAAGTGCAATAAGAAAGGACATTACACAAATAATTGTCCTCATCCAAAGAAGAACAAGATAAAAAAGAATAAGACGGAGAGAGAAGGTGATTGAAGCGAACTGTACTTCAAAAGTCGGCAATGACGGGATCTGTTTTTCAGTGGTACATGACAACATGAGTGACCATTAGATTTTTGATTCTAGATGTTGCTACCATATGCGTCTAAAGAGGGAGTGGTTTTCTTCCTACAAGGTGATAGATGATGGTTTTGTGTTGATGGACAACAACAACGCATGTCAAGCTGTTGAAATTAGGTCTATCAAGATGAAGATGCATAATGGTATTGTGCAGACTTTAACCGATGTCAGACATGTTTTCGACCTCAGAAAAAAAATCTTATTTCTCTTGGTGCACTTGACTCGAATGGTAGCAAGTTCGTTGCCGAGAGTGGAGTCTTGCAGGTTGTTTGTGGTTCTTTGGTGGTGATGAAAGGTCATCGACATGATAACCTTTATATCTTATTGGAAAGCACTGTAACTAAGACTTTAGCAGTTAGTACATCTGATTCGTTTGATGGCACGTGTCTTTGGTATATGCGGCTTGGGTATATGAGTGAGAATGACTTGTCTTTACTGAGTAAGCATGGATTACTGAAGAACTTGAAGAAGCCAAGTATGAATTTCTGTGAGCATTGTGTTTATGGCAAGCAGCACAGGATGACCTTTACTACAAGCAATGAAAGACATGAGGTATTTTCGACTATGTGCATACAGATGTATAGAGACCTAGCAGGATTCTGTACAAGAAGGGAGCGAGGTACTATGCTACTTTTATTGATGATTATCACTATTCTAAAATCCGATCGCCTAGGCGCTAGGCGGATAGTGTCCGTCCGATGCCCCTCTAGTCCTCCTGACGCCCGACTATGCATGTTATGGGGTTTTATAAACTTTTTATGCAAATTTCATTAGGTTTTTTGGAATTTTTTTTGAACTGCCAGCCTAGGCAGCCGCCTAGGCAGGCTAGGCGCTAGGCGGCGGGTGCCCACCCGACTAGCACCTAGCGCTTTTCACAACCTTGATGATTATACACGTTATGTTTGGCTGTATTTTGTCAAAACCAAGGATAAGTGTTCGAGAAGTTTAAGTAGTGGAAAGCGATGGTGGAGAACAGAACAGACAGAAAGGTAAAGACAATGAGGCCTGATAATAGTACTGAATATACCTATTGATCTTTAAAAAATTTCTGTACTCAAGAAGGCATCATAAGACATTGATCTGTCAGGAACATACTGTAGCAGAATGAGTTAACAGAGAGAATGAACTGAACTTTGCTTGAGAATGCAAGATGTATGATCTTTAAAGCTGGTTTAAGCAAATAATGGTGGGCAGATGCTATACACATGCAACGATACTTGGTTAATAGATCACCAACTCCGGCTATAGATTGCAAGACTTCATATGAGAAGATGATCGACAAACCAGCAGATTACAGCACTTTGTGCGTGTTTGGATACAAACCTTACTATTATGTCATGTCACTGAGGGTAAAGTTGGATCCGAGAGCCAAGAAAACCATTTGCTTGGGATATACACAAGGGGTGAAGGGATATCGTCTGTACTTTTTGGAGGATAAGAAGTTTTTAATCAGCAGAGATGTCACATTCGATGAGTCTTCAGTGTTAGCTTCAAGCAAGAAGAATGAGTCCGATCAGAATGATGGTGAATCTAACAATCTCAAACTGTTGGAGATTGAGTCGTCTGAGGATGCATCAGATTAGGTAGAGGTTTCTGAAGATGTTTATTAAGTCCCACAAGAACTTCAACCAGAGGAAGAGCATCACCATCAACAAGATTCCTTAGTCACCACTAAGGCAAGAAGACCGGTCAAGCCAATGCACATGTATGGATTTGATGAACCGGTCAAAGCACTATGGATAGTTGAATGTGGTGGCATATGTATTGTTGGTGGAGGATGACGATTCTATCACCTTCAGAAAAGCTGTTAAATATACTAGCAATAAGAGCTGGATTGTAGCTATGCAGGAAGAGATTTGAGTCTCCCCATAAGAGCTGTACATGGGATTTAGTTCCATTGTCCTGTACATGGGATTTAGTTCCATTGTCCTGTACATGGGATTTAGTTCCATTGTCCAAGGCTAGCAAGCTATAGGCTGCAAATGAGTGTATGAGAAGAAGGAAGCTTCTCCAGAGTTAGGTGGCACTCAGTGGCACTCAGTTCAAGGTAAGATTAGTGGCAAAGGGCTTTGTACAGAAGGAGGGAGTGGACTACAATAAGATATTTTCTCCGGTGGCCAAGCACACTTCTATTCGCGTATTTTTGAGCTTGGTAGCTTATCATGATCTTGAGTTAGAGCAACTTTGATATTAAGACGACATTCTTGCATGTGGACATTAAGAAGAGATTTATATACATCAACCTGAGGGCTTCAAGGTTGTTGGCAATAAGAATCATTTGTGTTTGTCGAAAAAATTGTTGTATGAGTTGAAGAAGTCGTCTTGATAATGGTATAAGCGATTCGATATCTTCATAACACGACATGATTTCATCCGAAGTAAGTATGATTGTTGTATTTACTTTCATAAATTTTGTGGTGGAGGTTATATCTATATATTGATTTATGTGAATGATATGCTTATTACTTCAAAACGTATAATAGAGATGGATAAACTGAAGTCTTAACTTAGTTCTGAGTTTGAGATGAAGGAATTGGGTGGAACCAATTTTTTTTGGAGATAGAGATTAAAAGAAGAGGGAGAAACGAATATTGTCTTCGTCTCAGAAGTCCTATATAGAGAATATTATTGCTCGCTTTTATATGGAAGATACAAAGTCTGTTTCTATTTCCTTAGCCGGTCACTTTAGGCTCTCAGCTAAATTATCTCCTACTTTAGATAAGGAGAAGGAGCACATGGCTCGAGTTCCTTATGCGAATGTAGTTGGCAGCTTAATATATGCTATGGTATGCACTCGACCAGACATTGTACAGGCCGTATGTGTGGTTAGTCGCTTGATAGCTAATCCGGGGAAGAAGCATTGGGAGACTGTGCAGAGGATATTTAGGTACTTGAAGGGTACCGTTGACGTGAGATTACATTTTGGTAAAGACTTTAGTCAGGTCAGTGGATATGTTGATTCGGACTATGCTGGCGATCTAGATAGGCGCAGGTCAACTATTGGATATGTGTTTGTTCTACACGGTGCATCAGTCAGTTGGAATTCTATATTGTAGGCTACAAATGCCTTGTTAACTACAGAACCAGAGTATATGGCAATGACAGAGGCAGTAAAAGAGGGCCTATGGCTTCATGGTTTAATTGATGACTTAGGGATAAAGCATGATGTAGTTAATGTGCATTGTGACAGCATGAGTACTATCCACTTGACAAAGAATCAAGTCCATCATGTGAGAACCAAGCATATTGATGTTCCCTACCACTTTATACGGGACGTTGTAGAAGACGATGACATTACACTTGAAAATGTGTATACCAAGGACAACCCCGCTGATATTTTGACTAAGGTTGCTCCTCGACCTAAGTTCCAATATTGTTTGGACTTACTCCAAATCCTTCTTATTGCTTGAGAGCCCTTAGGGACAGGATTGGCAAGTGGCTAATTTCTTGAAGCTGTGTGGTGGAGAAGTGTGTCAACTTGATTTTGTGGCAAAACTTTGCCGAGAAGGACATATGAAGGAAAATGACGGACAAAAACAGGTCTATGACCATTTTTTACTATGAGCACATATATCACTGGATTGGAGCAAAGTCATTGCCCTACCTAGTCAATAAGTTCTAAATATGAAAATGTATGTTAATACTATATATGATTCAATTTCCATATATGGACACGTGACAAGCTTTATAAAGGGGCATAAGGTTATTTTTTATATAGATCAATTGTGCTCAATGCAAGTTTTTTTTTTTAATAAGTTCAACACAAGAGTTTGAGAGTGAGAGATTTTTTTTCTTTATCTTTGTAGTAGAGAGTTCTTGAGATCAATGGGAGACGTGTTGTGAGAGTTATTGTAATTCATTTTTTTTCTTCATAGTTGAATTGAATCACCCTTGCCCGTGGACGTAGGCATCTTTGGCCGAACCACGTAAATTCTTGTCTTTAAGGTTATGAATTTTCTCTGTGGTGTTTTCTAATTTCTTGGATTTATTTTCGCTGTATCGAAACATATACACAGTATTGAAGTGTTGATACACTTCCTCAATCCAAACTGGGTGTATCATAAAGACCATCACAAGAGAACAGTATAAAAGTAGCAACCAGGATTGTTGAGAATCCTTGCATCAGTTATTAATACATTTAATAAAAATAAGTGTTTATATAAGTTTTGAAAATATAGGGCAAGGGCTAACCAATCCCAGTTTTTGGAACTGATTGGTTTATTATTACGTAGATCTGAACTCTTAAGTAACCAATATTTATTAATCAGAGTGTCTCCAATGTAAATTTAGCTAATAAAGCTTTGAATTGTCAGTTAAGATCCAAATTTGGTTACTAAACTTATCGTGTTAGTTTCACTAGTTTCACTAGCTTGGCCCGTGATGTAGCTTCTGAATGCAGGCCCTAATGCAATAGCTTTTGGGCTATGTTTTCTGCTACCCATGCACTGTTCCCATGAGGTACAGGTGTTCATAAAGAACCATTACATCCTGCTATTTGCCTTTCCCATTTGTGAATATGTTACCTGTCTGTCTGTCCATTACATAATGCTATTCACTGTTTCCATAAGGTACAAGTGTTTATGCAAACTCTTAGAAAAACCATTACATAGTCCTCTTTGCCTTTTCCACTTTCAAAATGCTGAAAAACCAAGTAAAAGCCTCTTTACCTCTTTGTCTGTCCAGTCCTAACAGTCAAAAACCCAAGTACCAATTTTTCTTAGTTTTTCTGCAAGGTTTAGGTCTGGTTTGTTTCGGCATGGTCCACTTAGGCCCAACCCAATTTTTCTTACAAGTTGACTTCTGGAATTGATTGAAGTAGGTCTGGAGTATCAGACTAGTGGTCCAGATGAGAATCTAACACGTTGAACTTATTTGCCTTCACACACAATGATAAGGTAAGGTGGCGTAGGCAGGATAGATATCATTCTATCTAATAGCAAGATAAAACATTGGAAATGTCAATAACACCAATCTCAGAGAAATAATCTTCTGAATTCAATAGAAAGGTCTTAATTACAAATCTTCGTAGGCTCTCTTATCTATGGCATCCAAAATAAATTCTATCCTACTCGAACATAAATAAAGACAAACCCTGATCTTTAGAAAGTGTTCTTAAAGATAGGCAAATCCTAATAGATATATCTTAAAAAAAAAAGAAATCCTAGTCAACCAACTTTTCTAAGTCTTTTTAGAATTCTCCTATGACTTCATAAACCAAAAAAATCCAGCAACTCTTTGAACACAAAATTTTAAAGCTTTTCATTATCTTTCCATTTTGGGCGGTGAGCCCAAAACAAAGTCATTAGATGCAAGATACAACCGATCTTATAGCTGCACAGTGCAGATCCGAACCTGTATATTTTTTTTAATTCAAATCATCCTGCTTCAAGTACCAGTTGAGGATCAGTAAGAATGACGTTAAACTAAGTCATCAATTTTCAATTGTGTTGAATGAAACATCTACTTAGAAATTACAATGGAGGAAAAATGTTTTTTACTGGTGCTTCTATGTTTTTTTTTTCTTCTGTTACTTTCTTTCATATGTTTGGATGATAATATTCACAAGTACAGGAAAGACCTGTCTGAAATCCAATTGACTGTATTTATCACAAATGTGTCAGTGGCTCGAGATCCACAATTCCTATGTTCTTGATATGAGCAAAATCGTAGTGATTGCTTTCTTCTCCTTGTCCCCTTCTACAGGTTCAGCTCCTCCTTCCAACTAGCCTGACAAACTTTGATCCGGCTTCTATTATTTCAGCATCATCTCCTAACTCCTATCCCCTGACTTCACTGCATCCTTGTTCGTCTGTTGTTGTCTTGCTATCTTGTTTGCACCTGACAATATACAAATGATCAATAATTCATAAGTATGGATTACTTATGAACTGATGAACTCATAAGAATCTGTTAGTTCATCGCTAAGATGTATAACTGGATCATATATGGCCGAGAGATCTTCAATCTGGATTTTTTTCCCCTCGATTGTGATCATATATATTAATTCTCCTGTTTCCTTGATATGAACTGGTGCTAAAATGTAAGAATTATAACATAATTCATTGTGTGTATATTTGTTTTAAAGACTAATTTTGTTTTTTGTATGTATTGATTTACTTTTGATTGCTGATGATAGTCATTATATTGCCTAACAATGAAGACCCAAATTTCCTATAGTTCATCCATGATTACTTAATTCTCAAATTGTGTCATGATGCACCTAATACGTAAATGTCTGTTAGTTAACTTAGTTGATCAGCATAGAACAGGTATACTCGGTGTATAATATTTTGTGTTGCCACTGTTATCTTTTAAGAGTAGCCTTCCTTATACTTTTGTACATTATGCTGTAAATTAACATTACTTGCTTTCTCAAATGACTCGATACTGTCCTGGTGTTTCCATGTTGCACTCACTTGTATCCACAGAAGGAAATCCTTATGTCTAGAACTGGAAGGAGATAGAATTGCTCTCTTTGCACTCTTATTGTATTAAGTTTCTGAACTATAAGGATATAAATGTTATAAGGTTCTGGCCTTGGTCTCTGTGAAAGGTCCTATGGACTGTAAGAATTCAAATGCATGTTAAACCTTGCTTTCTTCTTGTGATTACCAAAACAAATGCTTATTTGGATCTAATTCAATTTTCTTGCTCACATGCAGGCCATGAGATCATCCCCTGACAATGACCGACCATGCATGATATCGGATTATTCGTCGTCACGTGCCCATCTCCGACTCTCCCAACGAACGATCACATGCGGATGGTCCCGTTTCCTTGCTTTCTGAGTAGTGTATCGAAATTTCTTACAATAAGTTTGAAAACAATATATGCATAACACACACTTGCTGATGAATACATGAGGGGGGTGATATTTAATGATCTCTTGGCAGAAACACAGGCTGTGTTCTTTGTTGGTGAGTCATTATTGAATCAAGGAGGCCTAGGCCCTGGACCACACTATGGAAGTAGTGGAGACAGGGATAGCTTGTTAAAGGCCATATGTGCATGGACCACTCTGTGTTTCTAATCCTAGGGTTTCCTTCACTGTTCTGTTGTGTTCAAAAACCCTGCATAGGTTTTGGTAAACTGGCACCCCCTTGGGAGTAGACAGGTGAGCTTTTATGGAGATGATGGTGAAACATGAATGGTACTTACTCTCAATCTCTACATTCTAACATTAGTTCTACTGCACCATGGACCACAATTTTTTTTGCCAAATCAGTCTCATTGCGTAATAACCCTTGTGTTGATTCCTTGTGCAATTGGACCAATTCACATGCATACATTAATGTGTTCGGTTGTACAAATTGTTTGTGAGTGGACCAAGAGATGATCACTCCACTTGTGTCCAAAGGGGCTAGGGTGGGTGAGGAGGGAGCCAGGTTTTGCTATACATGTTGAGGAACCACATCTACTGAATCTGGAGAGGTCATAATTTTTATAACTTGTTCTGTAACCAAGTGTGTTGAGACTACTGGGATGAGGGTTAGCTAGGTGTTGCCAACAGCTGGGCAAGTACTGATATGGAATGACTATGTCCTTTTTTTTTTTTTTACATGGAAAAAGAAAAATTGGTTTGGAGGATAGGTAATTGGGAAAACAGTTTTTAGGAAGGTTCGGCGTTTACAAGAACTAGTTACGAGATCTCGTTTTCCTTTTTCGGTTGTGATGAAGCGTTGCAATTTTTTTTTTTTTTTTTTTTTTTTTTTTCCGTCTGTGTTGATGAGAAGAGAGTTTTGGAATTGGTTTTTTCTGTATATTTTTTTCTTCGATGACATATTTATGGCTTAGATCATTTTTGAGCCATATATCTTGAAGAGAAGTGAAATAGCCAAATTTGACCCTTTTCTCCTGTGCAACTAAACAATTTATTAACCTTGTAGGAGGACATGTACTGTTAAACTTTTTTTAATTTTCAAATGGAGTGATAAGTTCAAGCCTACCTGAGTTTTAGACATAATTTAACAAGTTCGACTGTCCTGGAGGTGGTATGAAGTACTGGGAGATGCCGAGAAATCTGGATTCGCCCTAGTCATCCTCCTTCAATGTGTTTAGTTAACAAGGGCTATTGTTATTGGCACCGAAAAATTTATTGGCACTGAAAAATTACTTTCGGAAACTATACTAATTTTTTTTAACTTTTGACTCCCTAAACTACCTTTCGTTGTTTTTTCAGGCAAAACATTAATATTACCAAAAATTGGGAGCCATGATGATTGTAGGTGGTTGTAGGACTGACAAAAGTGTGATAGTCTTATTTTATAGTAAGGATTTTCAAAAGTTTGGCAATCAACACTAATGTTTTTTAACCTTTACTCTCCAAACATTCATTTTTGTTTTATCGAGAGAGATACATTATGACAGTCAAAATTTTGGCTTTGGCTTGACACTCCTGAAGATATATAACTCTGCCTTCACGACCGCCAAAATTTTTGCACTCATGCATGGCATTAGGCAGTCTTATTGTATTGCTAGGATTGTCAAAAGTTTAGCAGGTCTCCACAGTCTTAAATGTGACTTCGTCTGTTCCGAAGCTTGAAAGCTCTTTTAGTAGAGTTCGGAACTTTGGGAATAATGTCGTCGTAGACTTTCTACTAGAAAATCTAGCAAACTATGTATTACACATGAAATCTTAGAATCTAACAAAATAAACCAAGAATTGAAAAAAGAAGAAGCTAGAATATAAAAAAAAAATAGTTTCAATTGATAAAATTTTATCTTCATTTGTGTAAGTTTATTGGTTCTCATAATCTCCGCCACCGTGGTTTAGGGTTGGAAGATGAAAAGAGGAGGAGGAGGAGGAGGAGGAAGAAGAAGAAGAAAAAAAAATGTTGCCTCCAAGAAAATAAATGGTCGAACCCTGCGTTGTCATTACACATACATTTATTAGAGTTCGAGGTCGCTATGCCACAGCAAATCTGTCGCTGTTGCAACGTCTTACAAATTATGTGACTAGCTATTTAGCGATGCCACAGCAAATCTGTCGCTGTGGCAACGTCTCACAATTATGTAACTTGCTATTTAGCGATGGTGAAAATTGCGTCACTAAATACGTTGCTCCATACAGCAGTGTCTTACTAATTTTTTGTTTTTTGGGTGTTGCAAAAGCTGGGAACCTTGCAACCCCTCTAGCTAGGGAGGAGCAAGATTATCTCAATCTCAGGGGGCTTTGTACTAGTAAGATTCATGCAGTCTAGTGTTGTTGCACGCGTATCAGATTCCATGTGTGCAAAAGCCGAAAACATGGAAGAGAATCCTTCTGCAACACCAACTCTTACTTTGTTATATATGGGGATGATATGTTATTTTACTTTGTTATATATGGGGATGATATATTTATATAGTACAACCCATATACTATCATAGCAAGCTTTTACCAGTCTGGTCTAGTAGTCTAGCCTACTCTAGTCTTATTGATATCTACTCTGCATCAGAATAAGATGGATCCCTTTAAATTAACAACTTGGCGAATGAGGGGTAGGGGACCGTGTCTCGGCCCGTGCTAACATGGCAGCCTCCTATTGGACGGACTGGACGGACGGAGACCACGCTAGCAAGAGGGTGGGGCTGGAGCTAATGGGGGACCGTCACGCCAGCGCGTAGTCTGATGTGCGGTCCTTCCCTCGATTTGCCAAACAATTTTTTTAAATAATATTTTGCTAGCAGTACATTAGTGGCACACTCTCTTTTTTTTCCAAAAAGGTAACTTTGTTTCAGAGAATTGTATACAAAGCATCAAAGTTCGGTTAAATTGTAAAAAAATATAAAGTTTGGTGATTTTATAAACTCAACCCCAAAAAGTCCTTTAGAAGGGCGATTTTTTTTTTTTTGCACAAAGGACGTAAATTTTGCATAATATTTTTCTTTTTCTTTGAGAACAGTGTTTCCGAGAACATGAATAATGTAAAAAAAAAATCGTTAGTAAAAGTTCAAATTCGTCACTAAAAATTCAAGTTTGTCACTAAAAATTCAATTAAGTCACTGAAAGACAAAATTCATCACTAAGAAATTTCGTCAATTAACCTCCACGTGACATCAATAAATATAAATGCAAAGTTTACGCACTTCAAAAGGGCGTAAATTATTCAAAAAAAAAAAAATTACGTCCTTCTAAATGGCGCATTGGAGCTGAGTTTATAATATCACCAAACTTTATGCTTTTGATGCAATTTAACTGAACTTTGATGCTTTATATACAATTTTCTGTTTGTATTATAGCCCGAAGGCCTACAACCAATCCTGCCCCGAATGCCTCAAACCAGCACCGCAACCGCATCGCACCCCACCGCACCAATTGCAACCGCACCCGCTCTGCATCCGCACACCACTCGGGCCATACTGCACCGCACCGGCATCTGGCCAGCACCGCACCACACACTTTCCGCTTAATTCTCCCTCAAGGGAATTGAAGTATTTTCCCCGTTGCTCGAACTAGCAACCTCTGGATGCCTCACTCTAACCACTTGAGCTAGAGGTCATTGGATTAGTGGCTCTCTCTCATTGACATTAATGACTCTCCCCCCCCCAACACACACACACACACACACACACACACACACACACACATATATATATATATATATATATATATATATATATATATATATATATATATAAGGTGTCAGCCCCCTTTCTCGACGCACTTTGGTGCATATTGTCCTTGGTGCACTTTGGCGCATATTGTTTGCTAGCCCGACCATTGTTTAGACCGGACCCGAGAGTTGTGGAGAGAGTGGTTTTGGTTGGGTTTGTGGCATGTGTGGCTTGGATGTGTTTGAGTGATTCAACGGTCTACATCTCAAATCTAAACCTATATATTCTCATTTCTCTCTCTCTGCTCATTATTTTCTTTCCATTTTTCTCTCTTAGGTTTTCTCTCTCCTTCCGTAGGCAAGTACATCTTGCACAAGAGAAGAACCATGGATTTATGCATGCTTTTAGTTCTTAATATTTTTTGTTTATGTCTAGCTCATATTGTTGGGACCGAGCACTCCTTCATCTTTAATACTTGTTGTTCTTGATTTTCTTGGTTGGAATTGTATGGACCTGAGTTTGGGTCTATGGGTTTACTTTTTTTTCCTGGGGTTTGATCTCCCAAAACTTTGTGTTTTACAAAACTAATTAGCTCGTAGTGTAGAACACCATATTTTATGTAACTTTGCTTTTGGCCGTGCTTGATTTCGAGTCCAGCTAAGTTCAGTACTGAAACTTGATACAATACGTATACCAAAATGGCTGACTGGAGAAGAACAACAATGCTCTGTAAAAAGTATGCAAGAGAACCCCTTTGGCGTAGAAATACGTATGTTTTACTTTGGGCGCATTAGTGTGTTGTCCCAACTCTTCGTGCGTACTAATCATACTACACTAGGTCTCCTAGCAAAAGTGCGTCAATCACACTCATTGAGTCAATGACTCACTTTCAAGAGGAAACTCAATTGGCGCACTTTGGTGCGTATTCAATCAAAGTTTTTTTCTAGAAAACCAAGAGAAAGTGTGCCACAGTCAGTCATCTCACTTTCTTCGCGTTGACAATCTGGCGCATTTTTCCTATGTTTCATCAGCCAGCAGACTTTTATTACATTTGGTCTGCTCGCGCACTTTCTTCCCTCTTCGTTTCCTTAGGTGTAGAAGCATGAAAAATACGCTGGGAGGAGCTACGCAGCATACTGGGGCAGAGCAGCGTAAGCAGAGGCCTTAAGAGCCATCAAGCGTACAACAGAGCTATTTTCGCCAAGAACGCAGCGTGAAATATAAAAGCTCAAAGGACCATCCGCGTAAGTGCAGTACGTCCAAGCCGCTTCAGCGTAGACAGGGTTCTTCATCGCCTTCATGGCGTAAAACTCATCCGCTCTTAAAGCAGCGTTAAAGCGTACGAGGAACGCTTCGTCTTCCCCGAAATGAACCTGTCAAGTCACGCAGTGAACCTGGCCTCTGACTCCTGACAAAAAGTGCTGCACGGCTACCCAAACGACGGCTGGAAACGAGGACAGATCCCTCGGGATGCGCACCACAGTATAATGGCGGATCTCTGCATTTAATGCAGAGGATTTGGTTAAAATATTAACAAACCGTCATTTACTGACGTCCCCTCAGCATAAACTGCTCTTTCGCGTACAAGGGGATACGCTGCCTTATTTTACACAGGCAAACGTGAGCTGTTTTACGCTCCGCAGTAGACAAACCGTCTGCCACGTCAAAAGCTGCACTTCGTACGGGGCTCGAGGCACGTCTCTACGTCTAAATTGCACAGAGCGGTGACAGTTTCTCTCGAGGCACGTCTCTGCGACGGATGCACAGAAGGGCTGCAGACCTTCAAAACACGCTTCCGCATTTAATGCACAAGATGGTGGCAAATCTCTGCAAGAGATTTGATTATATCTTCAAAAGTCGTAATTCCGGCTAAGACGTCCACATCAGCACTCTGGCACGGTACGCAGCGGCTTCTACGCCCATTCAAAATCTGTGCTCATTCGGCTTCTACGCCCATTCGGCTTCTACACCCACTCAGTCTCTACGACCATTCGGCTTCAAACGCCCACTCAGTCTCTACGACAATTCGGCTTCTACGCCTGTTCGGCTTCTACGCCTATTCGGCTTCTATGACTATCCAGCTTCTACGCCAGGGTGACAGTTATTTGGCTTCTACGCCAACCTCTTCTACACAAGGGATACCTACCTACGTGGCTTCTACGCCGTGATCTTCACAGCAGATATACGCATTTTGTCCCCTTAGTTGGACACGCGTCACATGCTCACTCAAAAGGTCATCTATACGCAGGCATTGGTTATTTTAACCGTTGTGTAAAAGAGTGCTGTACTTTCCACTCCTCGTTTTTTACACCGACAGAGTGGTCACTGTCACCAAAACTCTATAAATAGAGACCCCTATCAATGGGGAACAAGGTCGAAAAACTTCAAACTTGAAGATCGAACAAGGTCAAACATCCCAGAAAGATCGAACCGGAGGTCAAGAGAGAGAGAGAGAGAGAGGGAGTCCGGAGCTCAGGCAAAGAGCAGGGATCGACGACTTTGGCATCGTGCATCCACCCTCTTCTGCAACCTTCGAAGCTGCTACATGTCTTCCACGTCACTTCTTCAACATCGTGTGGTCCAAGGGCTAAAGTGATCGACTGCAGATCAGACACCTATAGCAATTTATACCCAGATTAAATAAATTGTACTCCCACATCCTCGTATAGGATTAAATTGTACAAGTTTGTTTGTAAACCAAAGGGCGCGGGTTTCGTATAAACCCCGTCATTGAAATACACTTTCATTCGTTCGTTTAATACCACAAACAAGATGACGACTCTGCTGGGGACATCTTTCTCTTCTGATGAGGAAGCAATTGCTCAACACGATGCGGTATCCGTGGGATCCGTGAAGAAGACACTGGTCGTCCAATTCGACCAGTCTGCCTACGAAGACATGCTTCGAACCGGGGGTAGCTCTCACTCTCTCTCCGTCCAAGACAACAGGAAGCTGTGCAAGATCTGGATGCCCAAGACATCCTCTACCATCCCTGTGGACTCTCCGATCTCTCCGATCTTTCCGACCAATGAGGTTGTAGCGTTGCTCCCTCTGTGCCCTGCACGTAAAATTCAGTCTTTCGCTACGCGCGGTACAGACAAAACTTCGGGCAAAGCCTCAGCGCTAACCCAGAAGTATCCACTGCGCTCTACGCGTAGAAACCAGTCTCCCGCTACGCACGGTACAGACAAAACTTCGGGCAAAGCCTCAGCGCTAACCCAAAAGTATCCACCGTGCCCTGCACGTAAAATTCAGTCTCCCGCTACGCGCGGTACAGACGAAACTTTGGGCAAAGCCTCAGCGCTAACCCAGAAGTATCTACTGCGCTCTACACGTAGAAACCAGTCTCCCGCTACGCGCGGTACAGACAAAACTTCGGGCAAAGCCTCAGCGCTAACCCAGAAGTATCCACTGCGCTCTACGCGTAGAAACCAGTCTCCCGCTACGCGCGGTACAGACAATCTTCGGCTATCGATTATCACGTTCATATTACCTCTGATATTGATTGTCATCTCAATTTAGCACCCGTACTTAACTCTAAGTACGCCAGTGGTGTTGAGTCCACAAAAACTGTTATGTCCATATTACCTCTGAGCAGATGTATGCCTCTATCCCCGATAGAGTCACAACCCAGGGAGTTTGTCATGTTCATATTACCTCTGAACAAACCTTCTTAAATTCGGCTATCGATTATCATGTTCATATTACCTCTGATATCGATTGTCATCTCAACTTAGCACCCGTACTTAACTCTAAGTACGACAGTGGTGTTAAGTCCACAAAAAACTGCCATGTCCATATTACCTCTGAGCAGACGTGTACCTCCATCTCCAAAGGAGTCACGATCAAAAGTTTGTCATGTTCATATCACCTCTGAATAAACTTTTGGCTATCGATTATCACCTCTGATATCGATTGTCATCTCAACTTAGCACCCGTACTTAACTCTAATTACGCCAGTGGTGTTGAGTCCACAAAACCTGCCATGTCCATATTTACCTCTGAGCAGATGTATGCCTCTATCCCCGATAGAGTCACAACCCAGGGAGTTTGTTATGTTCATATTACCTCTGAACAAACCTTCCTAAATTCGGCTATCGATTATCATGTTCATATTACCTCTGATATCGATTGTCATCTCAACTTAGCACCCGTACTTAACTCTAAGTACGCCAGTGGTGTTGAGTCCACAAAAAAAACTGCCATGTCCATATTACCTCTGGCAGGGCTTGTCCCCAAACCTATTATTTGCACTCTCGTGCGCAACAAATGATAGGTCCACAAAAATTCTCCTGTGGAATGCCCGCAATGGAAAGTAGTACATGGCAACTGTTCTTCGACGGCGCCTCCAGGACTGGTCCCAAGGAAAACATGGTTTCAGGGGTAGGAATCGTCCTGGTTACTCCCGATAAACTCGTCATCTATCGAGCATACTCTCTAAACGAGTCCTGTTCCAACAATATGGCGGAGTACAATGCTCTACTAATTGGGCTCCAAGTCGCTAAAGAGCTGGGGGTCGAATCTCTGAAAGCCTTCGGTGATTCTCAAATGATCGTCAATCAGGTCAGAGGAATATATGAAGTCCGAAATCCAGACCTCATCCCCTATCACCAAGCAACGATCGAGATAGCCGTGACGTTCAAAGGATTCTTCCTTGAGCATGTACCTCGATCTCAGAATCTGGAAGCTGATGCCCTAGCCAGTCTAGCTGCGGATTTAGCCACTCCTATAAGAAGGCAGAATTCGGTAATCCTTCTTAACAAAGATTTATTCTGTATGAAGAACAGCTTTTACATAGAACGCAGCTACGTTGTGAGCACAGATCCCCCTAGAAGAGACTGGAGAAATCCCTTCGTAGATTTCGTAGCATACGAAATATTGCCGGAGGACCCCAAAGAAGCAGTATCCGTCAAAAGACGATCATTACGCTTCTACTTTGATGCATCTTCACAATGCCTATATCGTCGGACCTACGACGGACTGCTATTGAGATATCTTTCTAACGACGAAGCACAGCAGATTATCCGGGAAGCTCACAACGGCGTATGCGGAGCGCATCAACCCGGTCCTAAGCTATAGGATCGTATCAGGAGAATGGGCTATTACTGGCCCACTATGATCGCAGACGCGACCAACTATGTAAGACAATGTAGAGCCTGTCAGGTTCATGCAGACTTCATACATCAACTGTCTGAATATCTACATTCTACGGTTGCATCCTGGCCTTTCGAAGCATGGGGTATGGATATCATTGGTCCTATTCACCCGTCTTCCTCCAGAGGTCACCGGTTCATACTGGCCATCATGGATTACTTCTCCAAATGGGCAGAGGCGATCCCTCTTGCTGAGGTGAAGGCGTCTAATATGATCAGCTTCATCAAGCATCACGTCATTTATCGCTTCGGGGTACCCCGGAGGATAATTCATGACAATGGGCCTCAGTTCATCAGCCAAGCGTTTCATCGATTTTGCGATAAAAATCGGATACACAATATTGCCTCTACGGCATATTATCCAGCTGCTAATGGTTTGGCGGAAGCTTTCAACAAAACCATTATCAAACTCTTGAAGAAATTTGTCTCTTCAAACAAGAGAGATTGGAATGAGAAGCTGGACGAATGTCTCTGGGCATACCGCACAATGGTACGAACACCGACAGGTTGCACCCTATTCTCGCTGGTCTACGGGAGCGAAGCAGTTCTCCCCATTGAAATCCAGATCCCGTCACTTAGGATAGCCGTGACTAGTGAGCTGACTCGAGAAAAGAATGACCTGTTAAGGCTCCAAGAGCTAGAAGGATTAGACGAGAAACGCCTCCAAGCTCAGCAGCGTATCGCGCTCTACCAAGCACGTATTTCCAAAACTTTCAATCATAGAGTAAAGGAAAGAGTGTTCAAAGTCGGCGAGCTAGTTCTAGCCGTAAGAAGGCCGATAATTCTTACTCACAGAAGTAAAGGCAAATTCCAGCCCAAGTGGGAAGGCCCTTATGTGATCGAGACAACGTTCTCAAACGGCGCCTACAGGATAGCCCAGCCTAATGGAGACCTGTTAATGGCTCCTATCAACGGCAAATTCCTGAAAAGGTACTATGCTTAATCTCCCCTGCTCGAGTGGAATATAGCGAGGATCTCAATTCTGACAAAACTACTTCCAGAACGCAATTAGTTAGGTTATATTCTATCATGTCCGTATGACCTCTGAACAGATATGTCCCGCTAAAAGTTTATCGAGAGTTTTCATGTCCATACTACCTCTGATATCACTCTCGCCAAAAAAAAAAACTTTCATTTACATTTCGAAATGATGGGTCCACAAAAGTCAGAAAAGAGTCACTTTTATTTATTCCCGATAAAGAGCAGAATTACATCTGGGGAAGCAAAAAAAAAAGAGAAGGGATACATCATGATGGGGGAGCAGTCAGATCGCGAATCAGCCGCTCCAGTGCAGCTATCTTCTCATTCCTGGAAACCAAGGCATCGGCGCGAGCCCGCTCCAGCCGTGCCTCGGGATTGTTCATAAGGGTCAGCTCAGCCCTTGCCCGAAGAGAGCCTGCACGGGCAGCTTCTGCACGCTCCAAATCCCGTCGCGCTGCGCTCAGTCGACCAGTCGCTACATCTAGACCTGCCAACGACTGAGAAGCCCACTCCTCTGCCAGAGCGAGTTTTTCCTTCAGCTTGCGGGCCCTCGCTGCGTTCCCTTCGTGCTCAGATCGGAGCTTCGTCTCAAGAGCGAGAGCCTCTTCCACGACAGCTTTTCTTTTATCCATCTTCAGCTTATGTGTTTTGATGGAGTTGTCCAGGCTTTCCAGCTGTGTAAAAAGCCGCGCAGTCATGTGGTCGTACCTGGTCTGGACCTCAGCATCAAAGCTGCCCCGAGTCAGTTGCAAGTATTCGTTAATGGGTTGCTCTAAACCATTAACCACCGCCTCCAGGGCGTCAGCTACCCCAGGATCGCCGAGCTCCCGTACAACCAATGATAAAATATCGCCACCCTCTGGCTCCATCAATGAGTCCGCCCCTGGACCTGAAGCTGGTGACGGCATTGCCCACGTGCAACTGATCGTACCCAAACTGCCGGGCGAACCGACTAGACAAGTAGGGCTCGAAGAAGCAATGGTCTTCGCTCCTGTACAACAGATGGGAGGGTCTAATGCAGACCAACCAATTGAAAGCTTCCGGAGAAAGATCGGTCTTCTCTCCACCTGAATCCTCGAGCCTCGTCCCTGATTGATTGCGATGTACAGGAGGGGGAGTACAGAGGAGCTTACAGCCGTGACAGAGGTTCAACGCCAGCCGACAGTCCAAAGTGGTATTCACATTCCAGGGAGAGTCTTTGTAGTTCAGCAAGAAATTACCCCCCGAGCTGCTACCAGAGCCGGGAGACATCACCCGGGGGTTGTGGAGAATTAACCATCCCATCAAATACAGGTATGGTAATTCCACCCAGGGAAAACTCTCACGCCGAGCTTCATCGACGAGCAACCCATCAGTCATGGCTCTCAGGCCAGCCTGTATACGGCACACCATGGCAGGAAGCAAGCCCAGTCTTGCCCCGAATACCAGGCGCACTGCCGGCCACAGGATGTTCCGGTGAATGCGGTCCGCGGATGCAGTACCAGGCACTACTACTCGACGCGGCCAGATCGAGAGAAAACCGGCCAGCTGGGCTTCTTAGACAGAGGCCTGCGGCAGCGCCTCAAGTAACTGTAGGCCTTAGTGCCTTCGGGATACTTTCCTACCCCCTCAACAAGAATCTGATCTGGAGCCTTAGCCTCCTCCATAAGATCCTCAACGACCTGGGCACTAAGCACGCCCAAACAGTTCACGGGTTCATTCTTGCCCCCCGAGGCTTTCTCCGACTTGACGGCCCTGGCTCGGTGGAAGAAGAGGTAGGACATCCACTTGGTGGTGTGAGCCAAATCAGAAGGCTCGTTATAAAAAGCGGTGCATGCGAAGTATTGACACATCAGCTCCTGATACACTTCCGCCACCCGAGGGTCCAAGTCCCCCAACTCCCGGTTGGTGGGGACATACTCTTCATATGGGGTATCCCCCATCGGCAGTCTCGAGACAACTGCCATCTCATGAAGGGCCAATCCCAACTCCCCCAGTGGAGTGGCGAAGGTCCCAGTGAGCGAAATATATCGCTCCATCAGTGCCAAGAACAAATTAGGATTGTGAGGCAACCCGACACTCGTCGCACTCACAGCGGCATACAGTCCAACGCCCTCCAGCTCTCTCCGAAAGTGCTTCAAGGCCCAGTTAACTAGGCACGTCCATTGGAGGTTTGTTGGGGTGATCCACCCATTGCACCGAGGATTCTCCTTGGGATATACCCCACCTCGTCCCATGAAGTCGTTGTAGAAGGTCGGCAATTGGACCGGCTGGATCACTGAGCTGTCTTCACTCAGGACACTGCCCGGGAACAGTCCTCTGAACAACGTCACAACACCGGAAGGACGGCTGACAAACGTCCCCTGGTCAGCCCCTTTCAGATGAAAGATCTTTCCTGGCTTGCCGTGAAGATCGGGAGTCAGCGTCCATGACATCCTCCTGCGATGCGTCGCATGGAAGAAAACCGAGATGGGATAATCCCTTGGTATCGTTGGCAGATACAAGACCAAATTCCCGACAGGAAAAACCCAGGGTCCCCTCTTGGGCTTCGTTTGGGACTGTTTGTCGATCATGTCCCCAAAGAGGAAAGCCGACTTTATGTACTGCTCCCCGTCTACGTATGTCAAGGGCTCCCCGTTGATCATGTTCAGCAGCGTCCGCTCGCCCTGAGCCGATATCAAAAATCCCCTTCCCTCGGGATACTGGGGTCCGGAGATAGGAAATGTCACGTGGGACAGATCCTCCAGATAGTTCGAGTGCAGCATCCCGACAGCGGAACCCATCACCTCGGCCAGTGGAGACTCACCCAAATCAACTGCAAAAGTGCAAGGAAAATATGTTATTATAAATTTTGCACAAACATACAGACCAAAGAAACGACAGTCTGTGCTCTACGCCAGGATTGTACGAATTTGGTTATTTTATGCCGGAAGTCCCCTCCACAAGCGTAAAACTCTAATTTTATGATATACGCCAATTTTCGGTAGCCAGAGCTTTTTACGCTCGGAACTACGAAAATATAGAGTTTTTACGCTGGCACATTAGAAATGTGGGCGTAAAAGATGAAAACGCCTCCGTGCATCATCTTCCTCAAAGAGGCTATCAGCACAGAAGACGACCTAGCGCGGTCACGTTCAACGTGTGCGAAGGATGTTTTGTCGTTTTTTGTCACCCCAAAGGCTCTACCTCTAAGACCGGGTGCGCTGCTCGTCGGCGGGATACTACGCTCAGAAGGAAGTTCACCTTGCCCGACCGAAGACCCCCTCGCTGGGGCAGGAGAAAGAGAGGAAGAACCTATGCTCTTTCCCTTAGTGGAGGGGGTTTGTTTCGGCGCCATTTATGAAGACTCGAAGTGCTCGGAGAAGGAACGAAGAAAAACTCGAACAGTCGAAAGCTCTCTTTCGCAGAAGACGGATAAAAGGTTTTTCTCTCAAAAGCTTGGGATATATATAGAGTTCGAGTCGACTCCTCGAATCCTTGGACGGACTCCTCGAAACCCTAACCAAATCTCCTAATTAAAATATTTGGTTATGATTGGGTCCTACGTCAGCCTATTATTCAGAGAAGGCGGACAGTAAGCGAATTCAAAAAAAAAAATCTTCGCGCAAAGCAGTTCAGCGGTTCCTATGCTAAAGGAGTTTTCTACGCTCGACAGCAACAGATCTACGGTTTTACGCTTACAAGCTATAAGTCTATGGTTTTTCGTCCGGATGCCTTTGTGCTCGGTAGCTTTTACGCTCGAGAGGCAACAAACCTACGACTTTACTCTCAGCAGATACCAAATCGATGATCTCACGCTCGGTGGCGCTCAGTTTACGCTCAGAAGCAACAGATCCGCAAACTTCATGCTCGGAGAAATTTTCTTTTCAGGAGCTACAGATCTAGAGTTCTACGCTAAAGGAACTTTCTACGCTCGACAGCTACGAATCTACGGCTTTACGTTCGACAGCTATAAGTCTATGGTTTTACGCCCGGATGCCTTTGTGCTCGGTAGCTTTTATGCTCGAGAGGCTACGAACCTATGACTTCACGCTCAGGAACCACAAGTCTACAATTTCACGCTCGATGGTATTCTACGCTCACAGGCTACAGATCTTCAGTCCTACGCTAAAGAAGCTTTCTACGCTCGACAGCTACGAATCTACGGCTTTACATTCGACAGCTATAAGTCTATGGTTTTACGCCCAGATGCCTTTGTGCTCGGTAGCTTTTATGCTCGAGAGGCTACAAATCTACGACTTCACGCTCAGGAACCACAAGTCTACGATTTCACGCTCGATGGTGTTTTACGCCCAGAGGCTACAGACTGATGATTTTACGCTCCATGACTTTCCGCATATCCGAACAGTCCCAGAAGCGGTCAATTGCAAAGAGTTCACACAGAAGATACTCGTTCTTGACCCCAAAGTATCCCAAGTACCCGAAACACACAGAGTTCAAACATTGAGAAATTACTCTTCTCGGGTCCAAAATTGGAGGTTCATCCAGACTCCAGTCTGAACATCTCGTCTATCAAGATGACAACTCAGTTTGACAGCCAAATCCTCGACCCTGTTCCAAGGGAGTTTCGAGAGATCATTCTTGAAGACAAAGTCTGAACAAAATTTCTGCTCATCGGAAGCAGCAGTTCAGAGCACAAGCGGTCCCCAATAAATCCGCCATAAAGACAACATCGACCGTTTCAACGCTCCATTCAGAAACGTTTCGAGTTACGAGGGGCCGTTCATGCTTCATTCAAAGTATTTCAAATTCCGAGGAATTTAAAAGCTTTGAAGGGGGTCTTGTAGAAGCATAAAAAATACGCTGGGAGGAGCTACGCAGCATACTGGGACAGAGCAGCGTAAGCAGAGGCCTTAAGAGCCAGCAAGCGTGCAACATATCTCTTTCCGCCAAGAACGCAGCGTGAAATATAAAAGCTCAAAGGACCATCCGCGTAAGTGCAGTACGTCCAAGCCGCTTCAGCGTAGACAGGGTTCTTCATCGCCTCCATGGCGTAAAACTCATCCGCTCTCAAAGCAGCGTTAAAGCGTACGAGGAACGCTTCGTCTTCCCCTAAATGAACCTGTCAAGTCACGCAGTGAACCTGGCCTCTGACTCCTGACAAAAAGTGCTGCACAGCTACCCAGACGACGGTTGGAAACGAGGACAGACCCCTCGGGACGCGCACCACAGTATGATGGCGGATCTCTACATTTAATGCAGAGAATTTGGTTAAAATATCACCGAACCGTCGTTTACTGATGTCCCCTCAGCATAAACTGCTCTTTCGCGTACAAGGGGATACGCTGCCTTGTTTTACACAGGCAAACGTGAGCTATTTTACGCTCCGCAGTAGACAAACTGCCTGCCATGTCAAAAGCTGCACTTTGTACGGGGCTCGAGGCACGTCTCTACGTCTAAATTACAAAGAGCAGTGACAGTTTCTCTCGAGGCACGTCTCTGCGGATGCATAGAAGGGCTGCAGACCTTCAAAACACGCTTCCGCATTTAATGCACAAGATGGTGGCAAATCTCTGCAAGAGATTTGATTATATCTTCAAAAGCAGTAATTTCGGCTAAGACGTCCACATCAGCACTCTGGCACGATACGCAGCAGCTTCTAAGCCCATTCAAGATCTGTGCTTATTCGGCTTCTACGCCCATTCGGCTTCTACGCCCACTCAGTCTCTACGACCATTTGGCTTCAAACGCCCACTCAGTCTCTACGACCATTCGGCTTCTACGCCTGTTCGACTTCTACGCCTATTCGGCTTCTATGCCTATCCGGCTTCTACGCCAGGGTGACAATCATTTGGCTTCTACGCCAACCTCTTCTACACAAGGGATACCTACCTACGTGGCTTCTACGCCGTGATCTTCGCAGCAGATATACGCATTTTGTCCCCTTAGTTGGACATGCGTCACATGCTCACTCAAAAGGTCATCTATACGCAGGCATTGGTTATTTTAACCATTGTGTAAAAGGGTGCTATACTTTCCACTCCTCGGTTTTTACACCGACAGAGTGGTCACTGTCACCAAAACTCTATAAATAGAGACCCCTATCAATGGGGAACAAGGTCAAAAAACTTCAAACTTGAAGATCGAACAAGGTCAAACTTTTCAGAAAGATCGAACCGGAGGTCAAGAGAGAGAGAGAGAGAGAGAGAGAGAGAGGGAGTCCGGAGCTCAGGCAAAGAGCAGGGATCGATGACTTTGGCATCGTGCATCCACCCTCTTCTGCAACCTTCGAAGCTGCTACCTGTCTTCCACGGCACTTCTTCAACATCGTGTGGTCCAAGGGCTAAAGTGATCGACTGCAGATCAGACACCTATAGCAATTTATACCCAGATTAAATAAATTGTACTCCCACATCCTCGTATAGAATTAAATTGTACAAGTTTGTTTGTAAACCAAAGGGCGCGGGTTTCGTATAAACTCCGTCATTGAAATACACTTTCATTCTTTCGTTTAATACCACAAACATTAGGGACGAAGCTTTGGTTGGTTTCTCGATTTATGTGTTATTGATTTGTGTGCTCCTCGAATGACGAGTTTCTCGACTGTCGAGCTTTGACCTCGGATTGTGTGTTTTATCTTTTAGTTAGCTTGCTCGTGCACTTTCTTTGAAAGCACGCATTATTCTTGCCTATACACTTTTGTCAAGTGCGTCGTGTTGGTTAACTTGACAAAGTACGGCACCCCTTTGTAGCTTGTGCGCCAACCTTATTTCTGTGAGTTTGTGCACCAACCTTATTTCTGTGAGTTTGTGCGCCAACCTTACTTCTGTATATTTTTGCGCCAACTTGCTTTGTGAGCCTACTATTTTCTGCGCACATTGGGCCCTTTGCTTGGTTTAACATTTACGTTGGTTGAATGACTGTGAGGATGTGGATGACTTGTATTTTCGATCTTGAATGTATATGGACCTAATATCCTAGTTATATATGCTAAATTGACTATGTACCCGACATGAGCCCTGTAGATGTGGTCCTATATGCACTTGCTATTTTATTGCTAATTAGATTACTTTTACTTGATCACCTTATTATATGTTGGATAGAATAAGAGGCGTAGTTCAACTCAGGTGATATTTTGCAACCCCGGTCCTTGTTTGATTTAGGGCTTGTGGATTTGATCTCGAGGGGTTCTCGCACTACTCTTATCCTCATTCATCGATATAATAAAGTAAAAATTTAATGTGACCAGTATTAGACTATCCTGTCATGAATAACTTGCTACCTGATAACTTGTCCATGATCTTGATACTAGAACTTGTTCCTGCCTTGACTATTATATCTGTGTTGATACACTTGATCGCACCGAGAATGCTACTTGATATATAGTGAGCCATCGTTCCACATACTCCTGCTACGTGATATATGTAATTATTTTCATGCATGGATCTGCTAGTTGGACAGTGACTTTAGTTGTGACTAGATAGTATTGATTGTTGCATCACACTTGGGTGAATCCAGATTTAACTTTCGAATGATAATATGGGTTCGTATCAAGAGAGCCCGTACTTAAGGTACGACATCTAAGAAAGAATATTCATGTGACCACTGCATGAGATTCTAATTAGCCCAGGGTTAACTAAGCAACTTAATTGGTAGAGCATTGAAAGGGAACGATATCTCGAGATCGTGCATGTCGAGCCACTCTAAATTAGATTGGATTAAAGGCTGGCCACCACGGATATTGTATATCATCTGCACTAGTGGAGTGCAGTATCTGATCTAAATATAAGACCGAGCTAGTATCTTTCCTATAGAAAGCCTTGAACTATTACTGATCATTAATTAGCTCAGGGCCCTTGCAAGGGGCTGGCACAACTTTTACATATATTCTTGCTCATATATCATTGGTTCAGCCAGCCCTGCTCGATTATGACACGATATAAGGATACTCATATATATTATTACTGGAATAACCCAGAGATCACATACCCAAGTCGTAATACATGATTGGTTGTTTAAATTGCCTATAATATGTGCCTAGCTAGGAAAGTGAGCTACCGTGGCATGATGATTCAACCCATGTCCTTGTTTGGTTGTTGGGTTGGGTTAGGTTGCGTCGTTGTGTTACGATAATCTATGGACTGCAGCTATATTATTTCTCCTATATTTTATCTTTGTTTGTGTATTGTGCCTTCTGTTGAGTGAAATTAGGAACATAGACTGTTGTGGCACGATGGTTCAACTTATGTCCTTGTTTGGTTGTTGGATTGTGCTGTTGTGTTACGATAGGCTATGGACTGAAACTACAACGCATAGTTATTTTAGCTTGACCATAATCAAGGGATGTATTCTATCTTGATGCGAAAGGGCACTTCCTGTCCTTATTTGATAAATGGGTGTCATATCATGTCATCGATGAGACATATGTCATTGATTGTTGGCTCATGCATCTCATGTTATAGATCTGGTTTTGTTTCTTTATTTCGTGCTTCCTTTGTGGTACTTGCTATTTGGGGTCTGACTCCACTAGTTTTGAATGGCCAGATTTAAAGCCAGCACCTGAGGATTTAGCTTATCACACCCTCACTGATGGTACGCACTAGAAGGATGACTGTTGAGGGTCACGAGTGGGTTCCTTTATTCTCTGCTCCTCTTTTGTAAACTATACTCTTTTGGGCGTTTAGCCAACCGACACCTGTGAGTCGACAAATCTGGATACTAGTTCCTTACATGACTGTATATATTCAGACTGCAGCTGACTTACTGTAAATCCCCTGATTTTCAGGATTTTTTTTTATTTGGAACTTTCACAATTTTCTGTAATTTTCTGGGATTTTTAACTAATTAAAACTAAGGTATTTTAAATTTAAGTAATTTATAAATAATGTTGATTAATATTAAAATATTATGAATATAATATTTTTGGGTGTAAAATAAAAAACTAGACATAGGGTAATTTTCCGGGAATTTATTGGACCCCGAAAGCATTTTTAAAACCCTAAAAACCAAGTTGTAATAAACCAAATTAAACCCTAGGATTAAACCCGGTTCAAGTGAACCAAACCAACCCGAACCAACCCAGAACCGGTTCAACTGAACCGAACCCAACCTTAGTGGGTTGGGTCGGATCTAAACCTGACCCGAAACCCGAATACCCGAACCCGCACCTAAGCTTTAATGGATCCGGGTCTAACCCGCTACTCGCTGACCTGACCCGGATCCGTTAACCCGGCCAGAAACCTAAATCCTAATCCTAAATCTAATCCGCCTGTTTCGGCGCCTATTTAACCCCTCGACCGCCGGCCGGAACCCTAATCTCTCTCCTTTCTCCTCCGTCCAGACCCGCAACGCCCCGCTCCGACCACCCTAGCCCGCTAACCTCCTTCTTCCTCCTCCAGAACTTCCCTCTCCATCGAAATCCCCCCATCGCCACCGCCTGAACCCTAACCTCCGCCTTCCTTCTCCACCATCTCTACCGTCGAACCCCCAGCCCAGCACCACCACCATCACCCTCTAGCCCCGTCCGCCCTCTCCCCGATCCACTGACGTCGTCCCCGACGAACCCCCTAGCTCCTCCGCCCTAAGCCGACGACCTTGACAAACCCCGAGCCCCTCGTCGTCTCCCCGTCGAGACTCCCAGCGCCACCGCCACGGTCGGCCACCTCCGCCTTCCCTCCTTCTTCCTCCGCCCCGAGCCGCCTTCCTCCACGAGCAACCCCGGCGAGTCTCCGGTCCAGAACCCTAACCCTAACCGGACACGGCACAGTGACCCGGACACGGCACAGCATCGTGTCGCATCTCCTCGCGGACACGAGAAAACCTCGTTCTACGTAGCCCTGTTCAGGTAACCCGTTCTCTCTCCTCGTTGCCCCATTTTTTGTTTCGTCAGTTGTGACACATAGGCTGTGTAACACTCTCGATGCCCGTGCAACCCGCTCGGTGCTTCGCGTCCTGTGGCGATCGTAAACCGCGATCCAAAAATAGGAAAATCAACGCCCCGTTTCCCCCCGGAACTGAGTGCGCCCCGCCAAACGGGACGACTTGGTCGCGTACGATCTTCATCGAAAGGTGCGCGCCGTTGATACGGACGTGCAAGATTTTACAGAAGTTGATTTGGATGTGCGTGCATACCGGAATCAAAGCGTATCCGTCGACAACGCCTAGTATCCGCCTGTTCTGAAATACGTTGTAACTTTGTGTACACACGTCGGATCGAAACGAAACTTGTGCCATCGGACTCGTAGCAATACGCTGGTCTTCTGACCCAAGTTTGGTTCGATTCTGAGAACGTTGACAAAATCGCGTATCGTGGGTCCCACGGCTCCACTTGACGGGCGATTTTGTGATCAGCTCATCGAAATCCAGTTCTGAAAGTTCTGTTGGGTTCGTATCATCGTTCTGGACTTGTTGACACTAAGTTTGACGAATTTGGAGACCATTGGTTCTGACATATTTTTCGGTGCAAAGCGGCACACATATGGACCCCTGTTATTTTTGCCCCTGTGTCCAAATTAGACTCAAGGACAGGCGTTTCTAGCTATTTGATATTTTTTGAATCTGATGGTGATATTTTTTTAGCAACCGGAGGAGTACCTGCAATTTCCACTGAGGTCAGAGCTACAGTTGGAGTCAGAACCCCAGGCAAGTGTACCTTGCCAAATCTTACAGTTCTTGTTCCTTGATTTATTTACATGTTGTACATGCTTGACCTAGGACCGTGTGACTTTATTTAGCATCCGATTAATAGTCGGGTGCCAACACCGTACACGGAGTTGTGTAACGTCACCTAGAGATGGTTATCGTGATCCTTTACATTCTCGTACTTGTCATATCAAGTATATCATAACCCAGGACACTTGACACTATTCATGAGACAGAATCTTTCTGATATTTATGGTGATTCTGTATAGGATACAGTTTTTATGACATAGACATTATATTCATAGACATTATATGACTTGCTGTATTAGTTTTGATCTTGCATGTCATGGATATGAGACGTGTGATTATATTGGGTGGAGAGATTATTACCATATCAAAGGCTGATTATATTACATATATTATTGTCTGGAGGTGCTTTGGCACATATACAGGAGTCGTTATACTACTTGCTTTGGCATATATACTGGAGTCATAATACTAATGCTGCTATGGGTTTCCCCGACACAGAGCCTATAGTAGTCTCAGCCCGAGTATGACTAAAACTCTCACTTGCATATCACTTAGCTGGTTATATATTTACCCTGATGTTTCATTTATTGCTGCACTGATTTTATTTTGGCATAAGTTATTTTGTACCTTGCTATGTCCCCTGAGGACCTGGATCCGGATTATGTCTCCAGGATTAGCAGACGAGATCTATCCTGAGGTATACGGGATCGGAGCATTAGCAGAAGCAGGAACAGGTGCAGGCACTGGAATAGTACCAGATCCAGTAGACGAGTGATCCTTGAGGGTATCTTCTGAGTATATACTGTTTCCATACTCAGTATTTGCTGTGGTTATCTTTATTCTGGTATCTTGACAGTTGTATCAGACTCATTATCGGGTTATTTCCCGAGTTTATATTTTATTGAGATTGATTTTGCTTTATGATTCTGATATTATTGTATTCATATCTGTGGATGAGATTAGTATATTTAGACCCTTATTGTTGTATTACAGCTTAGGTACATCCTGATGGATCCATTAAATTGGGTTTGTCCATCAGTGTGTGCTGCTGGCCATTGCCACGTGTCTAGTCCCTCGATATTTTGGGACTGGGGCGTGACAGGGTTTTTGTGGTGGCCCATGCAGGTCAAGAGCATATTGTTTCGGTTACGTTACTGTACCGAGAAAGCCTGCAAATAGGATTAGATTTTTGGATCTCATCCATATTTGACTATGACTCATCTTTCTTCTAATCTGTTCTATTTTGAACAATTGAATCCTGCTTGATTCCTGTACTTCCCTAATAGTTCTTTGAGTATAGCCTTCTGCTAGGATATAGGAACCCCTGTTATTAGGATGATTAGGGTAGCACACCTATTAAGAATACAACGAGGATATACACACACCACTAAGTTTAGAATATCTAGTGAACCCTAGAATTTCTTATCTCTAGAATTGGTTTACCATTACCCCCTGATGTATTATGAAGACTTGAGAGTAGTATAGACACTACTAGAGTTAGTTAAAAGTTTACCATAATGTTTGACCCTAGTATTGAGGAACCAATAGAAAACCAAAATTGAATATTAGGACTGAACCTAACCTTCGCAGTTAGATAAGTTTTGGAAAACTATAAATTTAGATTCTTGTCTTGAGGTAAGCAGACAGTACCTTAGAAAGCCAAGAGCAATGAATAAAATATTTTCCTAATCATGCCTCGAACATAGCAACTAGCATACCACCCCCTTAGAGAACCATGATGCTATCTAGAACCCTCTATTTTAATTTCATATATTGCTCCTCTGCGACCATAGCGCTCGCTAAGTGTGCGATGACTGATTACGTTTCTTCTCTTCATCTTCCAACTCGTGCCATCTGACACTTCTGATTATAGACCAAGTGATCTTATTCTATGCTAGGATATATATAGCTTGCTAGGATTTTGGTTGTTACTCTAATTTTTTTTTAAGTTATGTGATTGGTAATTAGAACTTGACAGTTTAAGTTATTATTGTAGATTATGACCTAATGATTACCCCTTAGCTTTAAGTTGCATAATTTGTACCCCCACCTCGATACAAGTTAGATCCCTTTCCCCTTAACGGCTAGTAACTCTTCTATTCTTACTATCGACACTTGTTCTATAAGCACTAAGACTAAGGCTTAAGACGACCATAACCTATGTAATATAGGAGGATACCCTAATAAGTACTAAGACCCTTTCTCGTAGACCTTAACAGGAGCTTCTACGGTATCTTTAAGACAATTACAATAGTAGTTAAATTGTTATAAGTTTGGTAGTATACCTTACAACCTAAAATCATATAGCCTTTTGACCCATTATTGAAGTGTAACTGAATGACATTAATCGCATACTAGCAAAAGACGACAGTGTTTATTCAGACAATAGAATTTAGAGGTCCTTGCCCCTATTTGGTCGACTAGCGACTTAGACAAGGAGGTTGTATGATAAATGTAGAGATTGTGTAGTCTTTTATTATTATTGCTTATTTTGTTTTGTTTTTGTGAACTTGAATTAATTTGTACCTCCTTTCATCATCATCTAGCGTACTTATATTTGCTGTACTACCTTGACTTATGCTGCTATTATAGCCTAGTTTGTGCAAGCTTATTCTTTATCGAGCTTGTTCATAACATATGTATTATTGGGGAGGCCCACAATAATACAATTCAGAATCAGTGTATTCGGTCTGATCAACCATAGTGCGCTTGATTCGCCCTTCGCAATAATACTTTACGTGGATTGAGATATATAGTTGACTAGTAGACACATGTACTTGCCCTCTAGATATGTCTGAGCGGATCGTATCGGTTACATAGCTGAACTAATACGAGCATGCGAATAAGGAATTACCAAAATATAATTTCAATCCACAACTGCCTTGACAATTCCAATTTTAATTATTTAAACGCCATGATCCCGATACTTCTATTCTATCTCCCTTGAACTCTTTATTATTGATCTTCATCTTCCATTATTTCAGAAAGACAAAAATCTTGCTTGGTATGAATTTGATATATAGATAGTACTAGATATACCCCACAGGCCAATCGTATTGTTTGGTGACTATCTTTTATAAAAATGATTAAGGACATATCATAGATGATATGTTTGGTGTTACAAACTTTGAGGATTCAATAACATGATTAAATAATTTGGGGCATAACTTTCTTAGATATATAGCCTTAGATGATAGATGGGTAAATTTTAAGTTGGGTAGAGACCGCAATGTTCACTTGAGAGGAATTCTTTAGACTGTAATCAAGTAAGATTTGACAGAGAGAACCCTACCCTATTTTAATTTCGAGGACGAAATTGTTTTAAGTTGGGTAGATTGTAAACCCCCTGATTTTCGGGAATTTTTTTTATTTGGATCTTTCACAATTTTCTGTAATTTTCTGGGATTTTTTAACTAATTAAAACTAAGATATTTTAAATTTAAATGATTTATAAATGATGTTGATTAATATTAAAATATTATAAAAATAATATTTTTGGGTGTAAAATGAAAAACTAGACATATGGTAATTTTCCGGGAATTATTGGACCCCAGAAGCATTTTTAAAACCCTAAAAACCAAGTTGTAATAAACCAAATTAAACCCGGTTCAAGTGAACCAAACCAACCCGAACCAACCCAGACCCGGTTCAACTGAACCGAACCCAACCTTAGCGGGTCGGGTCGGATCTAAACCCGACCCGAAACCCGAATACCCGAACCCGCACCTAAGCTTTAATGGATCTGGGTCTAACCCGCTACCCACTGACCCGACCCGGACCCGTTAACCCGGCCGGAAACCTAAATCCTAATCCTAAATCTAATCCGCCTTTTTTGGCGCCTATTTAACCCCTCGACCGCCGGCCGGAACCCTAATCTCTCTCCTTTCTCCTCCGTCCAGACCCGCAGCGCCCTGCTCCGACCACCCTAGCCCGCTAACCTCTGCCTTCCTCCTCCAGAACTTCCCTCTCCATCAAAATCCCCCCGTCGACCACCGCCTGAACCCTAACCTCCGTCTTCCCTCTCTACCATCTCCACCGTCGAACGCCCAGCCCAGCACCACCACCATCACCCTCTAGCCCCGGCCGCCCTCTCCCCGATTCACTGACGTCGTCCCCGACGAACCCCCTAGCTCCTCCGCCCTAAGCCGACGACCTCGACAAACCCTGAGCCCCTCGCTGTCTCCCCATCGAGACTCCCAGCGCCACCGCCACGGTCGGCCACCTCCGCCTTCCCTCCTCCTTCCTCCGCCCCAGCCGTCTTCCTCCACGAGCAACCCCGACGAGTCTCCACCCCAGAACCCTAACCCTAACCGGACACGGCACAGTGACCCGGACACGGCACAGCGTCATGTCGCATCTCCTCGCGGACACGAGAAAACCTCGTTATACATAGCCCTGTTCAGGTAACCCGTTCTCTCTCCTCGTTGCCCCATTTTTTGTTCCGTCAGTTGTGACGCGTAGGCTGTGTAACCCTCTCGATGTCCGTGTAACCCGCTCGGTGCGTCGCGTCCTGTGGCGATCGTTGTAAACCCCCTGATTTTTCAAAATTTTAAAACTTGGAATTTTCACAATTTTCTGGAATTTTCTGGAATTTTTCTGCTATTTAAAATAAGGGTTTTAAGTATTCAATAATTTTTAAATGATATTAAACAATATTAAAATATTATGAAAATAATATTTTTGGATGTAAAATGGAAAACTGGACTTAGGGCAATTTTTCTGGAATTTATCGGACCCCGGACCTATTTTTTTAAATGCCTAAAATGTAATTATTTAATTATTTAATTATTTATTAAATTAAATACTGATTTTATTACTATTAATTATTATTATTAATATTTATTTAAATATAACCGGCCCGCGGCCCGTTGGACCGGCCCGGCCCAGCCCGTAGCCCGGCCCACGAGCCCAACCCGCAGCTGCTAGCGGGTCGGGTCGGATCCGCCGCCGCCCGCTAGCCCGACCCGCCGACCCGGTCTCACCCGCACCCACGACGCCTCCCCTCCCGCGTCGTGCGCCGCACCCGCCGGCCGCGCCGCCCGCCGCTCCGCGCGCTGGCCACGACCCCGCGGCCACGTCTCCGCCACGACGACCCCCACGCGCCGCCCGTCTCGGCCCCGACCCCCCCCGCTGCACCCTTTATAAACCACCCCTCTCCACCTGCCAGCTCCGCCACCACGACCACGCCGCCGTCCCGCCACCGCTCCGCCACCGCCGCCAGCTGCCTCGCCGGCCCAGCCAGCTTCGCCCAGCCTCTCCCCCGTCCTCCTCCTTCCTCCCCTCCGGCGGCCAACGCAGAGAACAGCAGCAGCAGCGAGCGGCAGCTCCGCCGTGCCGCTCAGCGCCGGCCGCCCGGCCCTCCTCCTCGCCGCGCCGCAGAGCCCCCGGCCCCTCCGCCTCAGCCCGGCCAGCCGCCCTCCGCCTCAGCGCCGCCTCCGCCGTAGGGCTGCCCTAAACCCTAAACCCTAATCCCCCGTGTCCGACACAGGACACGTGTCCTGTGTCGTGTCGGACACAATTCGATACTCGGTTTTTCGGTCATGTTCAGGTACGCGTAACTTTTTGCTCGTAGCTCCGTTTTTGATTCCGCAAATTGCGTTGCGAAGCCTGTATGACCCTCTCGGTGTCCGGACAAACTGTTCGGGGCATCGCGTCCTGTGGTGATCGCACACCGCGATCCAAAAACAGGAAAAACCCAGACCCTGTTTCACCCCGGAACCGAGTACGCCCCGCCAAACGGGACGACTTGGTCGCGCGCGGTCTTCACAGATACGTGCGCCTCGTCGATACGGACGTGTGGGTTTTCGCGGAAGCTGATTCGGGTGTGTGTGCACACCGGAATCAACGCGTATCCGCGGACATCGCCCCGTATCCGCCTTTTCGGCAATTCGACCTAACTTTGTGTACACACGTCGGATCGAGACGAAACTTGCGCCATCGGACTCGTAGCGATACGCTGGTCCTGTGGGTCAAGTTTGGTTCGATTCTGAGAACGTTGACGAAATCGCGTGTCGTGGGCCCCACAGGCCCCGCTCGACGGACGATTTCGTGATCGGCTCATCGGAATTCAAATCTGAAAGTTCCGTTGGGTTCGTATCAGCGTTCCTGACCTGTTGACACTAAGTTTGGTGAATTTGGAGACCGTTGACCCTGACGCGTTTTTCGGTGCAAAGCGGGCCCATCGGTGGACCCCGTTTTGGCCCGAAACTGCCGTTTCTGCCCTTGTCTCCAAATTGGACCCAAGGACAGGCGTTTCTAACTGATTGATATTTTCTGGATCTGATGGTGATGTTTGTTTCAGCAACCGGAGTACCGCCTGCAATTCCCGCCGAAGTCAAAACTGCGAACATAGCCAGAACCACAGGCAAGTGTACCTTGCCAAACCCTGCAGCTTGCTAATTATTTTCTGGACTCAATCATGCAATAATGGACAAATAAAGCCTGCCAAATCTCAGTAATTCTTGACATAGTACTTTACTTGATTTCTTGCGAATTAAATATAAACATGTTTTAACTGCTTGACCTAGGAGACGTGTGATGTACTTAGTGTCCGATCATAGTCGGGTGCCAACTCCGTACGCGGGGTTGTGTAACGTCACATAGACATGGATATCGAGACCCGATAATTCTCGTACTTGTCCTATCAAGTACACCAGAACCCAGGACACTTGACACTATTTCATGAGACAGAGTCTTCCTGAGACATTCAAGGTGATTCTGTATAGGATGCATGTTATATGACATAGACGTTACATCCTTAGACATTTTGATTCATAGCTACCAGACTTGCTGCATTAGTTATAATCCCGCTGACATGGACATGAGACGTTATGGTCATGGCTTGCGTGATTACATTGGGTGGGGAGAGACACACAGACTACAGGCTGATATTATATATATATAACATAGTATATATCATAGTGGAATTCATAGTTATTGCCGCTACCGGCTCCCCGACACAGGGCTTGTAGTGGCTTCAGCCTGAGATCTAGTGCTGCTCTCATATTGCATATCACATAGTTGGTTACTTAGTCTACCCTGCTGATTATCTTATTGCTGCACTGATATTCATTTGGCTTGAGTTTTTCTGTACCTTGCTATGTCCCCTGAGGACCTGGAATGGATGATGTCCCCAGGTATAGCCGAGGAGTTCCATCCAGAGACACCCCGTACAGGAGCACTTCCAGGAGCTGTACCAGGATCTGAGGCCGAGATCGTACCAGAGGACTGCTCCTGAGCATTGGCCGTATGTAGTCAGTTATTTCTATTTTCAGTTGTTTATTTCCTGTCTATTTGCATTGTTGTACCAGACATATTCTCGGATTGTTTCCCGAGGAATTTATTGAGATTTGACAGTTATTTCTACTTGCATTACTCTGTCTTTTAATCTATGATTATCTGTGGTGGATGAGATTAGAATAACCCTTGACTTGTAATAACTGCCCTAATTCTTGTTAGACTACAGCTTAAGCATGCCCTGATGGATCCATTAAATTGGGTTGTCCATCGGTGCGTGCTGCTGGCCATTGCCACGCTCCTCCAGTCCCTCGGCATTTTTGGGACTGGGGCGTGACATGGTTTTTGTGGTGGCCCATGCAGGTCTACGACTAAATTGTTCGGTTTCAACTCAGGGACCGAACAGGCCTGCAATAAAATAGGATAAGTTTTTAGGATCTCATCCACTTGCTTGAAACGTTCTTGATATCCATATCAACTTCGAATTAATTCCTTGACTTGCATCCTGCCTTGATTCCTGTGCGCCTCTTATTGTTTATTTTGATTGCAGGGTTATGGATTCACGAGCAAACGACGAGACTCCCATAACGTCACCACGAGATGCTGAGATAACCAACGAAGAGGAAGTAACACCAGTAGCTGAAGGACAATCAGCTCGACAACATGCCTCAGGAATACATCAAGATGACATTCCACCAACGACGCCAGTTACTCCATCAATGCCCGTAATTCCACCAGGGCAGGCCATGGACGGACAGCAGATGTTTCAAACGATCTATGCAATAGTGCAAGCTCAACAAGAGGCTTGGAGTCGCAGCTTAGTAACCGTACTAGAGTAGGCACGACGACCAACGACGGGCTCTATCGCCGACTTTCGCCAGCTGAAGCCCCGTACATTCTCAGGCAAAGAAGAGCCCACTGAAGTTCATGAGTGGCTCACCAACACTCAACATCAATTAGAAGCAGCTGAGCTTCCAAAGGAACGTTGGATGACTGCCGTAAGAATGCAGTTGACGGACAATGCCCATCACTGGTGGCTATCTGAGGAAGCACGGCTCGGACCAGACCGAGTCACCTGGGAAGAATTCTCTAGACTCTTTCAAGAGGTGTACATTCCAGCTGTCGCTCGATCAGAACTTCGGGACAAGTTTAATCACCTCACTCAGGATACTAAGACGGTGGAAGAGTACAACGCTGAGTTCATTCGTCTAAGTCGCTTCGCTCCAACATTGATCCCGACAGAAGAAGAGAAGGCTGAGAAATTCTTCGACGGACTAAACATTGAGCTACAGAAACTAATTGGATCCGTTGCACCTACTTCGTACTCGGACGTCCTTGCTGCAGCGCGACGCATTGAGCGCGTCATCAGGAGAGAGACTAGTCTGAAACGGACTTCCACTTTAGCACAACAAGAAGAAGTTGCAAAAAGACCCCACGTACACCAGCCACCAGAAGCACCTCCACAGACAATACCTGTTTGTCCATATTGTCGCAAGCGAGGCCATACCGAAGACGAGTGCAGGCGAAAGGAGAGATTATGCATAATTTGCGGGTCCAATCAGCATTTATTGAAGGAATGCCCTGAGCATCGGGACAGAGCACCAAAGTGTAACCAGCAAGCGTTACCAATACCGAGGCCAACCTGTCCAACATTGGGAGTACCGCAAACGGAAGTTCAAGAAGTCCTACCACCAGCTCCAGCAGGGTATCAGCCAAGGCCACCCTTGATACCCCAGGAAATACTCTTCCAGCAGGCTCAACAGCAGAAGAAACGACTGCAAGGACGCGAACAAGCCCTGACGATGACCGTGGAGTACGCGCAGACTCGTGGAATAGCCAATGCGCGTCAGTGATTTATAGTTTTCCGTTTCTAGTCTTGTTGTAGTCGTGCCCGTTGGTTCGTGACCTCAGCCCCAACCTAGTAATTTGCAACTTGTTAATAACAACCTGGTTTTTATAAAAGTTATAGTTTTAACTAGATTTTCCTGAAAAGTGTAAACTTTCATTTTTAGGGAAACGGTATTTCCCTGAAGTCTCTTGTGATGTGTTTTCAATCGATGCTTGCAACCGCGTCATCTCTGTTGACCGGTTATTCTTTGATTGCGAGGACGCAATCCTCTTAAGGGGGTTAGATTGTAAACCCCCTGATTTTTCAAAATTTTAAAACTTGGAATTTTCACAATTTTCTGGAATTTTCTGGAATTTTTCTGCTATTTAAAATAAGGGTTTTAAGTATTCAATAATTTTTAAATGATATTAAACAATATTAAAATATTATGAAAATAATATTTTTGGATGTAAAATGGAAAACTGGACTTAGGGCAATTTTTCTGGAATTTATCGGACCCCGGACCTATTTTTTTAAATGCCTAAAATGTAATTATTTAATTATTTAATTATTTATTAAATTAAATACTGATTTTATTACTATTAATTATTATTATTAATATTTATTTAAATATAACCGGCCCGCGGCCCGTTGGACCGGCCCGGCCCAGCCCGTAGCCCGGCCCACGAGCCCAACCCGCAGCTGCTAGCGGGTCGGGTCGGATCCGCCGCCGCCCGCTAGCCCGACCCGCCGACCCGGTCTCACCCGCACCCACGACGCCTCCCCTCCCGCGTCGTGCGCCGCACCCGCCGGCCGCGCCGCCCGCCGCTCCGCGCGCTGGCCACGACCCCGCGGCCACGTCTCCGCCACGACGACCCCCACGCGCCGCCCGTCTCGGCCCCGACCCCCCCCGCTGCACCCTTTATAAACCACCCCTCTCCACCTGCCAGCTCCGCCACCACGACCACGCCGCCGTCCCGCCACCGTTCCGCCACCGCCGCCAGCTGCCTCGCCGGCCCAGCCAGCTCCGCCCAGCCTCTCCCCCGTCCTCCTCCTTCCTCCCCTCCGGCGGCCAACGCAGAGAACAGCAGCAGCAGCGAGCGGCAGCTCCGCCGTGCCGCTCAGCGCCGGCCGCCCGGCCCTCCTCCTCGCCGCGCCGCAGAGCCCCCGGCCCCTCCGCCTCAGCCCGGCCAGCCGCCCTCCGCCTCAGCGCCGCCTCCGCCGTAGGGCTGCCCTAAACCCTAAACCCTAATCCCCCGTGTCCGACACAGGACACGTGTCCTGTGTCGTGTCGGACACAATTCGATACTCGGTTTTTCGGTCATGTTCAGGTACGCGTAACTTTTTGCTCGTAGCTCCGTTTTCGATTCCGCAAATTGCGTTGCGAAGCCTGTATGACCCTCTCGGTGTCCGGACAAACTGTTCGGGGCATCGCGTCCTGTGGTGATCGCACACCGCGATCCAAAAACAGGAAAAACTCAGACCCTGTTTCACCCCGGAACCGAGTACGCCCCGCCAAACGGGACGACTTGGTCGCGCGCGGTCTTCACAGATACGTGTGCCTCGTCGATACGGACGTGTGGGTTTTCGCGGAAGCTGATTCGGGTGTGCGTGCACACCGGAATCAACGCGTATCCGCGGACATCGCCCCGTATCCGCCTTTTCGGCAATTCGACCTAACTTTGTGTACACACGTCGGATCGAGACGAAACTTGCGCCATCGGACTCGTAGCGATACGCTGGTCCTGTGGGTCAAGTTTGGTTCGATTCTGAGAACGTTGACGAAATCGCGTGTCGTGGGCCCCACAGGCCCCGCTCGACGGGCGATTTCGTGATCGGCTCATCGGAATTCAAATCTGAAAGTTCCGTTGGGTTCGTATCAGCGTTCCTGACCTGTTGACACTAAGTTTGGTGAATTTGGAGACCGTTGACCCTGACGCGTTTTTCGGTGCAAAGCGGGCCCATCGGTGGACCCCGTTTTGGCCCGAAACTGCCGTTTCTGCCCTTGTCTCCAAATTGGACCCAAGGACAGGCGTTTCTAACTGATTGATATTTTCTGGATCTGATGGTGATGTTTGTTTCAGCAACCGGAGTACCGCCTGCAATTCCCGCCGAAGTCAAAACTGCGAACATAGCCAGAACCACAGGCAAGTGTACCTTGCCAAACCCTGCAGCTTGCTAATTATTTTCTGGACTCAATCATGCAATAATGGACAAATAAAGCCTGCCAAATCTCAGTAATTCTTGACATAGTACTTTACTTGATTTCTTGCGAATTAAATATAAACATGTTTTAACTGCTTGACCTAGGAGACGTGTGATGTACTTAGTGTCCGATCATAGTCGGGTGCCAACTCCGTACGCGGGGTTGTGTAACGTCACATAGACATGGATATCGAGACCCGATAATTCTCGTACTTGTCCTATCAAGTACACCAGAACCCAGGACACTTGACACTATTTCATGAGACAGAGTCTTCCTGAGACATTCAAGGTGATTCTGTATAGGATGCATGTTATATGACATAGACGTTACATCCTTAGACATTTTGATTCATAGCTACCAGACTTGCTGCATTAGTTATAATCCCGCTGACATGGACATGAGACGTTATGGTCATGGCTTGCGTGATTACATTGGGTGGGGAGAGACACACAGACTACAGGCTGATATTATATATATATAACATAGTATATATCATAGTGGAATTCATAGTTATTGCCGCTACCGGCTCCCCGACACAGGGCTTGTAGTGGCTTCAGCCTGAGATCTAGTGCTGCTCTCATATTGCATATCACATAGTTGGTTACTTAGTCTACCCTGCTGATTATCTTATTGCTGCACTGATATTCATTTGGCTTGAGTTTTTCTGTACCTTGCTATGTCCCCTGAGGACCTGGAATGGATGATGTCCCCAGGTATAGCCGAGGAGTTCCATCCAGAGACACCCCGTACAGGAGCACTTCCAGGAGCTGTACCAGGATCTGAGGCCGAGATCGTACCAGAGGACTGCTCCTGAGCATTGGCCGTATGTAGTCAGTTATTTCTATTTTCAGTTGTTTATTTCCTGTCTATTTGCATTGTTGTACCAGACATATTCTCGGATTGTTTCCCGAGGAATTTATTGAGATTTGACAGTTATTTCTACTTGCATTACTCTGTCTTTTAATCTATGATTATCTGTGGTGGATGAGATTAGAATAACCCTTGACTTGTAATAACTGCCCTAATTCTTGTTAGACTACAGCTTAAGCATGCCCTGATGGATCCATTAAATTGGGTTGTCCATCGGTGCGTGCTGCTGGCCATTGCCACGCTCCTCCAGTCCCTCGGCATTTTTGGGACTGGGGCGTGACAATCGTAAACCGCGATCCAAAAACAGGAAAATCAACGCCCCGTTTTCCTCCGGAACTGAGTGCGCCCCGCCAAATGGGACGACTTGGTCGCGTGCGGTCTTCACCGAAAGGTGCGCGTCGTTGATACGGATGTACGAGATTTTGCGAAGTTGATTTGGATGTGCGTGCACACCGGAATCAACGCGTATCCGCCGACAACGCCCCGTATCCGTCTGTTCTGGAACATGTTGTAACTTTGTGTACACATATCGGATCAAAATGAAACTTGTGCCATCGGACTCGTAGCAATACGCTGGTCCTGTGACCCAAGTTTGCTTCGATTCTGAGAACGTTGACAAAATCGCGTATCGTGGGCCCCACGGCTCCACTTGACGGGCGATTTTGTGATCGGCTCATCGGAATCCAGTTTTGGAAGTTCCGTTGGGTTCGTATCATCGTTCTAGACTTGTTGACACTAAGTTTGACGAATTTGGAGACCATTGGTTCTGACACATTTTCGGTGCAAAGCGGTCCACATGTGAACCCCGCTTTGACCAAAAATTGTCATTTTTGTCTCTGTGTCCAAATTAGACTCAAGGACAGACGTTTCTAGCTATTTGATATTTTTTGAATCTGATGGTGATATTTATTTCAGCAACTGGAGGAGTACCTGCAATTTTCACTGAGGTCAGAGCTACAGTTGGAGTCAGAACCCCAAGCAAGTGTACCTTGCCAAATCTTGCAGTTCTTGTTTCTTGATTTATTTACATGTTGTACATGCTTGACCTAGGACCGTGTGACTTTACTTAGCGTCCGATTAATAGTCGGGTGCTAACACCGTACGCGGAGTTGTGTAACGTCACCTAGAGATGGTTATCGTAACCCTTTACATTCTCGTACTTGTCTTATCAAGTACATCATAACCAAGGACACTTGACACTATTCATGAGATAGAATCTTTCTAAGATATTCATGGTGATTCTGTATAGGATACAAGTTTTATGACATAGACATTATATTCATAGACATTATATGACTTGTTGCATTAGTTTTGATCTTGCGTGTCATGGATATGAGACGTGTGATTACATTGGGTGGGGAGAGTATTACCATATCAAAGGCTGATTATATTACATATATTATTGTCTGGAGGTGCTTTGGCACATATACTGGAGTCGTGATACTACTTGGTTTGGCATATATATTGGAGTCGTAATACTAATGCTGCTATGGGTTTCCCCGGCACAGAGCCTATAGTAGTCTCAGCCCGAGTATGACTAAAACTCTCACTTGTATATCACTTAGATGGTTATATATTTACCCTGATGTTTCATTTATTGCTGCACTGATTTTATTTTGGCATTGGTTATTTTGTACCTTGCTATGTCCCCTGAGGACCTAGATCCGGATTATGTCCCCAGGATTAGCAGACGAGATCTATCCTGAGGTATACAGGACCGGAGCATTAGCAGAAGCAGGAACAGGTGCAGGCACTGGAGTAGTACCAGATCCAGTAGACGAGTGATCCTTGAGGGTATCTTCTGAGTATATACTGTTTCCATACTCAGTATTTGCTGTGGTTATCTTTATTCTGGTATCTTGACAGTTGTATCAGACTAATTATCGGGTTATTTCCCGAGTTTATATTTTATTGAGATTGATTTTACTTTATGATTCTGATATTATTGTATTCATATCTGTGGATGAGATTAGTATATTTAGACTCATATTGTTGTATTACAGCTTAAGTACATCCTGATGGATCCATTAAATTGGGTTTGTCCATTAGTGTGTGCTGCTGGCCATTGCCACGTGTCTAGTCCCTCGATATTTTGGGACTGGGACGTTACACTTACTGTCATGTATACTTTGATCTTGCATCTGACACATTATTCTGTACCGTCAAATTTCTAAAGAACATTCTGATGTGACGTTTGGGACGCCTTACTTCTTATTCTGAAATGTTCTATATTAAATCTACTTGTTTGAATGATTGAGACGTAGAAGTTCTTGACCTTAGGAGATTTGATTGTAGTATGCACCCATTTGTCCCTAGACAACATTAACATATTGTGGATTGCTTCAGTATTCTGCAATGTGTGGTTGGGTGAGTCATTTTTCTGCTCTCTAGTATTCTAGATCTGAAAAATGACAAATGGGGATCATAATATCTGCTTTTAAGCATCTTCGAATATTCCTGATAGTAGTTGTTGGTTTTTTTTTGACCTTCAGATTTAGAAATTTATGTACATAGTAAAGAACTATAAGAAAATTACGTAGGGGCTAATAAACTTCACAAACGCAAAAAGAACACAAATTTTCAGTAGTATTGACTGTAGTACTCATACTTCCAAAAGCAATAGCGGCTTGGACGCGAGATCGCCTATACTAATGGCGGTTTGCTCTATTTTTTACTTCTTGTCAGTTTTTTAAAACATTTTGATTGTGCTAGTTCCAATGATGGCATGTGAACTAGACTGTCAATAGCATTTGTGGTACGATATATATATTTTTTTTAAATGCATGATATGGAAGATTGTTTGCTTTGGGGGTGGGATCGTAGGATATTTAACATTTGCAAATGGCCAATGCAGTTTGAACAATTTTGTCGTGTATATTACTCGAGTGAACCTTGTGGTTATCTGGATGACAAAAGATCAGTGGATCGAGTTACGAAAATGTATTATTTTTTTATTTATAAAGGGTGAACGTTGAAAACAGTAAATCTAAAAGACATACAATATATAATGTACAAAATTCCGAACATTACATCGGACATGTCAAAAAAAGAAATCAAAGCCATAATGAATTTTTGGTGTGCTAGCTATATATTCAGTGTTTGTTCCTCTCCATCTTCTCTTGGAATGTCGCTCTCCTGTTTGTTTGTTGGGACATGTAGATGGAGCCATTTGCAAATGTTAAATATCTATAGAAAGAGTGTATTTTTGTTCCCCCACAAATACTTAGGGTGTTTGTTCACATTCTAATAGAAAACGCACACGTGACATTTTCAAAGTCAAAACCACCTTGCTTGGTGAACAAAACCACTTGCAAGATGGTTTTGTTTGGATGAAGATGCCACGTGTGCATTTCTTATTGGAGGGTGAACAAACATCCTAGTATTTATGGCTGAACAAAAATGGACTATCTAGAAAACCATCCTCGCATCATGCATTTAAAAAAAAATTCTCATTCAAATTGGCGGTTTGCCCCCCCCCCCCCCCCCGTACCGCCACTGACATTGACAGTCTGAGTGTTGAAAATATTAAGAAAAAAAAGAGAGGGATGGTCTCGCATCTAAGCGACAGTTGCAATTGACGGTACGATTGCTTGTACGTACTCATACCACCAATACTACTAACAATTTATATTTTATTTTGCATTTGTCGAAGTTCGTTATTCTCTACATAATTTTCGTGTAGTTCTTTACTTTGTACGTAAATTTCTGTTCAGATTAGATAAAAACTCGCAAAAAATTGGACAGTTAAAAAAATCTAATTTGAATAGTCGAAAAAGATAATTTAATAGTTGATATTTCGAAGAACATTTAGATATGCTTAAAAGCAAAATTTTTGATCCCTCATCAGTTCTTAAAATAACAGTTATTGGATTATCTTTTTTTATCGTTTAGATTAGATTCTTATACTATCTAATTTATTATAAAATTTTGATCTAATTTGAATGATCAAAAACGACAATCTGAGAGCTGCTATTTCAAGAATATATATATATATATATATATATATATATATATATATATATAATGTAAAATAAAACTCATAGTATTACATTATCTAATTTTAATTTGTTCTTCACAACAAATCCATATTTTGAAATTGAAAAGAAAAGAAATTTCAAAATGCTTGGGCAATTCACACTCTCTCCAAATTAAAAAGAAAAAAAAAAAATCAAAATGCTTAGGCAATTCACACTCTCTCCAATTGATCTTTCCTCCAAGTTTTGTAGCAGAGAGAAAATGGAAAGGACGGACCTAGCTCTGTGTCTGTCTGCTCTTGCTCAAAGCAATGCAAGAAGAAGTGTATGTCAAAATGTCATTTGATGATTAATTGGTCAGAACTAGAAGACTGTACATATATGATTAAGACAACTTTCTGGTTTCATACCGATCGGTTCCTGACTAGGAATGACAATTTCTTTCTGACCCAACGGTTTCTGATTTTTTTGTTTCTCCGACGAGGACGTTGGGTTTAAAAATTTAAAAACAGAGACAGAAGCCAAAGTGGAGATTAAAAAAAGTCTCCGGTCGAATTTGGGATCGAATATGGATATAATATTTTCCATTCCGATAAATCTCCAACCCCAATTACTTATACCCACATCTCTTTGTTGTATGAAACTATAGATCTTTATTTAGTATATGTGTTTATGGGGATTAACATTGTCTTTTTGTTGTTTTGTATTGTATATTTCTATGTATTACTTGCATATTTTTGTTGGATTAATATTTTGTTGTTGTTGTATTGTATCATTTTCTCTAATAGTAGCAGTAGTATATGATTTTTTGATGGAAGCCAATTTTATTAACATGTCTTGTATATTTTTCTTTGGAACGAAAATAATTTTTTAAGTTTATAATTTACATAAAAAATTATTAACGGAGTATGGGACAAGGACGAAGATGGGGAAGAGAAAACCGGCCTCAAAAGTATTAAAGGGACGGGACCACTATAAAAAAAAGCCAAATAGTGACTGAATTTTCAGTCGCTAAAGCAACGTCGTTGTTTATTTTTCGTCGCTAGTTCGTCGCTATATCGACGAACTAGTGACTATTTTAGCGAGAAAAAGCAACTAACCAGCGACTAATTTTTTCGTCGCTGTAGTAGCGACGAAAAAGTGACAAAAAATATAGTTGATATATAGCGACGAAAAGTTTAGTCGCTGGTTAGTTGCTCGTTAGTCGCTAGTTAGTCGTCTCGTATATTTTTTTTTCAATTTTTAGTCGCTGGTTCGTTGCTAGTTAGTCGATAGTTAGTCGCCGATTAGTCGCTAAAGCATTTATATTTCTCAGATTTATAGACAATGCTATACACATCCTATAACATTAATATAAACCAGTCCACAACACACATAAATACAATGCAAACATCTTTTAGCATCACAGTAATTACCAATGATATAAACAAAAATAATTACACACAAATTACACAGACAAAAAAACTAATATATATATATATATATATATATATATATATATATAGTCATGTCCAACCATGGACCATACAACATCCATACAAAAAGATAAACTAATACAAGAAGTACAAACTAACGTCTCTAGTGATTAGCATAGAAAATCAAGACGATGGTGGCTGCATGCGGCCCATCAACTGTGTCATAAGTAGACAATAGTGGCTGCACACTACCGCCCTTTCCTCTTCCAACAGCCTGTACCCACAAGTCATTCCTCCCGGTGGACATACGTGACGTACTAGTACCAGTCGCCCTGCTTCCTGACCAGCGACCTGAGAGGCATGACTCTCAAATTTCTCGTAGGCTTCCTGTATATATAAAGGTATCATGAATATATAAAATTACAACCAAAATACATATTTTTGAAGAATATGAACTAATATTTGTAAAGATCAAGATGCTGAAGAATACTAAACTACTACATATTCTTTTGAATAAAGGTGGTCTAAAGTAGGCATGAATCATAGGAAAAATGAACAAATGGTTTAATTAGAGATGACATTCTAAGAGGAAAGTAAAAGGGGAGCAAAGAACTGGGATTAATTACATGCGATCATTTGCCTGGTTAAAGTTTTGATATATGAAGATTAACAAAATAGAGAAAAATAGAATATGAATGAACCATGAAGATATAATGTACTATTCCTTGGTATGAAAAGTTCATATATGTAGGAGAAAAAGAAGGTCTGAAGTAGGCAAATGAACCAACATTAAGTGGCATGAATCATAGGAAAATGAACAAGTGGTTTATAGGATCAATTGTTGTCATTGTAACTTCTTCATCATTAAGTCTCACCATATGCATTACATAAACTCATGGTACCAAAGGAAAAAGAATCAACCAAAATTTATAGGACCAATTATTGTCATTGTAACTTCTTCATCATTTAAAAATATTTCTACTTGCAAAAACTGCCAACATCAAAACACTATGGGGCATACATTGTTGAGCTCACTTTCATGTTTATGTTCTCCATGGGCTACCATTTGTGACTCTTCTTCCTCAAGTGCTTGCATGAAAGGCTTCAATTTCTGCCATGAAACAAATTTGAGATACATAGAAAAAAAATGCAAGAATCAAGCTCTAACTCAGATATCTTTGCACAAGCTTCCATTTCCTTTATCTGAGAGACAATCCAAGAAAACAATTGCAATAAATTATAGAAAATAAAATAAAAAGAAATTATTATTACATTGATGTTGCAGATTATATGTAGTATTCTTAAATATACTTGAGACAACATCTACCAGGCAATATGTAAATAACGGAGGCATAAGACGAGAGAAAGCGAGTATTGTACATGCAAATCTTCTATTTTTTGCCTTTGCATATTTGTTTCTGAAATAGATATATCTATACTTGACATAGTAACCTATAGGATCCAAAACAAACATGCAAACACTAAAATAAAAAGATTCTGAGGGTCAGTCCAGGATGGATCAAAAAGATTAACCCCTACATCATGCCCTTCATCCTTGCATCCTTCTAGTGACAACTTCTGAGGGTCAATCCAGGATGGATCAAAATATTAAGTATTTGCTAGGTTTGAGAGTTGAAAGATCACCTCCACGTTTGCCTGCACATAACAAACAGACCTAACCATTGAGAAAATAGAACAAGATTGGATAAGGGTCTATGTTTTACTTAGATTATCTTCATGGAAACTAATCAAAAGCAAAATGCAAGTTATCTAGCTAAAATTCAATATGTAAGTGTAGGAATGTCATAGTACGTTGTCGCAAACAAACAACATTCTTATATCAACATTAGATGCCATGTGAAAGAGCAAAATCTAAGTACACATTTTCATTCCAACAATTTCATAACAACATAATCTAAACTGTTACATTACACAGCGATATAGACATTACACAATTAAATAGTTGTTGCAAACCAGGCATTATATTCTATGTGAAAGAACTACTATTCTTATTCTTTCACTGCTTATGAGAGTGATTTGAAACACATTTTTATACCAACATGTCAAGCTTTTCTATCCACATCTTGTGCTTCTTCAACTAAGATGGAGAAGGATAGAATCAAATATTGGACAAACTTACTCTCTGAGTGTAGTCAATTTGATAGGGTTGTCAATGAGTAGGGTTCTGTTTGGAATTTTGATTCATGTAAAACCTGGACCCGACCAAAAAATACCAAAGCCAATCAAGTAAAATATCTGCAATAACAAGGCTGAACATTAGTATTTAGCCCAAAGGTCATTAATAGCACTTTGTGAATCATATCAAATGATATTTAAATTGTCAGCCAATAAGTTAAACAACAGAAGGTAAATTTCAATTCACTTGTAAAGTTGACAGCCTACCTATTGACTCTGGAAGTAAACAAACCCAAACCCTCTTGAGCACCCAGTTTTCTAATCCCACATAACCCTTGTACCTCTGAAAAAGTTGGCTAAAGGTAACATTTTGATTCTTTCCGGATGTAATTATAGACGAGCTAAATATGTGTTAAACCAAATCCAGCAACAAAGTAACTGGAGTCAACTGAATTATTAAAAGAAAGCCAAGGGAAAAAAAGACAAGTTGAAGCTTACGAGAAGTTGGAAAATACTGAGAAGCATGTAAACAAAGTAGAATATGTGATTTCAGGGCTAAGATCAACAACAAAGTAGAATCTGTATGTATCCTCCCTCTGTTCACTCACATATTGTCACGCCCCGGTCCCGCAGGGCCGTTCGTCCTTGCTCTCGTCCCTACGAAACCGATCGTCCTGGCACGGGCGTGATGCCGTGCAAGCCTAAAGTGCACTTGCACAAGGCTAAAGCTTTGAACGAGGGCAAGTAAGCTATTCAATACTGAAGCAGCGGGACACATATATTGCAGAAAAGTAAAGAACACAATGGCACATGAAAAATAAGCTCTTTTATTGATAATCGAAATTGTTACAAGCGGCGTATGGCCGAGGTTACAGATCGCTCAAGCACTCTTCTCCCGATTACAATGACATCGTTCCATACATCATGTCCCTCTATGTAAAAGCAACTCAAAGCAGTCTCGATACGGCTCAAGGCATCAATTCCAGATTTCCGGTTTCTTGGGATGAGGCACGACTATCGCTTCCTAGAACGAACAGGCACCTGAGAACAAGCAAACTGTTGGTGGGTCAGCACTTTTATAAGTACTGGTGAGTATAAACAACTGAACAGAAGCTACACCCCCTGAAACCCACACTAAGTAAACTTGTGGCAAAACATTGCATTACTAGTGATATTGCTACTTTTACCTAAGTTCATTTCATGCAACTCAGAACTATAGTCAGATTACATCTTTTTAAAAACACAAGTTGGAAACAGTTTGACATATTCAAACAATAAGCATACGATCAGGATGGTGCTCTATCGTACAGTGCGCAGCATGTATTGTGCATCAAAAAATTTAACTCTTTGGGGCAAAGCTCTATAGTGGACTGATAATCTAAAATGAAGCAAACATATAGTGAACTATCATAGTTTCAAGCACACAAACAGAACTAACTATATAATTTTGGTCCCGAGAAACACATGATCGGTAGCGGGAATCCAGCTAACCAATGACTCACATTCTGATACTATTAGCAGCTGTGACCGAGATTTAGCTCTGCACTAATAGTCATTATCTGACCAATGCGAATGCATGAAGCACTAACAGATTTACTCTACGATGCAGACAAAATGAACGAGAAAGCTTTATGCATACACAAGTATTTCTTACCCCATTGCCGAACGGTTATCCTGCAGCAGACACACACGTTAGCCACAATATGCATATATGGATAAGAATCAATCATTTGGCGTCATCAATTGATAGGTATGCAAAAAGGTAAACCTAGCATGCGCCCTATCTATATGATGGTCCATGAGTCGCCCCATTGATGGACAATAACACCCCCTAGATCCTTTCGGAACGGAACATCAGGGTGCTCTCACAATCCCTTCCGGACCGACCGATTCCCAGTCCCCCAGAAACCGATCAAGAGACTATTACCTTATGCACAAGTTGTCTGAGACCAATGCATGACAAGCAATATTCAAACACTTATGCATTCACATTTACATTCACAAGCATTTAGCAATCTAATAGCCACACCCCTAGAACCCGGAGGAACAGAACATCAGGACGGACTATTAGACTCTTCACTTTCATTCATTCAAGCAGACACATCTTTTCACACATCTAATAGCACACCCCACTAGACCCTTGCGAGTCGTATCCTCAGGGCGCACTATTAGTCTATGCACTCACACATTTTCACTTATAGCAGTTCGATATAGCATATAGACAAGCAAAATATATAATGGCAAGCACGATTGATTTCATATCTAACATGCAATAACTATTTCTTTCTTAGCATATTCAAAGGGACATATTCAAGCGATCCATTTACTTATCTTCTTAGCATGGCAAGGGTTTGTTTGGTTAGCTGTGTCGGTGTAACTAAGCATGCAACAATTCTTATATCTCATTAGCATAGCAAAGGTTCTATCTTATTTCAGACAAGCATTCCCATTTCTCTAGTTAGGCAAGCAAGCAGATAGATTCGTTTCAATGATAAGCTATGTGAGTTCTCTTATTAGCATGCTGAGTCGGTTCTATCATTCTTCTTATGAAACAATCTTCTTAAGCAAACAAGCATTCAAAAACTCAGATTCATTATTAAGTCGTGCAAGAATCAGAGAATGCAGTTCTGTCCACTCACATTGATCAATCGGTCGGGAACTCTCTGAGGAGACTTCCGTTCGAGCAAGCAAGGCGATATCACTTGTACATAGCGCCTAAACGGAGCGGGGCGCTACACATATGCCAATTGACTTTAATCGGCTAGCCAAACCTAAAAAGACGTATTACATCAGTTCAAGCATTTGAGCACCAATATTCAGGCATTAGATTAACAAAATAAGTTATAGATGCATCTCATATGATGGTTGCATACAAGTAAAATAATAATATAAGAATGTATATTAAGAACCTAACATAACATATCGATGTGGACATGTCAAAATAAGATTATAAACATCAAATTGATATGACCAGTTTCAAACATGTTAAGACTTCAAATTAATATAAGATTATATGTTAAGACCAGCTTGAGAAGAAGAGTACTTACAAGTCATAACACTCAAAGGTATACCAATCCATAGCTTCCCTTTAGAACCAGTAATTATGTTCTCAATAATTTGATAAATCTCCATCAAGGCCAAGATAATTAAGAAGACCTAGACAATCTACTCCAAGCTCACAACCTGAATATATGACCTCAAATACCAAAGCCTAAATAAAATAATCAAAACATAGCCCAAGGCCTCAATCCAACAATAAGGTATATAGTTTTGGTTCTATATATTTAAATCAAAATTTATCGGGCGACGTGCTTAATTGAAGCCGCCTTCAACATTAACCATAATGAAGGCTAGACTAAAAAGATCCCAGTGATCTTGCATCAAGGATTGTAGCAAGATTCTTGTGTTTTTAACTAAGATCTCATGTCTTTTTCAAGAGTCGCACGAAATAATTTTTAATTTGCTCACTTAATTTTTTTGACTTTAAGTCTCATTTGGGATTCCAAACCTAAATGAGATCCATAAGCATACCTAGACTCCAGGGTGAGTATATTACCTAGAACGAGATTTTTGGCGCCTAACTTCATATCAACAAGTCTTGCAAAATATCCATATGATATCACCAGCAAAATAGCCATGATTTTGCCAAATCTCATTTGAACCTCATGGGTTCATTTTTCTTCTTCTATGCAATATCCAAATGATATAGACATTATCTAGTCCATACCAAGGGGCATATAGAGTGAGATCTATTGAGTTCAACAATATCAGGCATATATTATAAGTAAACATGTCGCAAATCAACCTACATAATGTTAAGTGTTGCAATAAAAATGTATTACCATATTGTGCAGAAACTTGAAGGAGGATGGCAGGGGTGGATGGGGATCATTAATAAGGATTTAAGAATCCTAAAAGTAGTTGTACTAATTTTTATGTTTACTGATTTATAGGTTCAATTGTAAACAAAACAGAAATCATGCAATATATTGACCAAAAAGAAATAAATCAAACAATTGCATATATGGAATGATTCCAGACCTAGGACTAGTGTATACGGTTATAAAATTTAGCTTTTGGAATGATTCCAGACTAATAAATTGAAAAAATTATGCAATAACCAAAATATAAAAAATTATACCTGACCGTCAGGGACTCGTCCAAGGAGGGTGTCCGGTGTGGTCGGTTGTGGGCGGCGGGAACTCGTAGAAGGAAGAGACGGCCGAGGCGGGGAGGCGGTGCGGGTGGACGAAGGAAGAACTCGATCCGTTCGAGCAGAGAAGATACGACTACTTCGACGATGGAGGACGAAGGAGGGGGGTCGGGTGGACAAAGGAGGGGGTGGACGAGCGCTGGGAGGGGGTCGGGTCTGCCGGGAGGGTGAAGGAGGGGGTGGACGAAGGTTTTGGGAGAAAAAGTAAAAGAGGGAATACTTTAGGTTTTGTTCCGGAGAAGGATTTTGGGGGGAAAGTAAAAGAGGGATCGAGGAAAAGAGGGAACTAAGTTTTTTGGTGGAATATTTTTGCTTACTTTAGGTTTTGGTAGCGACTGAACTTGCAGTCGCTAGATTGAGGATAACAAATTTTATATATTACCGACTATTTAGCAACAGACACAAGTCAGTCGCTAAAAAATTACCAACACACCAACAACGAAATAGCGACTAACCATATTGTTCATTAAACTAAATTTCAATTAGTTGAACGTTAGTCGCTAGTAAGTCGGTAAACTAGCGACTAATACATATTAGTCGCTGAGTTAGTCGTTAAATTGCCATAATTTTGTAGTGGACAGGGAGTGCATTGTTTAGCGGAGACGGAGATGGAGATGGAGAATGCATTGTTTAATGGGACAGAGATGGAATTAGAAAACTGAATCCGAATGGAGATTTGGACGGAAAAGGAAATTCAAACACTACTCGAAGATAGAGATGAAGAATATGGTCTCCGACCCCTACCCGTTCGGTTACCATCCCTACTTCTGACTGGTCCCGAAGAGTCTCCACACTTTCTTTCTGGTCCCCCCTGCATGCCCACCATTATGAATGTATGGTATTCATAGTTGGGTTCATTCATTTATTAAATTCTTGAATTTGAAGAATTCAAAAATCCTAAAGTAACTCATGAGTTCTCAATTTTTAAAACTCTGACAATAAAAAGTCATTGGATTATATGCATCATATCTCTTGATTTTTTTTAAGAATCTAAATTGAAAGAATAGATATATTTTCAACAACCTAAAAAGAAAAGAAAAAAATCCACTTGTCATATTCATGTTGAGAGTTGTTCTTTTGAGTTCTTATTTGAATTCCCCTTTTCGTTTCTTTCAAACTTATGAAATATAGATACATATATATAATTATAATAAAGAGTTTTATTTTATCTTTATAATATTTTACACTCTTGATTACTTGAGACATATTAGAGAATACTTTTGTTGATCAACTTCAGAGCATGCACATAAGCTTGCTACACTACATATGCAATAGGATAGGTGTGAAAACTGGCCCAAGTACACAAATGAAAACTTTTGAGCACTAGAGAGATGACATTATTTTCTTTCCTCCTCAATAGCTCAAGGACTACAACAAATAGCATCTGAGAGTAGCTGACCTTTCCTGAAACATGAAAGTAAAATAAAGAGAGTTAGTAAGCTAGGTGATGTGAAACAACATAGAGAAGGAATATACTCACATTACTCAGCTTCCTTCTGTTTTGTCTTACTTGTTGCAGTAGTTGTAGATGACGATCAACTCGAACTCCTATAGCCAATGATAATGGGGAAGAAGTGAGGCTGTCGGAGCATAACCTAGCAAGGATTGACCTTGTCCAAATATTTATATACAAATATTTTACTCTCCAATCGAAGCTAGATCATGTTGGCAGCTTCACTCGTTCCCTATGGTCACTCACTAACATGCTGCAGTATACTCTCTCAACCCTCCATTCAACACTGCGGATATTAGTTAGAGAAGAAACCAAGAAATATTGATGTTGAGCACAGAAGAAAGGGAAATAAACCAAGTGCAACTAAAGCTTGTTCTATAGTATTCAAGAAGAAGAAGAAAGTATATGTATAGTGCTAAGATTACTGGAAGAAGAAGAAGAAGAAGAATGAAGAAGGAAACCCAGTATATATAGTATGATTAAGTTGGGACTAAAGTGAGATGGATGTGGTGAGATTTTATAGATGGGGAGGGGAGAGATGCCAACAACTGTATATGTAATATTAAAATCAAGTAGAGGCAGATGGGTGAAAGTAATAAATAAAGTACAGAGAGCGAGAGAAAGCAGAAGAAGTATATTGTGTTTGTATATTAGGGTTAGGGTTACAATTTATTAGATGATAGAGTGTCATGCCCCATTCCCAAAATATACGGGACCAGGCCACGTGGCAATAGCCAGCTGACATGTCTCCGAGGATATCCCAATTTAATAGATCCACGAAGAGTGCTACGCTGTCCTAAAATACTAACATGTCCAATATCAGTCAATAGCAGGTAATCTAATCTCATCCACAATATAAAGAGCAAGGAGTACTAAATAAACTACTGGATGATAAATACCAGTCTCAAGATATCATAGTACAACCAGTAATGTCTGGTGGAAAAAATCCACTACTATGACGAAATAAAGTACTGAAATGAGATATAAAAGATAATGACTAGGGCATCGTCTGACTAGGTAATGATGCACTCAATCCTAGGCGGAAGGCCTACCAACTGATCACGAAAACTATGACGGTTGCACCTCTAACTCCTCAGCTGTAGTGAACCTCGTCTCCTGTCCTGGTCCGTATACTGTGGGGTAGTAAGCCTCGTCCAAATCTGGAAAGGTACCAGGTCCTCAGAGGGACGTAACAAGATACATAGAAATATGCCATATATAGATACTGAATAAAATAAATACAATAAAGGGTGTACTAGCCATCTAAGTGAATACAATGTGAGGACAACTGTGAGTATATGGGAAGGTGTAGGCTAGACATATGCTGACGTAATTCACCAGTCGTGGCAACCGGCTAGTATATGCCACACATGCCCCCTATAACACGGGCGCAGGAATACAATAACGTCCAACGTACTATAGAGTGTGGTATCTGTAATATCACCAAGTAACGTCCAACACTCTACAGAACGTGGTATCAGTAATATATATATACGTCTGTATCACTCCGTCGAGTGCGGTGTCAGTGTAAAGGAGTGGGGTGTCCCATATACCTACTAGTCGTCCTTCCTGCCCAATGTAGATATACAAGTCAAATAATCAATGCGCATACCCCCTTATCTAAATGCAAAGTCTCTACTCTAAAATAGTCCTGAATTGCTTGCTAACCGTGATGCACGTCACACGCGGCGATAGCTAGTCGAACACACGAACCCGTATCCCAATATGAGATTGTCACTAGGAAATACGTGTAGTAGTGTCAGGTCTTGGAAGATATCAACGTATCCTCCTAACTGGGATGAGTCTACTAGTGACTAGGCCAAGTATACTAAATCATCGACGTATCCGTCGATAGCACCCGAATCAATCTCGGACGCGCACAGTCATATAAAATAAGCAAGAAACATCATACAACACATACAATATTTAAATTAAACAGTAAATATAGCAAGGTATCTTGCCTGAGTCTTCAAGAGGTGAATGCCAAAAGCCTGCTCCTGTAGCGTCTCCTGGGTAATCCAAAGACCCTAGACATACAATATAACACAATAATACAGACATCAGACACTACGCATTAACTACATACGATTAAGACGCTATACTCGAATACTATCGCGTCTTCACTGTTGCTTGAGTACAGGGTCACGTGTGCATGTAGCTTGGGTGTATACGTGTTGTCTTTGGTTAACATGTGTCTCGAGGCAATAATTTATCTAGTTACGGGTTGATCATAATTTCTGTTCTGTGCTGACACATGTCTCTATTTTCCATGTTCAAACATACTAGGTTTATATCCAGGTGTTTCAAGTGAATTATCTATCCCTGGTAACTGGTCATTAATTTAGAATAATTATTTATTAATTACTATCTAATTAAAATCATCATTCATGCATACAATACTAACTAGGTTAAAAGCTATTAATAGGTGTTCATGTGCGACACGGCGACACGAAGGAGAAGTATAAGACACACGAGAGACGGGTTCCATGAACGAGTACTTGATCGATCGAGCGAGGGGGTCCGCTCGCTGGTCGACTGTCTTCTCCGGCGTGGGTGAACTCCGGTCGTCGTGTGGACGGATCCGGCCTGCCGGCGTTTAGTCGACTGCGATGGCTGCAGTCTCGGTTGCAGCGGCCTGGCGCAGCGGCAGCGACTGAGACGACGTCGGGTACGATAGTCAGGTCGCGGGGGTGGTCGGGGTCAGCCTCTCGGGGGTGGTTGCCGACGTTGGAGGGTGGTGGGGAGCAGTCGGGATCGGCCAGGGTCTAATGGGGGCTGTGATGGTCGGGGATGGTGCTGGTGTGGGTGGAGGAGGTCGGTGATTGTGAAGTGGGGGTCCGGCGAGTCGGTGATGGTGAAGTTGGGGTCCGACGAGTCGGGCGACGGTGTCTGGCGGCGTAAGAAGGAGTGAAGGGCGGTGGTTTTGGAAGTCGGGAAGGGGACAGCGGGCTCAGGTGGTCGGGTTTGAATGGATTGGTGATGGTGGCTGGATGAGTGTGGAGTTCCGGCGGAGAGGCGACGGTCTGAGGGGTGGTTGGTGACGCCGGAGATGGCGGGGGGGGGGGGGGGGCGGTGGTCCGGTGAGGCTGAGCGGGGATGGGTCGGCAAGGGGATTCGGCTAGGGTTGAGAGAATGGTGGTGATGTTAGGGTTTCAATAGTAGTAGGAAAAGTTGTTTATATAGGAGGGGTTTATGGCCTGGCCTCGGGCCTTGGGCTTGTCTGGGCTCCTTGGGGTGGGGTCTGGTCCTCATGATAGGTTTACAAGGCTTGATTATGACTTGTTTTGGGGTGACCTGGCCTCAATTTAATTTAGGTTACAACAATTGCATCGAGCATTTTGGAGAAGGTTTGGTTTAAGGAAATAATACTTAGGTGTTTTCAATGATTGTTGTGCAACTAGATTTAAGCACCATAGTGGGAATCTAATAGTTGCATAAAGTGCAGGTGGGTAGTCTGGCGTCTCTAGGAGATGAGTACTTAAAGGGTTTGAGGGTACCAACTAGTATAGTGCTCCAAACGTCAAGGCAATCGTAAGGCGTATTAAGTTACAATATTGCTGCACATTAAATCTAATTACAATCAATTTAACCCTAGTTTCTTAATTTAAATCCAAATATATCTGATTTGGTTGAGGGGGTTCACAACCTACCCTCCTTAGAGCATTTCGTCCTCGAAATTAAAACATACGCATGGTACGAACTTCTGACTGAAATTAAAATGCTAATGCGTACCTATTCCTTCGAAAAGATGGGGATAGCGCTGTCTAATGTCCTCCTCGCATTCCCAAGTTGACTCTCCTGGTGCATGATGTCCCTACGCGACGCGAACTAACAGAATGGTCTGTCCTCGCAGTACTTTCTCACTCCTATCCAAAATCTCAACAGGCTCCTCTTGGTATGATAAGCTCGGGCCAACTGTGATCTCTGAATGGTCAAGTACGTGACTCGGATCCGGTATGTACCTTCTCAGCTGAGATACATGGAAGACGTCATGAACTCCTTCAAAGGTCTGCGGCAAGGCTAGTCTGTAAGCAACCTCTCCGATGCATTCCAATACGTCGAATGGTCCGATGTACCTCGGACTCAGCTTCCCTCTGCCTCCGAATCTGATAGTCCCTCGAGTAGGCGAGATCTTTAGAAATACGTGATCTCCAACCTGAAACTCTAAGGGTCGACGATGCGCATTCGCCCAATGCTTCTGTTTGTCTTGTGCTGCTCGAAGGTGCCCTTGGATCTTCTTCACCTTTTCTACTGTACGAACAACTAACTCTGGTCCGAGAATCTGTCGCTCGCCTATATCACTCCAGCATACTGGGGAGCGACACTTTCTTCCATACAACACTTCATAGGAAGCCATTTGGATGCTCGCTTGATAGCTGTTGTTGTAGAAAAACTCGACCAGATGCAAATGGTCCTCCCATGATCCTCCGAAGTCAAGCATGTACGCTCGTAACATATCTTCCAATGTCTGAATGGTGTGCTCCGATTGTCCATCTGTTTGTGGGTGATACGCTGTGCTAAACTTCAGGCGAGTACCGAGACTCTCTTGCATACTCCGCCAAAAGTAAGAAGTAAACCTCGTATCCCTGTCAGACACGATGCTAACTAGCACTCCATATAGGCGCACAATCTCCCTCATGTACATATCTGCTAAGGCCTCTGTCGATTGCCCAACTATGAAGGGTAAAAAGTGTGCGGACTTGGTGAGTCTATCCACGATTACCCATACTGCATTGCGACCACTAGGACTCCTCGAAAAGCCCGTAACAAAGTCCATCGTGATATGCTCCCATTTCCACTCCGGTATAGGGAGCGGTTGAAGCAATCCTGCAGATCTCTGATGCTCAGCCTTGACTTGCTGACACACCAGGCACTTGGCCACAAAGCGTACTATCTCTCTCTTCATTCTGTGCCACCAGTAGTACTGTCTCAAGTTCCTGTACATCTTTGTGCCCCCTGGATGAATAGGATAGGTTGAACTGTGTGCCTCTGCCATCAACACTTGACGAAGTTCTCCATTTGGAACATAGAGACGATCTTCGCATCTCAAAGTCCCATCTTCATGTATTTTCAGTCTTGTCTGCATCCCAGCCTCTGTCCTCTGTCTAAGACTCTGAAATCTGGTGTCTGTTGGCAAGGCAGCCTTGATTCTCTCCACTAATGTCGATTGTAACTGGAAACTCGACAACTGTCCATCTATTCCGGGCATAATGACCTCTACGCCCATCTGCTCTAGCTCTCCCAATAGATGTTGCTGGGTAGTCAAAAAGAATGCTATGGGTCTTCTGCTCAGCGCGTCAGCTACTACGTTGGCCTTTCCTGGGTGGTACTGTAGCTCGATCTCGAAGTCTGTCATCACCTCGAGCCAATGTCTCTGCCTCTGATTAAGATCCTTCTGGGTGTAGACGTACTTCAGGCTCTTATGGTCAGTAAATATCTCCACTCTCTCTCCATATAAGTAGTGCCTCCAAAGCTTCAAGGCAAAGATCACTGCTGCAAGCTTCAAGTCGTGAGTGGGATAGTTCTTCTCATGGGTCCTCAATTGTCTAGAAGCATAGGCTATAACCTTTCTATGCTGCATCAGGACACATCCTAATCCTTTTTCGGACGCATCGCTATAGATCACGAAACCTCCGGGTCCAGAAGGTATGGTCAAGATAGGTGTAGTAGTCAAACGCTTCTTCAGCTCGTCAAATGCCTTCTGACACTCCTCTGTCCAGGTGAACTCCTGCTCCTTACGAGTCAAGTGGGTCATTGGCTCTACAATCTTCGCAAAGTTCTCTACGAACCTCCGGTAATATCCGGCAAGTCCTAGGAGACTTCTCACCTCTGAGACATTGGTAGGGGTTGGCCATGTCTCTACTGATGAAATCTTTGTTGGATCTACTGAAATACCTTCTCCTGAGATGATGTGTCCAAGGAAAGCAATATGATCTAGGAGAAACTTACATTTGCTCAGCTTGGCGTAAAGCCTCTATCTCCTTAGTGTCTCTAACACTAGTCTCAGATGCTCTTCGTGCTCCTCGTGGCTCATTAAATAACCAAAATGTCGTCGATGAAGACTACCACGAACTGGTCTAAGTATTGGTGGAATACTCTGTTCATCAAGTTCATAAATACAGCCGGCACATTCGTCAATCCAAAAGGCATCACTAAGAACTTGTAGTGACCATAACGAGTCCTGAATGCTGTCTTTTGAATGTCTTCTCTTTGTACCTTCACTTGATGATAACCCGATCTTAAGTCGATCTTTGTGAACACCACACTTCCTGTCAGTTGGTCGAATAAATCATCGATTCGCGGCATGGGGTACTTGTTCTCGATAGTTAGCGCATTAAGGGCTCTGTAATCAATGCACATGCGTACTATTCCATCCTTCTTGGGTATGAACAACATTGGTGCTCCCCATGGTGATGCACTTGTTTGTGGTATTAAACGAAAGAATGAAAAATGTATTCAGGATGGGGTTTATACGAAACCCGCCTTCTTTGGTTTACAAACAAACTTGTACAATTTGATCCTATACGAGGATATGGGAGTACAATTTATTTAATCTGGGTAAATATTGCTATAGGTGTCTGATCTGCAGTCTATCACTTTAGCCCTTGGACCACACGATGTTGAAGAAGTGCCGTAGAAGACAGGAAGCAGCTTCAAAGGTTGCAAAAGAGGGTGGATGTACGATGCCAAAGTCGTCGATCCCTACTCTTTGCCTGAGCTCCGGATTCTCTCTCTCTCTCTCTCTCTCTCTTGACCTCTGATTCGATCTTTCTTGAAAGTTCGACCTTGGATCTGATATTGGTTTTCTTGATCAATTTGTCCGACCTTGTTCCTCATTGATAGAGGTCTATATTTATAGATTTTTAGTGACAGTGACCACTCCGTCGGTGTAGAAACCGAGGAGTGGAAAGTACAACACCCTTTTACATAACGGTTAAAGTAACCAATGCCTGCGTATAGATGATCCTTTGAATGAGCGTGTGACGCAGGTCCAACTAAGGGACAAAACGCGTATATTCGCTACGAAGATCACGGCGTAGAAGCCACGTAGGTAGGTATCCATTGTGTAGAAGAGGTTGGCATAGAAGCCAAATATCCGTCACCATGGCATAGAAGCCAAATAGTTATCAAACCGGCATAGAAGCCGAATAGGCGTAGAAGCCGAACAGGCGTAGAAGCCGAGTGGTCATAGAGGCCGAGCAGGCGTAGGAGCTGGATGGGCGTAGAATCCGCTGCGTACCGTGCCAGAGTGCTGATGGGGACGTCTTAGCCGGAATTACGGCTTTTAAAGATATAATCAAATCTCTTGCATTAAATGCCGAGATTTGCCACCATCCTATGCATTAACTGTGGAGGCGTGTCTTTGAAGGTCTGCAACCCCTTCTGCGCATCAGTCGCAGAGACGTGCCTTGAGAAACTGTCACCGCCCTGTGCATTAGACGTAGAGACGTGCCTCGACCCCATACGGAGTGCAGCTTTTGATGTGGCAGGCGGTTTGTCTACTGCAGAACATAAACAGCTCGTGTCTGCCTGTGTAAAACGAGGCAGCGTATCCCTTCGTGCTTCTAAAAGCAGTTTACGCAAAGGGGATGGCGGTATTTGACAGCCTGGGTCGCAGTGCTGTGCCATCATTATAGCCGTCGTCTGGGTAGTCGAGCCGTATCCCTTTGTCAGAAGTCCAGACGTCAGGTTCATTGCAGGATCTTTATTGCAGGGTCTGATAGGTTCACTTCAGAGAATACGAAGCGTCTCTTGTACACCTCAATACTGCGTCTGAAAGAGGATGAGTTTTATGCCCTGAAGGCGATGGCGCACCCTGTTTACGTTAAAGCGGCTTGGACGTACTGCCTTACGCGGATGGTCCTTTGAGCTTTTATATTTTACGCTGTATTTTAGCGGAAATAGCTCTGTTGCACGCTTGATGGCTCTGAAGGTCTCTGCTTACGCTGCTCTGCACCAATATGCTGCGTATAGTCATCCGGCGTATTTTTTTTATGCTTCTACAAGACCCCCTTTAAAGCTTTCAAATTCCTCGGAATTTGGAATATTTTGAATGAAGCATGAACCGCTCCTCGTGACTCGAAATGTTTCTGAATGGAGCGTTGAAACGGTCGATGCTGACTTTATGTCGGATTTATTGGGGACCGGTGTGACCTCTTTCGCCTATAAAAAGGCTGGGGGAGTTAACCTGTTCTCCCCACATTTCCATCACCATGCAGAGATGATCGCCGGAGTTCGTCGGGTCGATCTGAGGAAGAAGGAGATCATGTTCTTCCAGCCTATAAGGAGCCAAAAAAGACGGCGTCTTCGAGCAAGTGTCCACTGCAACGATGGATCATGGAAGGATATCTTAGCCTCCCTTGCTCGGGATAATCAGCAAATTTGTATGGCTGTTCTTTCAGGAGAAGGGAAGGGTCGTAGTAGACCACACGGCTTGCAAGCGGTGTCTCCTCCTGTTACCTTCGGGGGTGAGAGCAGCAACTAGCTCTGACCTCGGGCATTGAGTTGGGTGAAATATCTCAACTCAATCTGTCACGACACGCGGAGCATGGGATCTGCATAATTTATGCAAGCCCCAACTCTGTATTCTCCCGCCGTTGATCATTGCCATGTCAGTCAGTTTGCTGGAACTGACTGACTGCTGGAGAAGATGGATGAAGAATTGTGCCCCTGCGAGAACCTGTCAGAACAACTTCTGGGCAATCTTCAGACGATGATGGGGAAATTCTTTGTAGACGGAGTTTCCCTCATATGTAATCATGAAAATGAAGAAAAACCCTTGTAGATTGGATTTCCCTCATATGTAATCATGACTTTAATCTTTAATAAAATCGTCTTGCTTCTTCATATGATCATCTTGCCATACGTTGCTGTGAAGTCTGAATATGTGTAGCTTCGACACGTCTGATTCTTTACGCCGACTCTGATAGAAAGAGTGCTAGGTCCTGTCCTTTATGCATAGAGAATAGTCCATAGAACACTGTTGAGCATTTTGAATATTTAGAACTATCCCGTTGCTAGGACTGAGGAACCGCGTAGAGCTCTGAACTGTTGTTTTTACTTCTGATGAACAAAATTTTTGTTCAGACTTCGTCTTCAAGAATGATTTCTCAAAAATCCCTTGGAACAGGGTCGAGAAATGGCTGTCAAACTGAGTTGCCATCTTGATAGACGAGATATTCAGACTAGAGTCTGGATGATCCTCCAATTCGACCCGAGAAGAGTTATTTCTCAATGCTTGAACTCTGTATGCTTCGGATACTCGGGATATGTTGAGGTCAAAAAGGAGTATCTTCTGTGTAAACTCCTGTAATCGACCACCTTGCTGTTCAGATATGCGGAAAGTCAGAGATCCGTAGTGTAGATGAGCTGAGAATCCTGAGTTCGTAGTCTATTGAGCGTAGAAAGCCACCGAGCATGAGATCGTAGATTCGGAGCTGCTGAGCGTGAAGTCATAGGTTTGTAGCCTCTCGAGCGTAAAAGCTACCGAGCACAAAGGCATCCGGGCATAAAACCATAGACTGATAGCTTGCGAGCGTAAAACCGTAGATCTGTTGCTGTCGAGCGTAGAAAGCTCCTTAGCGTAGAACTGTAGATTTGTAGCTTGTGAAAAAAGAAATCTTCCGAGAGTAAGGTTGCGGATCTGTTGCCTCCGAGCGTAAACTAAACGCCATCGAGCGTGAGATCATCGATTTGGTATCTGCTGAGCGTAAAGTCGTAGGTTTGTAGCTCTCGAGCATAAAAACTACCGAGCACAAAGGCATCCGGGCATAAAACCATAGACTGATAGCTTGCGAGCATAAAAACTGTAGATTTGTTGCTGTCGAGCGTAGAAAGCTCCTTAGCGTAGGAACCGCTGACCTATTTTTGCACGAAAAACTCTTCAAATTTGGTGACTGTCCGTCTTTTGAGAGTAGTGGGCTGACTTAGTACCCAATCATAACCAAATATTTAATTTGTGAGATTTGGTTGGGGTTTCGAGGAGTCGACCCGAACTCTATATATATCCCAAGCTTTTGAGAGAAAAACTTTTTATCCATCTTCTGCAAAAGAGAGCCTTCGATTGTTTGAGTTTTTCCCCTCGTTCTTTCTCTGAGCACTCCGAGTTTTCAGAAATGGCGCCGAAACAAACCCCCTCCACCAAGGAAAAGAGTATAGGCTCTTCTTCTCGTTCTTCTGCCCCAGCGAGAGAGTCTTCGGTCGGGCAAGGTGAACTTCCTTCTGAGCGAAGCATCCTGTCGACGAGTAGCGCACCCGGCCTTAGAGGTATAGCCTTTGGGATGATAAAGAACGACAAAAAAAATCCTTCGTACACGTTGAACGTGACCGCGCTAGGTCGTCTCCTGTGCTGATAGCCTCTTTGAGGAAGATGACGCACGGAGATGTTTTCATCTTTTACGCCCATATTTCTAATGTGCCCGCGTAAAAAAACTCTATGTTTTCGTAGTTTTGAGCGTAAAAGCTCTGACTGCCGAAAACTTGGTGTATACTATAAAATTTTAGTTTTACGCTTTGGATGGGACCTCCGGCATAATAACTAGAATTTTGGCAGTCTGGCGTAAAGCACGGACTGTATACCGCCAATTATGCTTCAGGATGTGACTTTCGGCGTAAGATGACCAAATTTTGTACAGTCTTGGCGTAAAGCACAGACTGTCATTTCTTGGTCTTTGTGTTGCAAAATTTGTAATGACGTGTTTTCCTTGTACTTTTGCAGTTAACTTGCACGAGTCTCCACTGGCCGAGGTGATGGGTTCCGCTGTCGGGATGCTGCACTCGAACTACCTGGAGGATCTGTCGCACGTGATATTTCCTATCTCTGGACCCCAGTATCCTGAAGGGAGGGGGATCTTGATATCAGCTCAGGGCGAGCGGACATTGCTGAACATGATTAACGGAGAGCCCCTGATGTACATAGACGGAGACCAGTACATCAAGCCGGCCTTTATCTTTGGGGACATGATAGACAAACAGTCCCAGACGAAGCCCAAGAGAGAACCCTAGGTTTTCTCCGCCGAGAGTGTGGTCTTGTATCTGCCCACAATGCCGAGAGATTATCCCATCTCGGCTTTCTTCCATGCCACACATCCCAAGAGGATATCATGGACGCTGACTCCCGATCTTCACGGCAAGCCGGGGAAGATCTTTCATCTGAAAGGAGCTGACCAGGGGTCGTTTGTCAGTCGCCCTTCTGGCGTTGTGACGCTGTTCAGGGGACTGTGCCAGAGCAGCGTCCCGAGTGAAGACAGTTCAGTGATCCAGCCGGTCCAATTGCCGACTTTCTGCAACGACTTCATGGGGCGAGGGGGTGTATACCCCAAGAAGAATCCTCGGTGCAATGGGTGGATCACCCCAGCAAACCTCCGATGGACTTGCCTAGTTGACTGGGCTTTGAAGCATTTTCAGAGAGAGCTGGAGGTCATAGGACTGTATGCTGCCGTGAGCGCGACGAGTGTTGGGTTGCCTCCCAACCCTAACCTGTTTCTGGCACTGATGGAACGATACATTTTGCTCACCGGGACCTTCGCCACTCCACTGGGGGAGTTGGGGTTGGCCCTCCACGAAATGGCAGCAATCTCGAGACTGCCGATGGGGGATACCTCGTATGAAGTGTCACGCCTGTGACCCGCCCGGGCCGCCGCTCCGCCCTGCCCTGCCCCGTACGGTCAGGAATTAACGAACCGGACACGTATCACCGTGCCTCGACGCGCCGGACGCGAATCACCGCGCCCATCCCGCGGGTGCGAGGGAGGAAAGGAGCCAAGCGAATGGCCCGTTCGAGCTTTCGGGGACGTGATGCCGCACGGGCCTGGGGTTACGCCCGTGCAAGGCCAATCGTTTAAGTTGATAGTTGGCTATCATCGCATCAATCGAGTAAGCAGCGGAAAGGGACTTGTTGCAATACAATGCATTAGCCAACTGAGTGTTCGGGATAATCGAGGCAACTTGGGTTTCCTTTAGCAAAGGCACACGTTTATCCCATACATTATGCCCCCTTATACGATAGCATTCTTGGGGCAACAATCGAAACCAGGATTTCCGGGTCTTCGGGACTGTGGCACGCCTATCGCTCCCTCGGACGATCCAGTACCTGCGAACAAGTAAACTGTTGGTGGGTCAGCACTTTATACAAGTACTGGTGAGATAAATCAACTGAACAGAAATAAGCATTCACTCAAACAGGCACTAAGTAATCATGTTATAAAACATTACATTACTAGTGATCTTTCTAGTTTTACCTAGGTTCGTTTCATGCAGTTCTAGCAGAGTCAATTTATTTGTTTAGAAACATATTTGGAAACAGAGTTTCATATTGTATATGCAAGCAAGCAAACCGTTCATGTTCCAGGGTGTGCGTAGCGTGTCTCGTGTGACTCGAGGGTCAGATGCATAGCTAGACGCACGATGCATATTCTTAGGGGCAGTCACTATCCAAGCCAACACAATGACTTAGCTATATGCAGGGCGGTCCCCGAGTATCTCAGGATCGGCAGCTGGTGGAACAGCATACCAATGACTCTTTATCTGATGCTAGAGGCAGCTGTGACTCATGGTTGCTTTGCACTATCATGGTAGCAGCCGTGACACATACAGTTCAGCTCTCCACCAATAGCCATTGTCCAACCGCGTGCGAATGCATGGAACACTATCAAATAAACTCTAGTATGCAGACGAGACGAACCATCAGAATACACTCATTGTTGCGGGGCAATCCGACTTATCACTTGAACACGTTCAGGCACAGTATGGTTCTCTCGAAGCATAGATGATAGTGAACATATTCATGCACTCTAAGCAGGCGATTCAGGATTCTCGTTAAGCAGGCATTGTTTCAAAGACAAGATAGGTGAGTTCGTTCATTAACATGCAAGGCAGGTTCTATCATTCTCTTAAGAAAACATTGCAAGCAAAAACTCAGGTTATTATTAAGGCGTGCAAGAATCAGAGAACAAAGTTCTGCCCACTCACCTTGATACATAACGCCGGCGCAAAGTGGGGCATTACATGAAGAGTATGTTCCCACCAACCGGGAGTTGGAGGACTCGGACCCTCGGGTTGTAGAGGTGTATCAGGAGCTGATGTGCCACTATTTTGCGTGCACTGCTTTTTATAATGAGCCTTCTGATTTGGCTCACACCACTAAGTGGATGTCCTACCTCTTCTTCCACCGGGCCAGGGCCGTCAAGTCGAAGAAAGTTTCGGGGGGCAAGAATGAGCCCGTGAACTGTTTGGGCGTGCTCAGTGCCCAAGTCGTCGAGGATCTTATGGATGAGGCTAAAGCTCCAGATCAGTTTCTCAATGACGGGGTAGGAAAGTACCCTGAAGGCACTAAGGCCTATAGTTACTTGAGGCGCTGCCGCAGGCCTTTGTCTGAGGAAGCCAGGTTGGCTGGCTTTCTCTTCCTATGGCTGCGTCGAGTAGTGGTGCCCGGCATTGCGTCCGCGGACCACATTCACCGAAACATCCTATGGCCCGCCGTTCGTCTGGTGTTCGGGGCAAGACTGGGCTTGCTCCCTGCCATGGTGTACCGCATACAGGCTGGCCTGAGAGCCATGACTGACGGACTGCTCGTCGATGAAGCTCGACGTGATAGCTTTCCTCGGGTAGAGTTACCATACCTGTACTTGATGGGATGGTTAATTCTTCACAACCCCCGAGTGATGTCTCCCGGCCCTGGTAGTAGCGCGGGGGGTAGTTTCTTGCTGAACTACAAGGACTCCCTCTGGAATGTGAACACAGTCTTAGACTGACGGCGGGTGCTGAGCCTCGGTCATTGCTGGAAGCTCCTCTGCACTGTCCCCTCTATGCATCGCAATCAGTCAGGGATTAGGCTTAAGGATTTAGGTGGAGAGAAGACCAATATTTCTTCGGAAGCTTTTAATTGGTTGTTCTGCATCAGACCCTCCCACTTGCTGTACAGAAGCGAAGATCATTGCTTCTTCGAGCCTTACTTGCCCAGTCGGTTCGCCAGGCAGTTTGGGTACGATCAGCTGCACGTGGGCAATACCGTCACCAGCTTCAGGTCCAGGGGCGGACTCATTGATGGAGCCAGAGGATGGCAGTATTTCATCATGGGCTGTACGGGAGCAATCTTTACCGTGCCGGTCGTCACCCTCTCCACGGAGCTGCGGTTTCTCCATTCGTACGCTCAGTTTTACGTGGCGATCAACACCTTCCATCGCGATTTTGACGTGCGTGGAAGCTTTAGGGTGCCTTCTTCCAAGCCTGGGGGAAGGATCGAAGTCCCCTCAGTTTTATCTGACGAGGGTGAGGAATCCGTCACTCCGGATGAGCCTCTGGTATCGGTGCCGAGGTGTGAAGTACCTCCGCCTGCGGGGGCTTTGGCGGTCTCTGGGAAGTGAAGGGCTCCTGCTTCGAAGCAGACTTCCCCTCGCAAGAGGAAGAAGAAGACGGTTAATCGCCCTCTCCGGATTCCTGGCATTGAGGCTCCTTGAGAGGAACCTGTTGTCTCTCCTGTTGGGGATATCACTTTGACTGGAGGTTCCCCGCCTCTCGGAGAGGGACCCTCAGTTTTGGCTGACGGTGTCGGAGAACTCCTGCTTGAGGCTGCCGTTGTTGCCAATGCCTCCGGTAGTGGAATGAAATCGCCTGCGTGGCCGAGGCAAATGGGAGAATCTTTTTCTAGACCGACAACGGATGAAACTCCTGCCGCGTCCGTGAGCATGACCAGCGAGGTTCCAGCTGACGAACCTCGACCACGTCTTGGTGAAGGCTTGGTAGAGCTCCTGGCAATGTCGGTTGGCCCACCTCCTTCTCCAGGTATGACAGTTCGTATTGCGTCATTAAGGCGTGATATAGCTACATCGGCTGCAGACGCGGCATATATACCGTTGGCTATGGGTAAAGGTCATCTTTATGTCTCCTTTTAGAAAGATTACTATCATATTGATATCAACTTTCTTGTCCTCTTCTCAGGGGATGGCGTCCACGGGAAGTATAGCGCTGAAGCGCCTTCTGGCTCTGCTCGGGCTCCTGACGATGATACGGAGGCGTTCGACTTCGAGGAGGAAATACCTTCGGGGGCCAGCTCGCCCGGAGTAGTTTCGTCACCTCCAGAGGAGGACGAACCCGTTATCTTGACCTCGCCTCTTGCGAGTATGCCGATGACTTCGACCGTCGTTGTCGCACCTTCTTCGATCGTACCACCCGTCGAGGCGGTGGCTGTGGTCACCTCGTCTGCAATCATTCCTGGCGGGGAACTCGCCAATATCGCGGCCACTCCTGGCGTTCAACCAGATCTGGTTGCGCTGACCGAGCTGTATACCAGCCTCTTTTACACCAGTCTGAAAACGCTGATATCCATGGTGTTGGCGAAGAATCTGGATTTTGAGCGTCTGAAGAAGGCTTCCCAGTTTTCGATTGGGGCGGTCAAGGAGTTTGGCAATTCTGGGGTAGCTGACGCCCTGGAGGCGATGGTTAATGGGTTGGAGCGACCTATTAACGAATACTTGCAGCTGACTCGGGGCAGTTTTGAAGCTGAGGTCCAGGCCAGATACGACTTCATGACTGTGCGGCTTACCAAACAGCTGGAGAGCCTAGATAACTCCATCAAAGCACATAAGCTGGAGATGGATAAAAGAAAAGCTGTCGTGGAGGAGGCTCTTGCTCTTCAGACGAAGTGCCAATCCGAGAATGAAGGGAATGCAGCGAGGGCTCGCAAGTTGAAGGAGAAACTCGCTCAGGCAGAGGAGTGGGCTTCTCAGTCGTTGGCAGGTCTAGACGTAGCGACTAGTCGACTGAGCACAGTACGACGGGACCTGGAGCGTGCAGAAGCTGCCCGAGTTGGCTCTCTGCATGAACCTGACAGGCTCTGCATTGTCTTGCATAGTTGATCGCGTCTGTGATCATAGTGGGCCAGTAATAGCCCATTCTCCTGATACGATCCTGTAGCTTAGGATCGGGCTGATGCGCTCCGCATACGCCATCGTGAGCTTCCCGGATAATCTGCTGTGCTTCGTCGTCAGAGAGACATCTTAATAGCAGTCCGTCGTAGGTCCGACGATATAGGCATTGTGAAGATGCGTCAAAGTAGAAGCGTAATGATCGTCTTTTGACGGATACTGCTTCTTTGGGGTCCTCCGACAAGATTCCGTAAGCGAAGAAATCTATGAAGGGACTTCTCCAGTCTCTTCTAGGGGGATCCGTGTTTACAGCGTAGCTGCGTTCTATGTGAAAGTTGTTCTTCACGCAGAATCAATCTCTGTTAAGAAGGATTACCGAATTCTGCCTTTTTATAGGAGTGGCTAAATCCGCAGCTAGACTGGCTAGGGCATCAGCTTCCAGATTCTGAGATCGAGGTACATGCTCTAGGAAGAACCCTTTGAATGTCATGGCTATCTCGATCGTTGCTTGGTGATAGGGGATGAGGTCTGGATTCCGGACTTTATATATTCCCCTGACTTGATTGACGATAAGCAGAGAATCACCGAAATCTTCCAGGGACCCGACCCCCAGCTCTTTAGCGACTTGGAGCCCGATTAACAGAGCGTTATATTCCGCCACATTGTTGGAACATGGTTCGTTAAGAGAATATGCTCGGTAGATGACGAGTTTATCAGAAGTGACCAGGACGATTCCTACCCCTGAAACCACGTTTCCCTGGGGACCAGTCCTGGAGGCGCCGTCGAAGAACAGTTGCCATACGTCACTTTCTATTGCGGAATTACATTCTGCAACTTCGTCGGGAATGTCTTCGTATAATTTGGAGGCCTCCGGGATCGGATGAGCAGCTAGGAAGTCGGCCAGCGCTTGGCCTTTGATGGACTTCTGTGGGACGTATACCATGTCATATGGTGTTAACATCATTGCCCAAGTTGCGAGCCGGGAATTAAGAACACTTGGCTTGCTCATCAGTACTCGAAGAGGGTTGATCCTGGAGATAATATGGATAGTCTGGCCGGTGACATAGTGTCGCGTCTTCTGGATAGCGAACATCAGAGCCAAGCATTCTTTCTCCACTGGGTTGTACCGGTGTTCGGCTCCGACCATCATCCTGCTGAGGTAGTAGATAGCCTGTTCATGCCCCACATCGTTCTTCTGTGCGAGAAAAGCTCCTAGCGAATGATCCATTGCTCGAACGTACAGCAAGAATGGTCTTCCCATGATGGGAGGCACCAGAACCGGCGGACTGGTGAGGTAGCATTTGATATCTCCGAATGCTTGCTGACAGGTCTCGTCCCATACGAAGGATATACCTTTCTTTATAAGATGCGAACAGGGCTGACATCTTCCTGAGAGGTTGGATATGAACCTCCGGATATAAGCCAGACGGCCTTGAAATCCCCGAAGTTCCCTCAGATTGTGGGGCGGTCGCATTTCTACGATGGCCTGGACTTTGTCAGGGTCCACTTGGATGCCTTTGGCGGTAATGACAAATCCCAGGAATTTGCCAATAGATATACCCAGAAAGGACTTCGTAGGGTTCATCTTGAGTTGATGTTGGCGCATTAACTCGAATACCGTCTTCAAGTCTTGAATGTGATCATTTTTGAGGCAGCTCTTGACGACTATGTCGTCCACGTAACATTCTACTGTCTTGCATAAATGCTCATGGAATATGCTACTCATAGCCCGTTGATATGTAGCCCCGGGGTTCTTCAATCCGAAGGGCATGACCGTATAGTAATATACTCCCAACGGGGTCCGGAAGCTAGTGTGCTTCTCGTCTTCAGGATACATCTTGATCTGATTGTATCCTGAGAATTCGTCCATGAAAGACATGCGTTCAAAGCCGCAGGTGTTATCGATCATGATATCCGTGATGGGAAGAGGGAACTCATCCTTGGGGCAGGCTGCATTCAGATCTCGGTAATCGATGCAGATACATATTTTCCCATTTTTCTTCATGACTGGGACAACATTGGCGACCCAGTCGGAATGTTGTTCTTCCCGGATGAAATCGCAGGCTATCAATTTCTTGACTTCAGCTTCGATGGCATCCATCATGTCCGGGCAGAACCGGCGTTGGTGCTGCTTCATAGGCTTCGAGTCGGTCAATATATTGAGTTTATGAGTAGCCACCTTCGGGTCAAGGCCCGGCATGTCCTCATAATTCCATGCAAAGACGTCGATATATTCTTTTATCAGCCGGATAACTTCTTCCCTTTCAGTTGAGGAAAGATTGTTACTGATGAATATCGGCTTTGGCGAAAGTTTACCCCCAATATCAACCTGGATAAATTCATCTTTGGTGGGAGGTTCTCTTTGCTCGAAGCGGAATTCCCACTGCGTATCCATTTGTTGGGCCGCAAGAGTCATTCTCAAACGGCTCAGGATCCTGTTTATCTGCTTCAAAGGGATCTGCCACTACCATATTCACTGATAGTGTTTGTTCGAGAGCATCAGGTGAGTCGGAGGACGATGAGCCATTCTGAGAGGAGAAAAAGATATCCTCGTCTGACTTAGAAGTCGTAAGGGAGGTGGCATACCCTAACCCGAAATGGGTTTGCTGGTAGCGGGGGTCACCGTGCGGTGGCGTTCGTCTGCCTCTTCCGTAGTTGAGGCCTGGCTTCCGCTCCAAGTCATAGCCCATGTTTCGTATGATCCTCAACGCTTGCGGGCTGTATCGGTGAACCTGTATTTTTCTAGTATCGTCATCGAAAGGATCTTCCTGGATAGCCGGTTGATTGCGCATGCGGCCGAAGACTATTAAACGCTGGCTGCTGCCGGTAGGCGGGACAATGAAGATAGAATCCTCCTGTGGTCCATATGTCGTGACGACGTTGGATGATGACGCTACTTCCCAGACATACGGACGGTAGGAGTTCATAACTTCCAAGAATTTTTGTGCTATGGGTTCTACCTCGTCACGGGGAGTGGATTCCTGATTTAGAATTTGAGCGTTAACATACTGGAAAAGAGGATGTTTATTATCATCTGGAACTCCGTTCCTGGTCGCTTTTACATCGGTCGGCTGCCCGTTCCGCCGAAGGTTGATGACCAAAGGTGGAGGCTTCCGGTTCGGAGTGACCACTAGAGGATCACTCCCTTTTCCTGACCTAGATTTGTTCAGGTGAATAGCCATAGGCTCCATGGCTTCTGGACGAGTGGTTCGCCCTTTCACTCTGATTGACAGCGGTAGTACGGCAGAGGGTTCTCCTGGCTCCCGGTGGGATTCCTTCTCTGTCTCGCCCGACACTTCTTCCGTGTGGTCTTGAGAGTACAACACGGCATCGGAATAATAGAATTCTACTCCTTTAAACGGGTTTAGGTCGGCAACCTCCGTTTGTACCGTTCCTTGGGGGTCTATATATTTAAGACATTGATGTAGAGTTGAAGGAACGATGTTGTGGTCGTGGATCCACGGTCTTCCCAGCAAAATGTTGTAGGACACCTCTGAATCAATGACGTAATACGTGGCCACCGATCTGAGGTTGCCAATCTGGATCCTCAGGCGAATTTTCCCCAACGGCTTACTTCTTCCGGCGTTGAAACCCACAATTGTAGTGGAGGTGTAAGCCAATTCGCTGGTAGGAATCCTCAATGGTCTGAGCAGACTGTGAGGGATGATGCTGATCGACGATCCCGGATCTATGTGAATCCGATCGACCTCCATAGAACCGACGTACCCGGTGTAATAGAGGGGCCTGTCATGCTTGTTATGCTTTAACAGCATGTCATCTTGGGTGAAAGTGATATTTGGGACCATCTCCATCACACTGTGGCATTGAGGACACGCCACTGGTTCTTCGTCGGGGGACTTGAGCTGGGTCAAGCATGCCTCCGCCTGCATTAGCGCTTCACTCAGGGCTAGACGAGTGTCTTGGGAGAGCCTGAGTAGCTCAAAGATGGAGAGCCTGGCTGGTGTATTAGCCAGTTGGGCCAGGATGTCGAAGTTGTAGGGCTTCTCAAAACATTTGTTTGGAATATTTTTCACAGGTTTATCAAAGCGCACTTCTCTTTACTTTCCCTTGTCCGCCGGAGTCGGTTTTGAAGGGCTGACATCTGGTACGACGGGGCCTGGTCCTGAAGGTTTGGCGGCCGAGTCGTCCGCCGGTGCATCTTCCTGACTTGCTCCGTAGTCATTGAGGTGGGCTTTCCCTGAACGGGTCGCAACAAATACCCCATCTTCGTCTGATGGCGAAGAAGTTGCGACCATATGGCATGGTTTGCATTTGGAGCTCTTTCTATATGTAGCCTTGGTAGCTTTAGTCTCCTCCTCGAGCTCTGACACCAAATCCGGGTGAACCCACATAATCTCGCCCTGCCGGGTGGTTAGGGGTACCAGGTCATGATTTTGACCCCTAGCTGGAGGGAGATTGATGATGTTCATCGTGGTCCGGGAAATGGGCATGACGCCATCCGAGACCTTTTGGGAAGGCAGATCGCCAAACCGCAGAGAGATCATGTTGGCCGTAACAGTCTTCTCGGTGTTGTGCAAAGTGATGGCCTTAGCATCGATTAACCCCTGGATCTTCCTTTTCAGTATGTAATACGCCTTCGTTGGGTGGTGTACGTATCTGTGGAAGATGCAGTATTTGGGGTCGTCAGTACTGCCGACTTCTTGGGGCCGCCTTAGCTCCGGAAGGGTGATCTTGCCACTCTTGACGAGACACTCGAATATACTTGGGATATCGTCGTCGTCAAAAGAGTAGACTTCGACGGGCCTGGAAGTCCCGGGTCTCGTCTGCGTGGTCGCCGTAGTCTTTTGTCTGGACGTATTGACCGCCAGAGCTTCTTTTCCTTTGGAGCTGCGAGGATGGTCGCTGCTGGGAGATGACCTCTTGCCTTTATCAGAGGCGGAGATATAATGCCATTGTCGTGCGCCTTGTGACTGTTGTCTTCGGCGGCCACTACCGAGATGATGAACGAGGGCCAATCATGGAATTGATATGGTCCTGTAAACACCGAGACTACGGAAGGGAGGTTTTTCCTGCAAATGTCTACTAACGCAGAGTCTGGAACTCCTGGAGGCATCTGTAAGGTGGCCTGACGAAAACGTTCGACGAAGCTGCGAACGTCCTCCTTTTCCCTCTGCTTGACTTCGATGAGAGAGGACATAGACATGTCCATTCCGCCCTCGTAGAATCGCGTGAAGAATAAAGCTTTGAAGTCCTCGAAGGAAGTAATGCAGTTGTCCACCAAGCTACGGTACCACTGATAGGCTACTCCTGAGAGGCAGTCTTTGAACACCCGAGTGAGGAGGGCGTCGTTCCCTTGTAGCAACACCGTCATCATACTAAAATAGTTCATGTACTGACTTGGTGATGTTTTTCCCTCGAACAGAGCCATAGTCTGAGGTTTGTACCTCGGAGGGAAAGGGACTTCTTCCCAGATAGCTGGGTAAGGCTGGTTAATTCCCAGTTTCTTGAGCTGATCTTTGTGCTTCAAGGCGTCGAACTGGGCTTTCAACTCCCGTACTGCCTGCATCGGATTTTCAGTTGGAAGCGGGACTACGGTGTAGTGCGGAGTTGGTTGCATCGTGACTCCAACTGGAGGTAATATATTCTCCGAGTGAGGAAGCGGAGGAACTGCTGACTCTTGATCTAGAGCAGGCTCTTGGCTCGGGTTGGATGGTGGTAAGTCCACCCCCACACGTATCTGAGTTGGCGGGACCGACGCTTGAGCCATGCAGCTGCGTGCTGAGTTAGCATCATTTGGTGCATGTTCTCCATCATGGATTGCATTTGTTTCAGAGATGTCTCCAACACAGTGATGCGTTGTTCCGCGTTTCCTGACGGCGAAGCTTCCTCGCGTTTATCTTCAACGGCGTAAACTCCTATTTCCCTGGGCGTCATCAAAGGATTAGTATAGGTCGCTGCAGAAGTCGACTCTATACTCTCAGCGTCTGATCTGGGAGATTGGCGACCCTCAGCGTCGGAATCAGACGAATACGAAGCTGATTGCTGTGACCTTGCACGGGTGTTTTGGAATACCCCAGCTTCAGTGTTCCTGTGGAGGTCTTCGAATCTCCTTCGGCTCGGAGGCCTAGAGGGATGACGTCTTGAGCTCGGCCCTCCTCTAGGTATGTGTGAAGCCATGTTCACGGATGCATGCGCGGGTTCTTCTTCCTGGAAAGACTGAGAGTAGCTTAATCGGTCAAAAATCGACCGTTTTGCTTTAAAACAGCAGCAGTCAATCACAATTTTATGACTATTACAACATCGCTCGCTAGGGGGCGTAATAGACATGTTGGAAGGTCCCCTCTCCTTACGCTTCTGGATTAGATATTCGTGCAAGTCAGGAGGAGTGGAGGAAGAAGACGATGGCTTGTTCCTTCTGTTCCCTCCAGTGGTCATACAGATATTGTCGTTGTTGCATCATCTTCGGATCTTGAGGGGATTCTACCCCTGGCCCTAGACGTCATTTCGTTCTGTCGAGGTAAGTTACTCCTAGACATGCCGTGGCCTCTGGCCGCAGAAACTGATTTGTCAGGAACTGCCTCTGGTTGTACAGGATTGGATTTCAGAATTTTGGGTCTCGCGAGAGACGCAGTATATCCCAACCCGAAATGAGCTTTTTGATGGTGAGAATTACTACGCACCGGCGTTCGTCTACCTTTCCCATAGTTGAGACCTTGTTTCAGTTTCAAGTCGTAACCCATGTTTTCCATAATATTTAATGCCTGTGGGCTATATCTGTGGGTTTGTATCCTGCCAGTTTCAGGCTCGCGTGATTCCTCCTGTACGATTGGGGTGTTCCGCCTGCTACCGAAGATTATCGGACGCTGATCGTCATGGGTTGGTGGAATAATAAAGATGGAGTCTTCTTGTGGTCCGCCTGTTATGACGATATTAGATGTTGACGTATCTTCCCATATGATCTTCCCGTGTTTGACTGTTAGGGGAACTGAAGTCCGTTTATGACTCTTGTTTTTGCGTCTCTGGATTAGATAATCCCGCAGGTCAGGAGGAGTGGAGGAAGAAGACGACGGCTTGTTCCTTCTATTCCCATCAGTGGGCATGCGGAGGTTGGGCACCATGGTTTTCCCTATGCCATCTGTGTACAACAGATTGGCCATCTGGGTGGCGAATAATCTCCGGGGAGGGTGCCTTCCCGCAACATGAGCTTGCTTTATGTCGTGGGACTCTGCCTGGCGTAATTTGGAAATTTGCTCAGACTGGTGTAAAGCTGAAGAGGTCCTCAGTCGGCCGTCGGCTTCTCGCGTAATCCGGAGGGTAGGCAGATTGCTTCTTCGCTAGCGTAACGGCCGAGAAGTTGAGTACTCTGGCGCTTGCTTCCCTTTGCAGAAATCACAACGCTCATCTGGTTCCCCGTAGAGGTCAGATGTTGTCTCGCACATGGAGAGTGATTTGTACTTCCGATTTGGTGCTGAGGCATCATCAGAAGTTTGGTCTGTACCGCGCGTAGCGGGAGACTGGTTTCTACGCGTATAGCGCAGTGGATACTTCTGGGTTAGCGCTGAGGCTTTGCCCGAAGTTTCGTCTGTACCACGCGTAGCGGGAGACTGGTTCCTACGCGTAGAGCGCAGTGGATACTTCTGGGTTAGCGTTGAGGCTTTGCCCGAAGTTTCGTCTGTACCGCGCGTAGCGGGAGATTGGTTCCTACGCGTAGAGCGCAGTGGATACTTCTGGGTTAGCGTTGAGGCTTTGCCCGAAGTTTCGTCTGTACCGCGCGTAGCGGGAGACTGGTTCCTACGCGTAGAGCGCAGTGGATACTTCTGGGTTAGCGCTGAGGCTTTGTCCGAAGTTTCGTCTGTACCGCGCGTAGCGGGAGACTGAATTTTACGTGTAGGGCATGGAGGAAGCAATGCTACAACCTCATTGGTCGGAGAGGTCGGAGAGATCGGAGAGACCACAGGAATGGTAGAGGATGTCTTGGGCATCCAGACCTTGCGCAGCTTCCTGTTGTCTTGGACGGAGAGAGGGTGAGAGCTACCCCCGCTTCGAAGCATGTCTTCGTAGGCAGACTGGTCGAATTGGATGACCAGTATCTTCTTCACGGTTCCTATAGATACCGCATCGTGTTGAGCAATTGCTTCCTCATCAAAAGGGAAAGATATCCCCAGCAGAGTCGCCATCTTGTTTGGGTATTAAACGAAAGAATGAAAAATGTATTCAGGATGGGGTTTATACGAAACCCGCCTTCTTTGGTTTACAAACAAACTTGTACAATTTGATCCTATACGAGGATATGGGAGTACAATTTATTTAATTTGGATAAATATTGCTATAGGTGTCTGATCTGCAGTCGATCACTTTAGCCCTTGGACCACACGATGTTGAAGAAGTGCCATAGAAGACAGGAAGTAGCTTCGAAGGTTGCAAAAGAAGGTGGATGTACGATGCCAAAGTCGTCGATCCCTACTCTTTGCCTGAGCTCCAAATTCTCTCTCTCTCTCTCTTGACCTCTAGTTCGATCTTTCTTGGAAGTTCGACCTTGGATCTGATATTGGTTTTCTTGACCAATTTGTCCGACCTTGTTCCTCATTGATAGAGGTCTCTATTTATAGAGTTTTAGTGACAGTGACCACTCCGTCGGTGTAGAAACCGAGGAGTGGAAAGTACATCACCCTTTTACACAACGGTTAAAGTAACCAATGCCTGCGTATAGATGATCCTTTGAATGAGCGTGTGACACGGGTCCAATAAAGGGACAAAACGCGTATAATCGCTACGAAGATCACGGCGTAGAAGCCACGTAGGTAGGTATCCATTGTGTAGAAGAGGTTGGCATAGAAGCCAAATGTCTGTCACCATGGCATAGAAGCCAAATAGTTATCAAACCGGCATAGAAGCCGAATAGGCGTAGAAGCCGAACAGGCGTAGAAGTCGAGTGGTCATAGAGGCAGAGCAGGCATAGGAGCTGGATGGGCGTAGAAGCCGCTGCGTACCGTGCCAGAGTGCTGATGGGGACGTCTTAGCCGAAATTACGGCTTTTGAAGATATAATCAAATCTCTTGCATTAAATGCCGAGATTTGCCACCATCCTGTGCATTAACTGTGGAGGCGTGTCTTTGAAGGTCTGCAACCCCTTCTGCGCATCAGTCGCAGAGACGTGCCTTGAGAAACTGTCACCGCCCTGTGCATTAGACGTAGAGACGTGCCTCGACCCCGTACGGAGTGCAGCTTTTGATGTGGTAGGCGGTTTGTCTACTGCAGAACATAAACAGTTCATGTCTGCCTGTGTAAAATAAGGTAGCGTATCCCTTCGTGCTTGTAAAAGCAGTTTACGCAAAGGGGATAGCGGTATTTGACGGCCTGGGTCGCAGTGCTGTGCCATCATTATAGCCGTCGTCTGGGTAGTCGAGCCGTATCCCTTTGTCAGAAGTCCAGACGTCAGGTTCATTGTAGGATCTTTATTGCAGGGTCTGACAGGTTCACTTCGGAGAATACGAAGCGTCACTTGTACACCTCAATGTTGCGTCTGAAAGAGGATGAGTTTTACGCCCTAGAGGCGATGGTGCACCCTGTTTACGCTGAAGCGGCTTGGACGTACTGCCTTACGTGGATGGTCCTTTGAGCTTTCATATTTCATGCTGCGTTTTAGCGGAAAGAGCTCTGTTGCACGCTTGATGGCTCTGAAGGCCTCTGCTTACGCTGCTCTGCACCAATATGCCGCGTATAGTCATCCGGCGTATTTTTTCATGCTTCTACAGCACTAGGACGGATAAATCCCTTGCTCTGCAACTCCTCTAATTATAGCTTCAGCTCATCTAACTCCTTTTTCGCCAACCAGTATACATTAGAAGATACCGGTGCTGCTCTGGGTACTAGCTCGATGGTGAACTCCATGTCTCTATCTGGCGGTAAGCCTGGAAGTTCTTCGGGGAATACATCCTCAAATTCTGTAACTCTTGGCGGTGGTGCAATCTCCATAGCCATGCAAGTTCTCGCTATCTGTCCTACTCCTTGTTCGATGGTCCCTCGCATGTACTCGAACTCGGGTTGATCTGGCGGTCTAAAGGTGACGCTACCCTTCCGGCAATTCAGTACAACATTATACTGGCTTAACCAGTCCATGCCTAACACAACATCAAAGTACGACATAGGCAATACCAAGAATCGTGCTCTCATCTCTCTACCACATACAACTACCGAGCACGTTCTGATAGTGCTGGTAACCGGCACGATACCTCCTCCGGTAAGAATCTTCTAACTCTTAGGTAAGGGGGAAGTCGCTACTCTATGCATTGCTACAAATCTACTAGATATAAATGATAATGTAGCTCCAGAATCAAACAATACAGCTGCAGGTAATGATGCAACTAAGATGGTACCTGTGATAGCTTCCTCTTCTGTTTCCTCCTCGGTAGCTGCTAATGCAAAGGCTTGTCCCTGCCTCTGTCCTCCTGTCTGCTGTCGATTCCAGTTGAACTGTACTTCCTGTAGGGCCAAGGGAGGTCCCCTCTGAAATCCTTCGGGTGCTGGTGGGCGCTGGCCTCTTGGTGGAGGTAGTATCCTCGGGACTGGTGCTGCTGGCCTCTGTCCTGTCTGCAGTGCTGCCTCTCTACGCTGTGGGCAATCCTTGACAAGGTGATGACTTGATCCATATATCATGCATAATCCTAACTTCTTCTGGCAATCTTTAATGACGTGTCCCTTCTTGCCACAATGGTGACAAGTCGGAAGCTCCTGCTGTGGGTATGGCGCTGCCCTCTGCTGTGTTTGTGCTCTGGGACGATGAATCGGTCCTCCTGCTCCGGGCTGGGCTCTGGCTGGTGTAATCGTGCTGGAACGTCTAGCTCCTCTGACAATGGCCTCCTGGATTCTCGCCTCTGCAAGAACCTCTTCATAAGAAATCTTCGTCTGTGTAGTGGTATACCTCTGTAGCTCGAAATTGAGGCCGTGATGAAATCGTTGAGCTTTCTCGAGATCGGTGGGTATCAGGACGGCACCAAATCTACTAAGGCAGCTGAACTCCACGTCATATGCGTCAACAGTCATATTCCCCTATTCTAGATGTAGGAACTGGGAGTACAGGATATTTCTGACTGTAGCTGAAAAATACTTCACATTGAAGTATTCTAGGAATTATTCCCAAGTCTGGTTCTTGCCTACACTGCGCTCAATGGAATCCCACCAGTGATGGGCGTTGCCTTTCAGTTGGACCCTCACTGCGGTCATCCAAAGGTCGGGGTACAGTTGTGAAACCTCTAGTAACATCTCCGTGTTGGCGACCCAATCGGAGATCTGCTCGGCAGTCTCATTGCCCGAGAAAGTATCTAGTCTCATCTGTCGGAACCATCTAACAGTGCCACATGTCTGGGCTGGTGGAGGTGCTGGTACTGGTGTTGTGACAGGTGTCCTCTCTAGTACTGTCATCAGACTCTGTCTCAATGTCTCTGTCTGCTGCCACTGTGCTTGCATCATTGCCTGGAAGAACTGAAGCAACTGTGGCTGGCCATCTAGCTGTGGCATCTGGGGTTGGATAAGGTGGAGGCGGTGGTAGTGGAATCTCTGGCTGTGCAGTAGGCGTCTCCTCAGATATTGTCCTCTCAGTCTGCGACATCGGTGTAGCTCCTGAAGTCTGGCCCTCACAATGTTGCGTGGGAATTATCTGGGAATTCTGTCCCTCAGGCTGCGGTGGAGGATCGCCCTACGATGTCTCGTGCCAATGTATCAGCGGGGTATGTAGCGGGGGTTGCCCCTGGGTTACCTCCTCTCCTGAGTGGTGTTATCTGGCACCACGGCACAGGGTGCTCCTCGTCCACTGCGCAAATTTATCTTGCTGCAAGAGATAGGACTTTATTAGAAGAGTACGGAATCAATCAACAGGATGCAGATATTTAGAAGCCGTATGAAGGAAGTTCAAAGATGAATCAAAAGTGGATGAGACCTAGTGATTTCTATCCTATTGCAGGCTCGCTGGGCATGTTACCATACCACAAGCGAAAAAGTCGACCTGCATGGGCCACCACTAAAACCATGTCACGCCCCAGTCCCAAAATATATGGGACTAGGCCACGTGGCAATAGCCAGCTGACACGTCTCCGAGGATATCCCAATTTAATAGATCCACGAAGAGTGCTACGCTGTCCTAAAATACTAACATGTCCAATATCAGTCAATAACAGGTAATCTAATCTCATTCACAATATAAAGAGCAAGGAGTACTAAATAAACTGCTGGATGATAAATACTAGTCTCAAGATATCATAGTACAACCAATAATATCTGGTGGGAACAAACCCACTACTATGACAAAATAAAGTACTGAAATAAGATATAAAAGATATTGACTAGGGCATCGTCTGACTAGGTAATGATGTACCCAATCCTAGGCGGAAGGCCTACCAACTGATCACGAAAACTCTGACGGCTGCACCTCTAACTCCTCAGCTGTAGCGAACCTCGTCTCCTGTCCTGGTCCGTATACTATAGGGTAGTAAGCCTCGTCCAAATCTGGAAAGGTACCAGGTCCTCAGAGGGACGTAACAAGATACATAGAAACATGCCATATATAGATACTGAATAAAATAAATACAATAAAGGGTGTACTAGCCATCTAAGTGAATGCAATGTGAGGACAACTGTGAGTATATGGGAAGGTGTAGGCTAGACATATGCTGACGTAATTCATCAGTCGTGACAACCGGCTAGTATATGCCACACATGCCCCCTATAACACGGGCACAGGAATACAATAACGTCCAACGTACTATAGAGTATGGTATCTGTAATATCACTAAGTAACATCTAACACTCTACAGAACGTGGTATCTGTAATATATATATATACGTCTGTATCACTCCGTCGAGTGCGGTGTCAGTGTAAAGGAGTGGGGTATCCCATATGCCTACTAGTCGTCCTTCCTGCCCAATGTAGATATACAAGTCAAATAATCAATGCGCATACCCCCTTATCTAAATGCAAAGTCTTTACTCTAAAATAGTCCTGAATTGCTTGCTAACCGTGATGCACGTCACACGCGACGATAGCTAGTCGAACACGCGAACCCGTATCCCAACATGAGATTGTCACTAGGAAATACGTGTAGTAGTGTCAGGTCTTGGAAGATATCAACGTATCCTCCTAACTGGGATGAGTCTACTAGTGACTAGGCCAAGTATACTAAATCATTGACGTATCCATCGATAGCACCCGAATCAATCTCGGACGCGCACAGTCATATGAAATAAGCAAGAAATATCATACAACACATGCAATATTTAAATTAAATAGTAAATATGGCAAGGTATCTTGTCTGAGTCTTCAAGAGGTGAATGCCAAAAGCCTGCTCCTGTAGCGTCTCCTGGCTGATCCAAAGACCCTAGACATATAATATAACATATCAATACAGACATCAGATACTACGCATTAACTACATACGATTAAGACGCTATACTCGAATACTGTTGCGAGTTCACTGTTGCTTGAGTACACCGTCACGTGTGCACGTAGCTAGGGACACGTGTTCTGTCTTCGGTTAACATGTGTCTCGAGGCAATAATTTATCTAGTTACGGGTTGATCATGATTTCTGTTCTGTGTTGAAACATGTCTCTATTTTCCATGTTCAAACATACTAGGTTTATATCCAGGTGTTTCAAGTGAATTACCTGTCCCTGGTAACTGGTCATTAATTTAGAATAATTATTTATTAATTAATATCTAATTAAAATCAACATTCATGCATATAATACTAACTAGGTTAAAAGCTATTAATAGGTGTTCATGTGCGACACGGTGACATGAAGGAGAAGTATTGGACACACGAGAGACGGGTTCCATGAACGAGTACCTGATCGATCGAGCGAGGGGTCCGCTCGCTGGTCGACTGTCTTCTCCGGTGTGGGTGAACTTCAGTCGTCGTATGGACGGATCCGGCCTGCCGGCATTCAGTCGACTGCGATGGCTGCAGTCTCGGTTGCAGCGCCTGGCGCGGCGGCAGCGATTGAGACAGCGTCGGGCACGATGGTCAGGTCGCGGGGGTGGTCAGGGTCAGCCTCTCGGGGGTGGTTGTCGAAGCTGGAGGGTGGTGGGGAGCAGTCAGGATCGGCCGGGGTCTAATGGGGGCTGTGATGGTCGGGGATGGTGCTGGTGTGGGTGGAGGCGGTCGGTGATGGTGAAGTGGGGGTTCGGCGAGTCGGGCGACGGTGTCTGGCAGCGTCATGCAGAGTGGAGGGCGGTGGTTTTGGAAGTCGAGGAGTGGACAGCGGGCTCGGGTGGTCGGGTTTGAATGGATTGGTGATGGTGGCTGGATGGGTGTGGAGTTCCGACGGAGAGGCGGCGGTCTGAGGGGTGGTTGGTGATGCCGGAGATGGCGAGGGGGCGGTGGTCCGGTGAGGCTGAGCACGGATGGGTCGGCAAGGGGATTCGGCTAGGGTTGAGAGGATAGTGGTGATGTTAGGGTTTCAATAGTAGTAGGAAAAGTTGTTTATATAGGAGGGGTTTATGGCCTGGCCTTGGGCCTTGGGCCTTGGGCTTGTCTGGGTTCCTTGGGGTGGGGTCTGGTCCTCATGATAGGTATACATGGCTTGGTTATGACTTGTTTTGGGGTGATCTGGCCTCAATTTAATTTAGGTTACAACAATTGCATCAAGCATTTAGGAGAAGGTTTGGTTTAAGGAAATAATACTTAGGCGTTTTCAATGACTGTTGTGCAACTAGATTTAAGCACCATAGTGGGAATCTAATAGTTGCACAAAGTACAGGTGGGTAGTCTGGCGTCTCTAGGAGATGAGTACTTAAAGGGTTTGGGGTTACCAACTAGTATAGTGCTCCAAATGTCAAGGCAACCGTAAGGCGTATTAAGTTACAATATTGCTGCACATTAAATCTAATTACAATCAATTTAACCCTAGTTTCTTAATTTAAGTCCAAATAGCTCTGATTTGGTCGAGGGGGTTTACACAGAGTATATATATAGCTAGGGTTGCAGGGGTGGGGCGTGGGGGGTGGGCACATGGACATGCATAGAAAAGGTTGCAACAACTAGACATAGGGATAGGGGCCGTATTCTCCCATGCGGATTCAGATTTTGGGACCTTTATATAGCCTCCTCCTAGCAAGGTGGCAACCAAGGACACATACAACCCCTATCTAATGCCTACAAACTTGATTTTTGGTAACAATAATGCTAAGTTTACTACCAAATGCTTACAACCTTCTTACAACTCTCTCTCTCTCTCTCTCTCCCCCTGCTATGTAGGCCACACCCGGCCCACCTCCCCACCAACGAACTGCTGCCACATGGCATTTCTGTCACGTGGTGGCCACCCGAACAACCATCGGGTCCCACCTCTCTCCCTCCTTCAATGGACAGCCGCCACGTGGCCGCTACGTGATGGTTGTAAGTATTTGGTTGTAGTCGTAGCATTACTCTTTTGGTAATCCTATGAAAATCAAAAATTCCACCAACCTTTGCAAATGCTAACGCAATCTCCAGAAGAATCCCCCCCCCCCACACACCAAATTCTTAATGCTAGACCTACATTTCAAATTGTTTGGCGCCTAGCTAGATAACTACTATTTAGACTGAAACAAATCAATAATTATTATAAAAATTGTATATGGATGTCCAAATAAAGAACCCATTCATTGAAAAGACACATCCTTTAGCTCTAGATTTTTTAGTAACATCCTTTTGGTTTTGGGTTACTCTCTTAAGCCTATAAATAGAGAACTTGTAATGTATTTTGTGATATAGAATTAAAAAATAAAATAGCTCTTCACTCTCTCCCTCTCTATTATTCTCTAAGTACTCACTTTATTTTGTGCAAGTTTTAATACATTATCAGCACGATGCAACCATTAGTTATTTCGGGAGACTCATCGATGTCAAGGTAAAACTAAAACATCTTACTTTTTATACATTTTTAATCTTTGTGAAGCTTCTCACTATAGATTTATATATAATATTGGATCATTTATAGTTTGTTTATGAAGATGTATATAATATATATTTTTCTTTATATATAAACTATTACTCATATATATATATATATATATATATATATATATATATATATATATATATTATCGATGAATTATTGTGTGGTAGTTTAACGATATTGATTTATTTGATAGTTTTTATAGATGAACAATGAAAAAAATTTGAAAGAAAATGTTCGGCTAGAAGCCTAGATTGAATATAAGGCTTGAAGCCAAAATAGAATATGTTAGGCTTGAAGTCTAATTAATAAAACTCAAATATATAGATTTAAGTATGTGTATTATATTCTAAGTAAGACTTGTTTTGTATTCAAACCTATGGCAAACATCACCAAGCTTGAGTTTGTTGCTTTTAATATTTTCGGAAGAAATTATTTGACTTGGATTCTTGATGTTGAGATTCATTTGAGTACAAAGAACCTTGGACATGTCATCTGTCATACCCCAGTACCAAAATACGGAGACGGACATGGCCAGCTCCCCCGTACAAGGTATAAAACGTCATGCTGCAGTCACGGATGAAAAAAGACAAGGGGATGCATGCTACAATCAAGTCTCCTAGGGTCTCAGAAAAACTATGTCTCAGTCATTCAAGAAAGTGACAACAACATAGAACATATGAGATAAAGTCGTAAGGCGTCCCAAACGCTCCATCGAAATGTTCCAAAGATCTAGCCATCAAAATATTAGGCTATCAGAATGTCAATAGTTACACAACTGAGATCATCTGCAGTCTGATTATATTACAGTTATTTAAAAAAGAACTGATGTCCAGACAAGCCGGCTAACAAGTACCGGTAGCTAAATGCCCAAAAGAATAGAATGTATAAGACGAACAGTGATAAAAAACCCACTCGTGCCCTTCAACGACCATCCATCTGTAACGACCCATTCCGCTCAAGCGGAATACCGATTCAAATGACAAAAGTGCAACATTCTGACCCACTTTGCTCAGCGAGAATACTCGTTTGAGGAAAAAGGATTGCCAGACTTGGACCTTCAGGAGTTCCAGCTTAGGCTTTCAGAGGCTCGCTCGGAGTATCGCTCGACCGAGGAAAATCATCGCTAAGGTGGGTGGCTACGATGAACTTATCTTTGCTTAGCCAGCACACTTAAAATATGGATAATACATGCTAGTCGCTAGGTGAATAACCTCTTGTATGCTAATAAGAATACAACGCACCTAGTTAAGAAAATAATCCCAACTTGTATTGCTTGTGTTAGAACATAAAAATAAAACTTTGCTTATATATGTGGACCCTCACATGCTACCTTTGTCTTGTGCAAGTAGACCCCCCTATGCCTCGAGTAGAATATTATACTCTTCGTAGTGCACTGTTCACTTGCTACACTGTATGACTCTAGATCATGTCGCTCGATATGTCCCTTTACAGTTTTACTCCTCGGCTTACCCTTAGGCCCGAGCCAACGTGAATGCTTATGTTTACTCAAATGCATGCTTGCCTGCTTATATGTTAACTTGTAATGTTGCCTCAATCCAACACTTTCCACAATGAAACTTATGCCACAACCAAGTAATATTATCGCGTATAGTGCATGTATCTTGTTAGCCAGAAGACTATCAAATAGTCCTTCTGTGCAAATGTGAACCTGTAAGTATCCGGGATCGTTAGGTCGCCAAGGCAGTCCTCGTACTAGGAGAATGTATCAAGTCAAGTTAAACTCTGAATGAGAATTATGTCAAGTTTACATCTGAACAAGAATCAAGTCAAGCAAATCAAGAATCACAGCTCGTGGAGCAAACACTCGCTCAGAACAAAAATTATGGATTGTCTTGTCAAGATGGAAATTCGGAAGACCCAGACTTGCATGTCGCGGACAACTTAAAAAAGGTAATCTTCGGATCTCAGTTCCATGGGCGATCTCCAGGGCACCGGGCCGATCCGATCCGGATGGAACTTAACTTTAGTCTCACGTGATTGGCGGAATGGCTTGTAGCGCACCACATACTTTCATTGTATACGCTCCCCATCAATAACTATGTCCTTTATGGCTTTGCCAGCGATAATTGTTTATATAGATAAGTCATCCTCACTTAGCGGTAATCCGCGTGCGAGTCATTGCATCGCACCTAAAAATTGAAAACACCTGAACGATCTTGAGTATAACATACTTGTACATATGGAACACTTTAATATCTTCTGTAATACCTGATATTTTGTGTAACTCGTGCACCCAAAACGTAATCTCGCTCACAACACAGTGTTTGCATATGCTATTGCCCCTGAATTTTATTATATATGCTGTTTGTGCTTGAATTAACTTGGTTTGCCTTGGACAGGGAAGGAAAAATGGTAAGTTGGTAAGTCTCGCTATGTTTCCTCTTATATCGCACGGCTGCTACATGAGTTAGGCTATTCACCATTGCCATAAAACTGATCCTAAGGCAAGACTAGAAGGATAACTTAATAGATGGTACACGGAACCTATTGAACGTGTTTGGATTTGTCGAGCGGGCGAGTAGCCTCCCTATCAGTGCATTCATGTACCGATAACCCACCAGATTTCTTGCAGGGTGCGAAAGAACCTCGTTCGGTACGAATGCCTCCTTCGTGCGTGCTAAGGCATGGAGTTCACTCTGGATCCTTGGATCGTTGCGTCCGGAACTGAAGCACATATACAAGACATAATGTTGGAACATCGCCTATGTATCATTCCATAAATGTAGCCACTTGGTACGCTTTTACTGTTTCAGAGAGAGAGAGAGACTTGAGCGACTTGTAATCTTGGCCTAGCGCCGCCTGTAACACTTGTTCAATATAAATAAAGAGTTTCTTTTACTTCAATATTTGTATTATTCAATGTTTCCGCTATTGACGACTCTGTGAACTTGTTACCAATAACCTATGCGTTCATTATTCTACTGCACTCGAACAATATGTACGACTCTGTGGCTTAGACCTCTTACCGCCAGCATGGACCACAGCCTTGCACGGGCGCGACTCATGCTAGTAAGATATCACGCCCAGATGGGTCAAGTGATCATCCCTCGGGAGCGCTGGCACGGTGATTCTCGCATAGGGGACAGCCGATTAGCCTACGGGAGATCGGGGCATGACAGATTGGTATCAGAGCTTGGCTTTACACCTTTGGATTTCATTTTAATTTTCTCAGTTTTGAAAGCTCGTTTGTGGGTTATGTGCATACTCTCTCTTAATGTCCCAATCAGAATATTCCAAACAATAAGGCTAAATACTTCAAAAAATGCATGTGAATGATATGATTGCTTGTACAAAATTATGATGCGAAGGCCTTTGTGCGGACCTGTGCTAGACCCTTTGGGATTAGACTCGTGCTAGAATTTGCAAGATATGTGCGAACCCGAATGCCTATACATGATTACCCAACTGGTTAGTATACAAAATCAAATATTGCCCGAACGGTTAGCTACGCACACAGCCTTTAGGCTAAGTTGTGTAGAGTATCATGCGCCAAGACCCTTTGGTGCAAGCTAAGTTGCAAACAAGATGGGATATCATTCAGAAATAAGATAAGTCATACTTAGAATGGCAACCGATAGAAATATTTTCAGATTATCGCTTAGGCGAATATAACAAATCGTGCTTGGATTTTGGGAAATAGCTCGAACGGTATTTTGTGTTAGAAGATACAAATCGATTGAGAATTTTATTGGGTGACTCAATTCTGAGTGGTATATGGATCATTTAGAAATTTCCCAACGGATTCATAGGTCTCGTTCGATAGTCGGATTGAACGATTGGAGAATGTCTTAAATAAATGATAAGGCTTATATTAAATTGCGATTCACGGAATTGGAAATCGATATCTCGGTTAGAAAAACTTATTAGAAACTTGGAGGATTGTGCGAGTGATTTTGGATTGAAACAAACAGATTGAACTTGAATACAATATCGCTCGAATAAAAGTTAGCCCGAGAATAAGTATTGTGGTTCGATGAAAGAGGTAAGCGATAACGGATTTAACTTGAAGTTTGGAAGAACAATCTTGAAATCAAGTTTGGAAAGATAACATTCAAAATCAGTCCCAGCGAGAACGATTATCCTACAGGAGCATCGGCGTGGTAATTTCACGTACGGTAGGGATGATCGAACTCATGGGAACATGTTCGATGATTATTCCAAATAAACTCGACGAATAGAACGTATGAAAAAGTGGATAAACTTGGGCTTGATAATTGAAACTTAGTTTCTTGAGGAATGCCAGAAGTAGACTATGGATTTAACGAACGGTAACATTGAACTTGGATGCTTTTGCTAGACGAATTATAATCACTGCATGAACGGACATGACTTGGTACATAAATATACATAACTTGGATGAATCAAGGTAAAATATTGAGGTGTCTTGATCGATTTGAAGATAACCACATTGTTCAAATATTCTTGCCTTGTGCGAGCGTAACTCTATGCCCGTACATGTGTCACGCCTGGATAAGGACAATTATCCAGTGGGAGCATTGACGTAGTGATCTCACGTCCAACGAGGATGATCGAACTTGCGGGAGACCAGAGCGTGATAACTAATAGATTATTCTGACTTTTGGTTCGACACGATAAGACGATATTGGGAATGCAAGTGAATCAGAAGTGCTTCGAGGATAAGTTAGCCTAGAACCTGGAATAAATTAAGCTTGATGGTTTCGTGAACGGATACGTGAATCTTGTTGGACGACTTAGAATTTTAATCTAAGGTATAAAATTGAATCTTGGCTTGGTGGTCTAGACTTGGAATGGATATATGGATTCTATCAAACATACTTGAGGAGAGATAGACTATGCAAATCACTAAGCTTGTCCTGCAACTTAGATATACCATAGATTTTACTGAACGTACTCGAACCCCGTACAAATAAACGTATTATTGTGTATAGGATGATCCGTGCTCGATGTTTAGGAATATGAGTGAAATAAGCTTGGTTAGAATACTCTGTACAAATAAACAATGGTTTGAACCTAGGAATTGGGGCGAGCATCGTGCGACAAATTTGTACGATGAATCGTGTGCTTGAACTTGTACCTATGACCTTGTGAGCTGACCTAGTAATTTGGCAGACGACCCTGTACCGAGTGAATGAACCTGTGTGAACGATTTTATCATATTGCTTGAACAAGATACAGGACTGGGGCAGCAAGACTTAGTGTTAGACTTGGAATGGTAATGTGTGTTATGTTTGGCACGAACGAATGAACACTAGTCGGTTAATCAGATAGATCATGCTTAACGATAGTGCAAATACTTGGTGGGATTAGAATGACTTAAAAATTTGATTGACCCTGTTGGAAGTATTCTTAAGATTCATAAAATGAGAACCCTTAAGATTTTCATAAGTAGCTTGTCCAATTTCACTATATCTAAGTTTAGTTGAATGCATATGTTTGAGGGACGTCTTGAATGTGTGCACGATCCAAGACTCAATGAGATATGAAACTCGAGTGCTAAGATTTCACTATCACTAAGTTGGTTGGCGTGCATATGTTTGAGGTGCACTTCAAATATGTGCACGATCCAGACTCGCATTATGCTGATCTCGATGCTAGTGCAAGTGAATATCCACATGAACAAGTATAATGACTTGTATAAGTTTGCCTCAGCCTTAGATCATCATTCACGATAGATTGAAACGTACATCACATTAAGCAATACATTCCGCGGTAAGGCACAATGAGACCGACTCAGCATACACGTGATACAGCATAAGGAGCGAGCAGGAGATCCGTTCGAACAAATTAGATTTAGTAGTACTGATTTCTACGCTTGGGATAGATTCGATAGTGCGATAGAACGGCCTGCGCTCAAGAAGTCTCGAGGACGAGACTTTTTCTGAGTGGTGTATAATGTAACGACCTATTCCGCTCAAGCGGACTGCCATTTCAAACGGCAAAAGTGCAACGTCTCGACCCGCTTTGCTCAGCGTGAATACTCATTTGAGGCAAAAGGATTGCCAGACTTGGCCCTTCAGGAGTTCCAGCTTAGGCTTTCAGAGGCTCGCTCGGAGTATCGCTCGACCGAGGCGAATCATCGCTAAGGTGGGTGGCTACGATGAACTTGTCTTTGCTTAGCCAGCATATTTAAAATATGGATGATACATGCTAGTCGCTAGGTGAATTACCCCTGCATGCTAATAAGAATACAACGCACCTAGCTAAGGGAATAATCCCAACTTGTATTGCATGTGTTAGAACATGGAAATAAAACTTTGCTTATATATGTGGACCCTCGCATGCTACCTTTGCCTTGTGCAAGTAGACCCCGCTATGCCTCAAGTAGAACATTATACTCTTCGTAGTGTACTGTTCACTTGCTACACTGCACGACCCTAGATCATGTCGCTCGGTATATCCCTTTACGGTTTTACTCCTCGGCTTACGCTTAGGCCCGAGCCAACGTGAATGCTTATGTTTACTCAAATGCATGCTTGCCTGCTTATATGTTAACTAGTAATGTTGCCTCGATCCAACACTTGCCACAATAAAACTTATGCCACAATCAAGTAATACTATCATGTATCGTGCATACATCTTGTTAACCAGAAGACTATCAAATAGTCCTTCTGTGTAAATATGAACCTACAAGTATCCGGGACTGTTAGGTCGCCAAGGCAGTCCCCACACCAGGGAAATGTATCAAGTCAAGTTAAATTATGAACGAGAATCATGTCAAGTTTACATCTGAACAAGAATTATGTCAAGCAAATCAAGAATCACAGCTCGTGGAGCAAACGCTCGTTCAAAACAAAAATTATGGATTGTTTTGTCAAGATAGAAATTTGGAAGACCTAGACTTGCATGTTGCGGACAACTTGAAAAAGGTGATCTTCGGATCTCAGTTCCACGGGCGATCTCCAGGGCACCGGGGCCGATCCGATCCGGATGGAACTTAACATTTAGTCTCACGTGATTGGCGGGATGGCTTGTAGCGCACCACGTACTTTCGTTGCATATGCTCCCCGTCAATGACTATGTCCTTTATGGCTTTGCCAGCGATAATTGTTCATATAGATAAGTCATCCTCGCTTAGCGATAATCCGCTTGCGAGTCATTGCATCGCACCTAGAAATCAGAAATACTTGAATGATCTTGAGTATAACACACTTGTACATATGCAACACTTCAACATCTTTTGCAAAACCTGATATTTCGTGTAACTTGTGCACCCAAAACGTAATCTCGCTCACAACATAGTGTTTGCATATGCTATTGCCCCTAAATTTTATTATATATGCTACTTGTGCTTGAATTAACTTGGTTTACCTTGGACAAGGAAGGACAAATGGTAAGTTGGTAAGTCTCACCGTATTTTCTCTTATATCGTACGGCGTTCTGCCACACGAGTTAGGCTATTCACCATTGTCATAAAATTGATCCTAAGGCAAGACTAGAAGGATAACTTAATAGACGGTGCACAGAACCTATTGAACGTATTTGGATTTGTCGAACGGGCGAGTAGCCTCCCCACCAGTGCATTCATGTACTAATAACCCACCAGATTGCTTGCAGGGTGCGGGAGAACCTCGTTCGGTGTGGATGCCTCCTTCGTTCGTGCTAAGCCATGGAGTTTACTCTGGAGACTTAGAGCGTTGCATCCGGAACTGAAGTACATATACAAGACATAATGCTGGAACATCACCTATGTATCATTCCACAAATATAGCCACTTGGCACGCTTTTACTGTTTCAGAGAGAGAGGCTTGAGCGACTTTTAATCTCGGCCTAGCGCTGCCTGTAATACTTGTTCAATATAAATAAGGAGTTTGCTTTACTTCAATACTTGTGTTATTCAATATTTCCGCTATTGACGACTCTGTGAACTTGTTACCAATCGCCTATGCGTTCATTATTCTGCTACACTAGGATAATCTATGTGACTCTATGGCTTAGACCTCTTACCGCCAGCATAGACCATGGCCTTGCACGGGCGCGACTCAAGCTCGTGCGACATCACGCCCAGATGGGTCAAGCGATCATCCCGTGGGAGCGCTGGCACTGTGATTCTCGTCTAGTAGGGACGACCGATTAGCCTATGGAAGATCGGGGTGTGACACCATCTGGTGTGCGACATCCTAAGGGGGATAAGCTGGATCCTCTAGTGCTGGCTCTAAACCTGGCCATACAAAACCAGTGGGGTTAGACCCCCAAATAGCAAGTACCACAAGGAAGCACGAATGAAGAAACAAAAATTAGATCAAGCATATAGTGCAAAATCCAATAATTATTGGCGAGTGCCCCATCTTTGGGATAACATAGCACTCATTCACCAAATAATGACAAAAAATACTATGTCACCCAAGATAAGGTACGTCCCATAATTATGGTTAATCTAGGATTCTGTGTCATAGTTTAGTTCATATTCCATCATAGCATAATGACTCAACTCCTCAACCAAACAAGGACAGAAGTTGAAGACCATATTATGACATTCCATGTCCCTAAGCTACTAGCAGAATTACAATCATAACCAAGTCAGGTTAGAACGGCCAAATAATGTTACGACTTGTTATGTGGAGTCTGGGGTTATCCCCAGATATAATAATAATAAGCATCCTCATATCGTGCCATGTCGAGCAGGGCTAACCAAGCCAATATTATACAAGCAGAAAATCATGATCGCACTAGATTCCCGTAGGGCCACCCCGCTAATAAATCAGTAACAGTTCTAACATTCCTATAAGAAAAATGTTGGACCATAACACTTAAAGTGGAACAACGATGGCGGAAGACGAGAAAAAGAAAAGAGTGTGAAAATAGATTCTACGAAGAATTATGATGAGACTTGCTATAGGTGTGGAGCAAAAGGGCATTGGTCTCATACCTGTCGTACGCTAAAGCACCTAATTAATCTTTACCAAACATCTATCAAGGGTAAAGGAAAAGGAAAAAATAATAATTTTGCAGATTTCAGTAAAATTGTTGATGATGAAAATGATCCAATGGAATTTGCTCATTTGGATGTTGATGATTTCTTAACCGACCCAAGTGAAGAAATTAATGGGATTAAGTTTTGGGATGATAATGCTAATGATGCCATCAGAAAGATAAAAAATGATTGAGTTGGGGTTTATATTATTTGAACTTTATTTTTCTAAATTTAATTTTAGTTCAAAGCTTGTTTTGTCATGTTTCTAAGTCTTAGTTGTTATAAGTTCGAATTAATAAATTAATTTCTATAATGTTTCTTACTTTATTTATTTTGTTTATAGAAATATGAAAAATAATAATGCCGTGAACAACTCCAACGGTGGAGATATGTCTGGTTGACAGTGGAACAACACACACAATTCTTCGAGATTGAAAATACTTCTCGAACTTAAAATTGGCAAAATCAAATGTTAGTGCAATTTCTGGTGCTACAAAAGTAATTGAGGGCTCTGGAAAAGGGAACATTATATTGCCGGGTGGAACAAATATTTGGTGGAAGCGGCTTTGTATTCTAGCAAGTCAAAAAGAAATTTGCTGATTTTCAAAGACATACGTCTCAATAATTTTCATATCGAGACTATGAATGAGGGGAATATGGAATATCTATGTATTACATCTAATGATTCATACCAGAAGCATGTGAAAGAAAACTCCCAATTTTTTTATCAGGATTGTATTATGCGAACATAAGTACCACAGAATCAAACACTATAATAAACTAGAAGTTTAATGATCCAAAATATTTTATGCTTTGGCATGATCGACTTGGCCACCCTGGATCGAGTATGATGCGTCGAATAGTTAGAAACTCACATGGGCATCCTCTAAAGAATATGAAGATTCTTTTACCTCGTGATTGTGTGTGTGTTGCCTTCTCACAAGGGAAACATCTCCAATGAAATTTAATTTTGAGTCCCCTATATTTTTACAAAGAATATAAGAAGATATTTGTGGACCTATTGACCCACCTTGTGGACCATTTCGTTACTTTATGGTCTTGTTAGATGCATCATCTAGATGGTACATATAAGTCTACTGTTAACACGAATGATTGCTTTTGCCAAACTTCTTGCATAGATTATAAGATTAAGGGCTCAATTCCCTGACTATTCCATCAAGACTATTCATCTTGATAATGCCGGTGAATTTATGTCTCAAGCATTTAATGATTATTATATGTCAATTGGCATTGATGCTGAACATTCAATTGCACATGTGCATACTCAAAATGGACTTGCAGAGTCTTTTATTAAAAGGTTGCAATTGATTGCTAGACCTTTACTTTTAAGATAGAATTTACCCACTTCTGTTTGGGGACATAAAATATTATATACAGCTGCATTGGTCCGTATTTGACCAAGTTTATTTTATCAATATTCATAGTTGCAACTTATTTCTGGCCAGCAGCCTGATATTTTCCACTTAAAAGTTTTTGGTTGTGTGATTTATGTTCCCATTTCTCCACCTCAACGAACAAATATGGGCCTACAAAGATGTCTTGGAATTTATGTTGATTTTGATTCTCCATCTATAATAAAATACATTGAGCCCCTGACGGACGATTTATTTAAGGCATGGTTTGCTGATTTCCATTTTGATGAGATAATTTTTCCGCCATTAGGGAGAGAAAAAATATCGCTTTCTGTAGAACGACGTGAAATTACATGGAATGTACCATCTTTTATTGACCCACGCACAAATAGATGTGAGCAAGAAGTAAAAATGATCATTCATTTATAAAATATTACAAATCAGTTGCCAGATGCATTCACTACTATTAAGAAAGTGACAAAATCTCATGTACCAGCTATAAACATAACATCACAGATTGATATCCCTGAAGAACAACATGATGGCACAGTAAAATCGTACATAAAATATGGATGCCCTGTTGGCGCTAAAGATAAAAACCTCCGAAAGAAAAAGGTACAAGTAATTACTCCCGAAGAGGAAATAGTTTTAAAACATGAAAACGCTATAGAAAAATTGACTGATCAGTTTAAAGTAGCTCCTGAAGAGACACATAATGATGAACAAATTTCAGAAGAGATCTTTAAATTATATGAGTACAAGAGAAAGCTGGGATATAAATAAAATTACTATAGACAATATTTTTGCTTATGGTGCCGCATTTGATATTATAAATGAGGATCCTTAACCAAATTCTGTTGAACAATGTCGACATAGAAATGATTGGCCAAAATGGAAAGATACGATACAAGCTGAATTGAAATCCTTAGAAAATCGTAAAGTATTTGGATCAGTAGTCCAAGCTCCTGAAGGTATGAAACCTATTGGATACAAATGGGTATTTGTACGAAAACGCAATAAGAAAAATAAAATTTTGAGATACAAGGCACGACTTGTTGCACAAGGTTTTTCACAGAGACTTGGAATCGATTATGATGAAACATATTCCCCTGTGATCGACGCAATCACATTATGATACTTGATCAATTTAGCAGTCACAGAAAAACTTGACATACGGCTTATGGATATTGTTACCGCATATTTATATGGGTCATTGGATAATGACATTTATATAAAAATCCCAGAAGGATTCAAATTGCATGAAGCATATAACTAAAGGTCTCATGGGTTATACTCAATCAAATTACAACGATCCCTATACCGATTAAAATAATCTGGAAGAATGTGGTATAACCGTCTTAGTGAATACCTTGTTAGAGAAGGATATATAAATAATCTAATTTGCCCATGTGTTTTTATCAAAAGATCTAAAAATGGATTTTTCATTATTGCGGTATATGTTGATGACTTAAATCTTGTAGGAACTCCTGAAGATATCACAAAATTCGTTAATTATTTGATGAAATAATTTGAGATAAAAAATCTTGGAAAGACAAAATTTTGTCTCGGCCTGCAGATCGAGCATTTATCAAATAGAATTTTTATCCATCAATCTACCTATGCAGAAAAGATTTTGAAAAGATTTTATATGGATAACGCTCATCCATTGAATAGTCCCAAGGTTGTTCGATCGTTATATGAAAAGAAAGATCCATTTTATCCTCGAGAGGATAATAAAGAATTATTAGGTCCAGAAGTACCATATCTTAGTGCTATTGGAGCTTTGATGTATCTTGGAAATTGTACAAGACCTGATATAGCATTCTCAGTAAACTTACTCGCAAGATATAGCTCGGCACCAACAAAATGATATTGGAATGGTGTTAAACATATATTACCTTATCTTCGCGAAACTAATGACATAGGCTTGTTTTACTAAAAAAATTAAGAATCACAAGTTGTGGGTTATGTTGATGCTGGTTATCTATCTGACCCATATAAAGGAAGATCTCAGAGTGGATATGTGTTTACTTGTGGTGGTTTTGCAATATCATGGCATTTGGTGAAGCAAATATTAATAGCTACTTCTTCTAATCACTCAAAATTTTTGGCATTGCATGAAGCAAGTCGAGAGTGCATTTGGTTGAGAATGATGGCTCAACATATCCGAGAATCATGTGGGTTATCCTCAACAAAGAATACTTCGACGATATTTTATGAAGAGAATGCTGCTTGTATTGCACAAATCAGAAATGGCCACATCAAAGGTGACAGAACGAAACATATATCATCAAAAGTTTTCCACACTCACGAGCTACATAAGAATGGTAACATTGACATTCAGCAGATACAATCGAGTAAAATTTTTGCAGATTTATTTGCAAATTTATTCACTAAAGTATTGCCAACCACAACTTTCAGAAAGATAATTCAGAATATTGGGATTAGTCAACTAAAGGATCTTTAGCTAGTATCAGGGAAACGTGATCACTAATTCTCACACTGTACTTTTTTTTATTTATCCAAGTTTTTATCCTACTGGATTTTTCTTGGCAAGGTTTTAACGAGACAGTGTATTACGCTTACAAATTTTATATGAATATGTACTCTTTTTTCTTCGTCTAAGTTTTTATCCCACTGAATTTTCTTGGCAAGATTTTAACGAGGCATATTCCATAAATATTGGACATCCAAGGAGAAGTGTTATGAAAATTGTATATGGATGTCCAAATAAATAACCCATCCATTGAAAAGACACATCCTTTCGCTTTTGGTTTTTGATTAACATCCTTTTGTCTTTTAGGTTACTCTCATAAGCCTATAAATAGAGAACTTATAATGTATTTTGTGATATGCAATTGAAGAAATGAAATAGCTCTTTACTCCCTCCCTCTCTATTATTCTCTAAGTACTCACTTTATTTTGTGCAAGTTTTAATAATAATAATATTTTATTAATGGATGATATAAAAAACAATACAACTATGTGTATATATATATATATATATATATATATATATATATATATATATATATATATATATATATATATATATATAGAGAGAGAGAGAGAGAGATAGAGAGAGAGAATGGATCCATATCCGTATAGAGAATGAATTTGTATCCGAATAGGAGTAGGAACTGTATCGGTATAGGAGATGCGTAAAGATAATATTGAATCTAGTCCTAAATCTAATCATATCTTAACACACTCTTCAAACTCATAATGGATCAAACAACATAAGTTTGTCCAATAGAAATTGAAACCGAGGTATGGGGTGTGACTTTTGTAAAGAAATCTACTAGTTGATCAACGGAGGTCACATGTGGTAAAGAAATAATGCCTGCCAAAAAAATATCCACGGATGAAATGACAATCAATCTCTTTATGCTTCGTCTATTCATAAAAAATTAGATTATTTGCAATCAATGTAACACTCATATTTTTACAGTAAAGTGGCATAAGTCCTGTAGGAGCAATGTCCATATTAGAGAGCAATCTTCGTACTAGAGAGAAATCTCCGTACATTAACGATCTTTCTGGTGGCGGCTCCATAAGTTCGTACTCTGTCTCAGTAGAAGAATATTCAATAATGGCTTGTTTAATGCTTTATCATAAAATTAATGAATCCCAAGAAACAAACATAATCATGTAGTAGATCGTCTAGTGGTCGGATCTGTCGCCAATCTATATCAAAAAATGCTCGTAACTGTAGAGTAGATGTAGAAGACATGAATAATGTGCGTGTAATGGAGCCTTGAAGATATCGGAATGTCACTCCCCGTTCCCAATATACGTATTTGGAACGTATTTTTTGCTTGTTGGAATTATTTTCAGGTTGGTTGTAGGCCAGACCAATTTTCGGAGAAGTTGGGTTCATGGGTTTATTATGAGGATAGGACTTGGTCATGGTTTGACCATGGTTTAACCCAACCCTACCCATATATATAAACCAAAACCTATCTCTCTCTTCATTCTTCCATTTCTTTTCTCTCTTAGGTTTTCTCTCCTCTTCCATAGGAAAGTACATATTACAATAGAAATACAGAAACCCTCCATATTATTAGTCCATTATGCTTGTTGTGTGATTCTCCACATGTTTAGAACTTAGAATTTTTGACTTTAATGGATGGATTAGTGTAGATCTACATTTGTAGTTAGAGTTTTTTTATGGGTTTTATGAGTTTTTCTTAGTTTTGATCTCTAAAACTTATTGTTTTCAAAAATTTGTTGTTCTATGATGTGGAGCATTTGATTTTAAGTGATTTAAAACTTTACTTTGTCTAATTTGGGCTTCGTATTAGATTTCTATGGAAGAAACAAACTTTGGATTTTAAAGCTTTTCCATGGCCGAAACCTGTTGTTTGGAGAAGAAGTATTCATGTGGCCAACGGAGCATGCGGCAGAGAGTGCCATGCGGCCTAAACTCTTTGCCCCATATTGACCAGCATGCATCCACCTTTTTGGATGCATGACTGATTATTAGACAAAGTGTTCTGGAGCTAAGTATTTGAAAAAGTCCTAAAATGACGGAACCCCTTGTGTTTCACTAGCTGAACGAATAAAAAATTCACTAAGTCCAAGAAGCATCCATGCGGCCGAGTGTCTATGCGCCAAACAGAGCATATAGCCATGAGCTATTTCCTTTGACGCATGACTCTGCACCGCCTTGGCACATCTTTTTATGATTTTGCCTTATCCTCCTAACACACTTTATGGCTTGTCACATCTATCACTTCAGTCATTTCTCTGACACGTATTTATTGTCCATCACCTCTGCACTGGTTCCGAAGAGTGGACTTTATCCTGAGCATGCAACCTAGAGACGTATGCGACCTGGAGTAGCATGCGGCTGATAGTCCATATGACACTTGTCACATGTGCTGAGTTGGTACATGCGACTCAGCCATTTTAGTTGGAATGTTCCTTTACTTTGTGTGGTTGATCTTGACAATTGCTTATGATTGATCCTAAGAAAGAATGGACTTAGTAACTGGACCTTGTGCTACACATGACCATGTGCTAGAATTGACCATGTGCATGGCATAAACATATGCTGAACTAAGATTCTGTATGGACCAAACCTTGTAATAAGTGACTAACTAGCTATGTGCATAACATGAGCGATGTGTTCCAATATGATCAAGATTCATGTGACCCAATGATTAGGTGGTAATTGGACTTGAATACTTGTATCCGTGCTGATATAATTTTTACGTGCTGTGTTACATGATTAAGTGTGCACTGAGGTGCGACATAACTTGCTACATGCTATGTGATTATATGTCTCGGGTTATGCATCGAGAATGCCTCCTATACTACGCGACATGTGATAATATTATATTATTTTCTCCAGCACGGACATGGTATGTGGGTAAACTACCAAAACGTGGCTAGGATTTGTTTGTTTGTTGCATCACGCTTGGATGAATCCAGTTTGAGCTATTAAGTAACAAATTGGATTCGTATGTAGCGTGGCCGTACTACGATACGTCATATAGGAGGATTGATCATGTGACCACACCATGTGATTCCTTATAACCATAGGGTTAATTTAGGTAACTAAAATTGGTAGAGCATTGGGAGGGACAAAATTTTGAGAACGTGCACATTAACCACCCCAAACAATTGTCATGACGTGCAAGGCTAACCCCCATGGATATTGGTCACGTCCGCACTAGTGGATAACAATTTTTGAATACTTATATTGTAAAATATGTTCTATATAATTTTTGCACGGTGGCCTTATGAGGGACCGGTACATAATATACAATATGCTATTTGAATACTATGGCTCGGATAGCCCCGCTAAATAGCTCACGATATGGGAAATTTTTTTATGTAACTGTTATAAGATAACTCAGACTCCACAATAGCAAATTGTACAAGTAAATGGACATTATATAACTGAACTTGATTGTGATTTTATTATTCTATTAGTAGTCTAGGGACATGAACTATCATAGTGTGATGGTTCAACCCTTGTCCTTGTTTGGTTGTAGGGTTGGGCTATTATGACAGGATAGACTATGGATCGAAACCACGACACAGAACCTATATTTATATATTGCTTTGGATTTTGTTTCTCCATTTTGTGCTTCCTTTGTAGTACTTGCTATTTGAGGTCTAACCCACTGGTTTTGCATGGCCAGGTTTCAAGCCAGTACTAGAGGATCCAGCTTACTTCCCCCTTTCTTATGGAGCACACCAGGCAGATGGATGATGAAGGAAATGAGTGGGTTTCTTCTTCCATGCTCGTTATTGTACATTTTACTCTTTTTGACATTTAGACACCAACAACAATTAGCCTACAAGTCTGGACATTTAGTTTCCTTACATTATTGTAATTAATCAATCAGCAGCTGATCATGGTGATGTACTTTGACTACTCTGTCAGCTTATTATTTTGTCAAGCTGGTTTCTAGAATATTTTGATGGGACGATTGGGACACCTTTCGACTTTATCATACATGTTCTATGTTTGGTATTATTTTTGACTGATTGAGACAATAGATGTTCTGTGTGACCCTAAGTGACTTGATTGTAGCATGCGCCCCTTGTCTTGTGCAGCCGTGATCACCGTACGACGTATAATACCTTGTACGGGGTAGCTAGCCATGTCCGTCTCCATATTCTAGTACTGGGGCATGACCCGAATAATCCAGAGTAGGACACCAAAGTGAGTTGATCGAGCCACGAAAATAAACCAGCTAATATAACTAACTGCATAAAAAATATATAACCTGGTCAAACTGGTCAAACAAAGATACAAAAGTTGACCCTCTAGCTATCTGTAGTGAGTAGGATCTTTAGAGGCTCACCATTTATGGACAATCTTTACATGAAGCTCCAAAGGTGTATTAACGGTTCGATTATTCGATATGCATGTAGATGAAATAACCAATGAAGTATATTTTTACTAATAAACAAGTATCCTTTTGTCACCTTGTGTAATCTTGAGTCCAAGAAAGTAAAAATAATAACCAAGGTCTTTTATCTGAAGCTGTTAATGAAGGTACCACTGAGTAGCTGTATTCCCTATTGAATCATTACCAGTCAAAATGATTTCATTCACATAGAATAAGAGAACTTGCCTTTGCACGTGGTGGCGATCGCAAAAATAGAGAATGATCCTGAGAACATTGTTGAAAATCTGTCTCACGAATAGCACTTCGAAAATACTCAAACCAAGCTTGGAGAGCTTGCTTGAGACTATAGATAGCACGACGAAGGCGACAAACATGTCCTGATGGTGTAAAAAAACCTGAAGGGGGCTGCATATAGACAATATTGGATAAAAAATTGTGAAGAAAAACATTCTTCACATCCATCTAATAGAGTGGACATCGACAAACGACAACAACTAGTAATATATGAATTATGATCTTCTAAGCAACACGGGCTAATGTATCATCATAGTCAATCCCATGCTCTTGTGAAAAACTCCGAAGAACAAGACGAGCCTTATGTCGCTTAATAAATCTATCAGGTTGATACTTGACTTTGAAGACCCACTTGCAACTAACAGGTTGGACCCCGTTTGGTAGTGGAATGACAGCCCAAGTGCGTGTCTATTGAAATATTCAAAACTGCTATGCCATAGCCTCCTGCCACTTAGGCTCAACAAACTTTTGATAAGTACCGGATCTCGTGTCATATGGATAATAGTAAGGAAGGAATAGAACTTTGAAGAATATGAGACAAAGGTAGCAAAACAAAACTTATTCGGTGGATTGGAACATTCGGGAGTAAAATAATTAAGAGGTTGGTAAGTACGTTGGGACTAGAAAAGATGTTGTGGTAGATGCGTAGATGGTGAAGAAGATGGTATAGTGAAGGATGGTGGAATATGTAGAGGATTCTCATGAGGTAGTAGTAGAGGCATCGTAGGAGGGGATCTACCAAGAGAGGGGAGCAAAGGAGTAGGATCGATGAAAACACTAGACGATGGAGCTTGGAATAACAAGAAATAAACATCTGGAGGTAGGGATAATAAAATAAGGAGAGTCCTCTAGAAATATGACACGGTGAGATATACGAAGATAGCGGGCAAGGGATCATAATAACGATATCCCTTGTACTCTAAACTATAATCGAGTAAGACACACTTGGCTTATCGATATATCATCTTTGTGCTTTCAGTCAAAGGAAGAATAAAAAAATAAATGCACGTAAAAATGCAAAGCAAACTGTAATCAGGAGGACATGAAAAAAGACTCTCATGCGGTATCCGACCAGACAAAACAAAAGAACACTACAAAAATTTAGGTTTTTAGCAACAAAAACTTTCTTTATTAAAAGTACCAAAATTGTTGCCAACAAATTTAGCAACGATAAATAGTCGTTGCTGAATCCATTGTTTTAGGTGCTTGATCTAAAGTATTGGCAACAAAATTTTGAAGTCGTTGCTAAATCCTTACTTTTTAGCAACAAGATTTTTTTGTCGCTATGGTAAAAAATGTCATTGCTAAAAGTAGAAGTCTTTTGCAACACGAGTTTGTTGGTGTTACATGATACATTTAGCAATGATAGTACAACATTGCCAAATATATAAGTCTTTTCTAACTCACAAAAGTTGTTATTATATGATATATTCAACAACAACATTAATGTGTTGCCAAAAAACCTAAATTCATTATTATATTGGTAACAATTTATTGTCATTGTTAAGCAAAGCAAAATATATAATTTTTACAACACACAAAAGTCATTGTTGTATGTTGTATTTAGAAACACCATTAATCCATTACAAAAAGATTTAAAATTTATCATAATATTTGGTAACGACTCATTGTCGTTGATATTAATAAGATTAACAGAGGTAGGAATTGCCTCTGCCCAAAACTTTTGAGAAACAAAAGAGGATAACTAGAGTGCACGAGCAGTCTCAAGAATATGACGATGTTTGTGCTATACTTCCCTATTTTGTTCATGAGTGTACGTGCATGACTGCCAAAAGGAGTGCTTTGATCAAATTGCAAGATAGATCTCATTGTAGGAAGATATATTCATGTGCACAATTAGAACGCCCTCATTCTTGACCAGCAGATCGTAGAAAATTTATAAATAATTTCTCCTAAAGAATAAAATAAAATAAAATATGGACCTCATTTTCGAGAAGGCTAGTTCTTCCACCGCTAGAACTTCTCCTCGTCCTCTATGCACCTATAGCAGGAAGCCTGGTTATTCTGTTACCACCTTCTATGCTCGTCAGCGATCTGGTCTATTTTATTCTCACTGCCATAAGCCTCGTTACTCAGTGTATGATTGTTTTCTTCTTCATCCATATTTAAATACTAAATTCCTCGAGCGGATAAAGACAGAGGGTTCCTCCTTGACTCATTCTATGGTACCTCAGGTTGACATTATTGATAGTAAACATACATCTCCTTTTCTCTCTCCAACTGTGGTAGATATTAAGCACCATCTTACTAAGTTAGAACTCCAACTCCAGTACCAACTTGTCTTTGGTGGCTCATATTGTTGTGCCCAACTCCGGGCGGTGCACTATCTCATGGTCATGAGACTAGTTTGATTCAGTCAAAAATTAGTATTAGGGAAATCTTTTGGCGTCTAATCATCTGGACAAATTTATTAAGAACCTTTCCAATCATGGATTGGCTTCTGTTGAAATGAGTCCTAAATAAAGTGGATTGTGTCTTGGCAAATGAACTCTATATAAGAGTCCCTTCCTATTACCTTTTTATTGTAGTTTCCTTTGGATGTTTTCGATGTTTGCTTTTGATGAATGCACTTTTATTTTTATTTATGCATTTATTTCTTGAGAATTTTGAGAAGGGGGATAGAAGAAGGATATTAATACGATATTGGTGCCATTTTAGAAGCACGTGTAATTAATGTTTGATCGTTGTGAAGCGGTTCTCCTTCTCTCGATGAATTCTCTACTCAGTGGGTGATTCTGACTCTTCTTTTATACTCCTTCATGTCAATGAATTCTTGTTGCATCATAACGTCCTTTGATCATTAATGTCCGGTAGAATGAAACTCATAAATGATAGCCACAATACATGCTATACCACTAAGAGTAGAACATTGAATGACTGTAACTGTTGAGTTAATCTATGTATAAGTCTTTGTAGTAAAAGCTTCGTATACAAAACAGACAGCTGTGGTTCGGTTCCACAAAACTGTTGGAAGGGTACAGTACCCAGGACTCTTAGTTATGGCATGGTGCCATAGATTAATGTTTGGGACATGCAGACCGTTAATCAGAATACTATAGATATGAGGGAATGCACTATTGTATAAGTATAGATTTATATTACTTATTTTAGTTTTGTCCCATACATATATTTTATAGTTAAACTATTCACGCATTTTTATGGTCATGAATAATTTGTGCACAAGGTTTAACTTTTCTTGAATTGGTATCCGGGGCTCTAGAACTATCACGCCCTAGTCCCAAAATACGCGGGACCAGACCATTTGGTAATGGTTAGCTACGTATTCAACCCAAATCAAAAATAATATATCATATACCATAATAATCATAATAATACTAATAATTCCAACAACTCCTTAATCAAGAAAGTTGGATGGGTCACGGTCGCATATTTTTTATGTCACGTAATATGTTCTATTAGTAATTTACGTAGAACTAAGTCATACTAATCTCTATAATTAATATTTATTCATTAATATTCTAAAGTACAGGTTTTATTTTCAAAATACCAAGTTTGTATCTCATAATTCGTGCAGTAAAGACTACCACATGCAAATCGAGACAAGATAATCAACCACAGGGTTAACGATCATATCTCGGTGATCTATACGGTCACTAGGTCAATTTCAGTGATACGAGATCACTGGAATTAACAGATCCCAATTTTGATGCACATATTTTGAAATACGAACATGCTACCATTTTATTATAATTAATGGTGGCACGTAAAGAAAAATATGAACAAACATCATCGGATGATGAGATAGACATCACCAATGTGTCGATATACTAAGGATAGCTTACCCATAAGTCCAATTTGAACAAAGGAGCAAAAATGATAGTTTCAGGTCAAAGCGGGGGCCACATGTTTTGCATCTAAAAATGTGTCAAAACTAAAGGTCTCTTAATTTAGCATATTATAGGTCAAACAAGTCCTTAATGACTATACGGACTCAACGGTACGTCCAGTATTGGATTTTGATGAGTCGATCACAAAAACGTCCGTCAAATCAGATCGTGGGGTTGGCGATACGGCGATCCGGTCGACTATCTCAGAATCAAATAAAACTTGGGTCACAGGACAAGTCAAATGCTGCGAGTCCAATTAGGCAAGTATCTTCACGATACGACGAGCATGCACAAAGTAATTGAATTTTTTTTGAAATATCACGATACGATAAATTTTGACGAATACGGATCAAATTTATCGCGCACACGCAACCAATTTGAATTTCGCCAAAGCCCACACGTCAGGTATGACCGTACGCACCTTTTAGAATAATCGGTTTGATCTGGGACAGTCCAGTTTGACGGGACCAACCCCGTATCAAAAAAAATTTAGTTTTAAAAACCTAAATTTTGTTGGTTTTCTACATAATTTTAACTAGATTTTATTATAAATATATTTAAAATAATTACAAGGATTTTGAGAGGGTTAACTCATCTACACCTGACGAATCGGTTTTCGATTTCATCAAGTGTCGGAAAGGAATATATCCGCAAATATGGGTACTCGACTGCTGTGCTGACTGGGAAACATAGACTCCTCTGTTCTTTGTTCTTCGCAGTAGTTGGTAGCTCATCGACGGCTATGTGCTGCTACTGCAACAGCCCGCGCGAACGGAGGGAGGAGCTCAGGCGCTGGGGCCGCCGTAGGGAGGTTTCGGCGTGCGAGTGTGGGGGGTGCCAGTAGGAGCCGTGCAGCTGCAGCCGCAAGATCAACGTGTGGCCGTGGGGTGCTGGTTGGCCTGGGGTTCGCATGGGTTCACGCAGGTGGAAGTTGCAGGTCTGGGAGGTGGACGCGGCCAACGGCGTCGAGGTTGATCAGTGGCGAGCATTTAGGTAGGATTGAGAGGGGTTTAAGAATTGTTTGGAAAAATATCGATAGGAAGAACATGGGGGAATTATATGGAATAATAACTTTCCAAATAGAAGGAGATTTATTTTAAAAGGAATGAAACGTTTTTGCAGGAAAATATGCAGGGAGATTTGATTCAAAAATTCTGGATTTGAATTTGGTTTATCCTAAACCGTCGGATTCCTGGCATTGCTCGGGTTTTCCCAATTGGAGGGGATAGTAAACAGTGTTGTGCACTGTTCACCCGAGTTTGTTTCATTTAAATATATATTGATTTCTATTAAAAATATTTATTAATACTAATATTTAATAACTTAAATAACCAAAATAAATTCTAAAATTTTCCAACAGAATTGTTATAATAATTTCTAAATTCTCAAATAAATTTCTAACAAAAATTTGCATACAATATCATATACATTATATACATATAAAATATTAGATATTTAATTTTTAAAGGGTTAATGTACAATAAATAACTAAATAACCAAACATACTAATAAATAAATAAAAAAAATTTTAAGGAGGGGGAGGGGGAGAGAGGGGGGGGGGGGGGGGGGGGGGGGTGGTTATATTCTACCAAATTTATAAAAAATTTGCCCTCGAAATTTAAGAAGTAATGCACTAAGCTGAAAAAGGATCGGTAAGCACCCGAAAGCTGACTATGTCAAGTTGCATCTCAGTTTCCGTAAGTGGCGGGGGAACGCTTACGAGCATGATCCTAGTTAATGTCACATTCTAAGAACTAGGACACACCTTAGGCATTACAACATGCTACCCAACTTACAAGGATTTGCTAGAAGGAAAAAACTTTTATCCTTATCCCCAAGGTTCATTTCCTCTTCAAATTACCAATTTATGTCAAACCATTGTTGCTTGAATATATATTATCCTCTAAGTCACCAGTGTCACTATCTGGGTCAAAGTTGTGTTCCTCAATTATTAGTGAACATTTTACTCAAAATTTTATAGTATAGATTTGTCATTTAATCATTTTTCTTAAAATCTCTTTTCTTGATATTGATATGACCCATCCACAGCCATGAAACTATTTTTTTTACAATCTCTCGATATGGAGTTATATGATGGATCAATAGGTTTCTTTAACCTTTAATCATGAATTCTTTTAAAAACCACTGCTACTCAATTTATTTCCTTCGGTCTTTCATTTTTATTTATCGTTTCCTCAACCTCTTGTGGTCTCAAGGTCTAGAAGCCCACTAAGCCTTCTAACCTAGTCCGATAAATTTAGCATCGAACACACCTTTCTCTAAAAATCTTCAACATTTACATTTGACTTCCTCGCCTTAATCCTCTAATGAATCACATGCTAGTTATACATACTACTCTTGAAATTTATTATTTGTAGTATTTTCTTTCCTTAGAATTTCTTACGTAGTAGTCCATCTTATCCATCATAATTGCAATATAGGTAGACTATTTGATTATTCAGGATTCTTGAGTATAACTACCCACAAGTATCCTAATAAGCTTAAGGACTGCTAATGACAGTAAGACTTACTTAACCTAGTACTTACTATAGATATATCCCAAAATATCATACCCTCCATGTCATATATACATCATAATCACACAAACCTTCTTATCTATCTTCACTAAGGAAATCGTCTATGGGGTTTTCTAATTCAGTTATTAATAAGGTGTGAGGAGGAGTAATTTTATTAGAGATTGTGTGGTGGGGATGATGTTGCATTTTGAATCAAGGGCCTAGATTCCTCATGAAATAATTGTTTCAAACAAAAGGGGAGAGAGAACATGATTTGACCGGTCCATGAGAGGGAGGGGGTTTCTTCATTGGCCTTGACCAATAGGGTGGTGACACCTAGCACCTTATTTGCAAATAAGCCCCTTAATCTTTGGGTATTTGCACATAAAGGAAAAGTGATGGAGATTTGGTGTGGAAAGTGGTGTTTGGTGTTATGTAGGGTGAGGGGGTGTTGTGTGTTTTGCATGGGCTTCATGAAAGGGGTATTGGGTTAAATTGGGGTTAAGTTGGAATTAGTCAAAGTTGGTATCCTCAATTTAATTAAATAAAGTATCATGTGCTCTTAAATTAAATGGGGACACATGAGTTCTCAATTAGGAATGACATAAAGGTCATGAATGGTGTAGGCTTGGTGTCAGTCTCGCCTGTCATGACCCGCACCCAAAAAATTGGGCATGAGTTGTGGGTACGTCCAGCCTACGTCGCAACATCGTCGGTAGAACGCTGTCTAGGTCTACTATCTAGATAACAATCTCACACAACAATATAAGTACCTGTCAAGATCTCAACTCCAAATGGAGGAGCAATATGATAAAGATAACACAAGTACTCAATCATGAATCTAAGCACGATAAGATAACAAAGAAGTCTAACAACTACAGAGTCTAACCAACAACTACTACTAAAGACAAAATCAATAATAATAATAATAATACAACAATATCCAGAATCAAATACAATACAAGTCTCAAACCAAAAGCCGGGGACAAATCTGGTACCAAAAGCTAATAAATACAACTGAGGTCTTAGTGATCCCGGCTACCAACCCGAAAATTACTCCTGAACTAGGGGGGTCCCTGTTTGCACCATCGACAGGCTGAGGTCCATAAAATATCGGATACCAATCTTCCAGATCCTTTGAAAAATATATCCAGTCAGGATTGGAGCAAGTACACCTCTAACAGCAGTTCCAGTTAAATGATAAAAACTATAAAGCAGTTGTAGCAAGTAGCACAAGGTGAAGGAAATAAAGTATGAGCAAGGATATATATATATATATCTATCAACTGGTGCATAAAGGTAATGATGCATGAAAATTAGAAGCAAGATAATAATGAATGCATGATACAAGAAATCTAAACTAAGATCAAGTGTGTGCACAATAACGTGAAGTGAGTCCAGCAAGAATAAATGTAATGAGTCCAGTCTAGAAATATATAAGTGAGACCAGTCAAGAAGTGCAAAAGAGTCCAAACTAGAAAGAATGAACTTGTGTCTCTGAAATACCTATTTCGACATGTAAACGGCTAGGGGTAAGTACGGCTCACCGCACAATGGGTGTGCGGCTGCTATCATTCCAGATTAGACATGAGGGGGTGATTCCAGTGATTCCAGATGAGAATATTTACATGTCTACTTGAGTAATTTTCCGTCCCGACTAATACAAGTAAATCCAAGACCCGACACGTAAATCAAGTATGAGTCCAGCCAGAAACATGAGTGATGCCTGTAGTGAGTCCTGATTGATGCCAGTAGGTGATTCCAGAAATAGAGGCCAAAAATATAAAATATACGTATCGCAAGTAAATGAATCCAGAAATACTAGTCCATGTCATGCCAGAAAAATCAGATAATACTATACTAGAAGCTGAATCATAATAATTATCAGATAATAAAACTATCAGAGAATGTACTCGCCTGACGTCCTGAGCAACTAGCGATCCGAATTGGCATCGCAAGGACTATTACGAAAAATAAGGTTAAACGGGGTTCTAAAGAGTTAAACAGATATAAACTAACTAAAAATAAGCTTCTAGGGTTGTTCTAGGTCAAACGGGTCAAACTTGTGAAATCTAGGTCAAAAAGTCAACCCAGGGTCCAAAAAGTCAACTATAGGTCAAAACTAGGTCAAATGTTGACTTTGGCGGTCAACTGGGTCAACTACGATCAACTCTAGGTCAAACTAGGGTGCCCCTAAAATTCTAGGTCAAAACTAGCTCATTAAGCTAGTAAACCCACAAACTCGCCTCCTTGAAATACCGGGATACCCTCGGTATCCGATACCTCAACCTACGCTATATATCCTGCCTATACCCTCTAACATATATACTAGCACGTATATATATATATATATATATAAAATAATCTCTAACCTCAATCCTAGGCAAAAACTTAATACCTCGTCCCAATGCCCAATACCTTGAGTATCTCAAGGTATTGAGATACTCAACCCTAACCACTCTCTAACTCTAACTAACTCGCTAACCATCTATATACTACCATATATATATATATATATATATATATATATATATATATATATATATATATATATATATATATATATATATATATATATATATATATATATATATATATAACCTAGTATTAGGCTATACCTCAATACCTTGGTATCTCAAGGTATTGAGATACCTTACCCTCTAACTCTAACTAACTAGCTAACTATATATATATATATATATATATATATATATATATATATATATATATATATATATATATATAGATATGTATATAGATACATATATCTAAATAGCTAGATACATTGTATATATATATGTATATAGATACATATATCTAAATATCTAGATACATTATATATATATATATATATATATATGTATATATCTATATACATATATATATACAATGTATCTAGCTATTTAGATATATGTATCTATATATATTTACCTATATATATATATATATATATATATATATATATATATATATATATATATATATATATATATATATATATATATATGAAAGGGGGGGTAGCTAGCCGCTGCTGGTGCTGATACTGCGTTGCGGCTGATACTGCGCTGTCGTTGCTGCTGCCGCGCTGCTCTACTGCAGCTGCTGCCGCTGCTGAATTCTGCTGCTGATGCAGCGCTCTACCTCTCCCTCACTCTCTAATATCTATCTCACTATCTCTCGATCTCTCTAACTCTCATCTCAATCTCTTTCGCTCTAGCTCTCTATCTCACCCTCTCTCGACACACACCAACACACACATAAACATATACACACACACACTTACATATATATATATATATATATATATATATATATATATATATATATATATATACACACACACACACACTTATATATATACACTCTCACACACATATATATATACACATACACATATATATATACACACACACACACACACACACACACACACACACACACACACATATATATATATATATACACTCCCTCACACACACACACACACACACACACACACACATATATATATATATATATATATATATATATATATATATATATATATATATATATATATACACTCCCTCAGATACACATATATATATAATCACACTTACACACACATATATATATATATAAACACTCACACACACACACACACACACACACATATATATATATATATATATGTATATATATATATATGTATATATATATATATATATATATATATATATATATATATATATATATATATATATATATATATATATATATCTATACACACACACACACTACACACAAACACACTACACCTATACCCTCAACACTCACACTCACAACATATATATATATATATATATATATATATATATATATATATATATATATATATATATATTTATATTAACACACACTAACAACTCACTACACACAAACACACTCACCAACGCACACACAACCACAACAGACACACTACCCACATGCACCCATAACCTATAAATACATATATATATATATATATATATATATATATATATATATATATATATATATATATATAAATATAAACTCAGAAACTCTAATAATCACATCCCGACGCTAAACCAACCCGCACACAAGCCCAAAACCTAGAAACCAAGTCGAAATGGCCATTTGGTCATTTCGACAAACACGTGGAGTACGGTCGCGATACCTCGTGAAACGCACACCAAACCTACTCGAAATCGACCCAAAATTTACCCACATATTCTAATAGATGTTTAGAATCTCAAAAAAAATGCTAACTCTCCGATTCTAGGTCCGTGGCAAAATTCTACATGCATGTGGAACCCACGGGGACGAAAAACCCCCAAATTGCCCGAAATGCCCAAATCTCCATGACACGATCTCACGTGTCCGAACGGGGACACGTACTTACCCTCAAGACACCCAAGCACGTCTACCTAGGTCCGTCTAACCTAGAAAAAAATCCAAATTGGGCCAATCTCGGATTTTACCCAAAATTGACACAAAACCTATGTCAAAGTCTCCAAACACATCCAAACAAGCTCCAACTGTCACGCCCCAGTCCCAAAATATCGAGGAACTAGCCACGTGGCAATGGCCAGCATCAAACTCTAATGGGCCAACCTAATATAATGGACCCATCAAGGTGTACTTAAGCTGTAACACAATAATAAAGTCTACTAAACATGTCACAATCTAATCTCATCCATGGAAGATAAATATGAACAATATCAGCAAAATCAAAATATAACTGTCATCAAGTCTCAATAAAGTAGATCGAGGAACAACCCGATAATAAGTCTGATACACTGGTTCAACAGACCAGAAACAAAAGAGTCTAATAATAGCAAATACTGAGTATTGATAACAGATACTGAGGAGAATTTCTCGGCCATCACCTCGTCCTCGGGAATCGGTTCAGCTCCAGTGTCTGCTCCTGCTCCTGCTTCTGCTCCTACCCCGTATATCTCGGGATAGAATTCCTCTACTAAACCTGGGAACATAATCCGAAATCCAGGTCCTCAGGGGACATAGCATGGTATAAAATAAATCAAGCCAAAATAATTGTATTACAATAATGAATAAAACAATAGGGTAAATTATGTAACCATCAATATAAAATGCAAGTGAGAGCATCACTAGTAGTCAGGTTGAGACCGCTACAAGCTCTGTGCCGGGGAGCCGGTAGCAGTAATATCACGTAATGTTACTAGCTCTGATGTAGAGTCTACGGCCTCATAATGATAAATATATATATAAAATCAGCCTGTAGCCTGTGTGTCTCTCCTCACCTAATGTAATCATACGTCTCATGTCCACAACGTCTCATGTCCATGTCATACAAGATCATAACTAATGTAGTAAGTCATATGATAGCTATGAATATAATATTTATGTCATCAATCCTGTAGCCTATACAGAATCACCATGAATATCCCAGGAAGATTCTGTCTCATAAATAGTGTCAGGTGTCCTATGGTATGACGTACTTGATAATACAAGCACGAGAATGTATAGGATCTCGATATCCATGTCTAGGTGACGTTACACAACTCCACGTACGGCGTTGACACCCGAATATTATTCGGACGCTAAGTAATGTCACACGGTCCTAAGTTAAGCAGATACAACATATAAATAATCAAGGAATAACATGTAGCAATTACTGCAAGATTGGCAAGGTACACTTGTCTGGGGTTTGGATACCAACAGTTGCTTCGGTATCAGCAGAATCTGCAGGTACTTCTCAAAATGCTGTAATAAACATTACCATTAGATTCAGAAGATATCAAATAGCTAGAATTGCCTGTCCATAAGTCTAATTTGGATACAGGGGCAAAAGTGACAGTTTCTGGTCAAAGCGGGGTCCACTTGTGGCCCACTTTGCACCGAGAACGTGCCAGAGACAATGTTCTCCAAATTCTTCAAACTTAGTGTCCACAAGTCCAGAACGACGATACAAACCCAACGGAATATCCCAAACTGGATTCCGATGAGCTGAGCACAAAATCGCCCGTCAAGTGAAGCCGTGGGGCCCATGATACGTGATTTTGTCAATGTTCTCAGAATCGAACCAAACTTGGGTTATAGGACCAGCGTATTGCTACGAGTCCGATGGCGCAAGTTTCATTTCAACACGACGTCGTACACGAAGTTACAATGAGTTACAGAATATTGCCGATACGGGGTGTTGTTGTCACTACCATATTTTCTAGGAAAGGATATTTTAGTCTTTTCCTATTTAATTAATTATTGTGCATGGTAAATAATTATTTATTGTATTATTTAATTATTATTAGATGTTATTTAATTATTTTGGACTTATATTAGTGGACCCAACTAGTTTAGTTTGGACCCATGGACCAACATGAATTAATTAGTTAGACTAGGCCCATTTAGAAAGCCTATTGTTAAGGAGATGGATTAAATTAATTAAATCATTAGACTAGAAGCTTCCTTCCTTAATTATTTCTTCATGAGAGGCCCCAAGGGGTACATTGGACATTTTATAATTGCTTGGGGAAGGAGGTAAGGCCGGCCTATATTAGAGGGGGGGAAATTCTCTCTCCTCTCATTCTCATTTCCAAATCTAGATCTAGAATTTCCCACTCCCAAATTTCTTTCATTCCTATTCCAATTCTCCACCAAATTCATTCCAAATTCTTCCCAATTCACCATTAGAAAGTTGAGAAGCAAGGATCTAGAAGGAGGAAGTAAGGATGTACAAAGAGGAGCAAGGATCTACAATTTGGAAGCAAGATCATCTCAATTGGAGGTTTCATTGAGAATCCATCTCCCAATAGGTATAATTCAGTTTTTTCCATTAAAATAGCTTCTAAATCTGAGATTTAATCATGTAAAATTAACCCATATGTATGTACTACCCATAGGACTTGGTTTTGTGTTCATAGGAGACCCATGGAGAAAGTTATGGTGCTTTTTGTGTCAATTTTGGGGGAATTCCGAATTGACATTTTGTTGTGTGTGTCAATTGATCCTATAGATACATTGGGCATGTGCTTATGTGTTTGGGGCTAGTGTCGTGTCCACAATTGGGTACGTGTAGGTCGTATCCCAATAATTTGGTGATACGTGTCGTTTTGGGGGTTTTCCCTCCGACACGGGACTTTGTACATGTCATATTTTGACACGGACACATAGATCTACATTTGACACTTTGATTTGGTCATAAATAATATTTGTAACTTGTTTGTGTCCTTCGGGGTGCAATTGATTGTGTGTTGGACTCGTGTCGCATGCGTATCCTAGATCTAGTGGGATACGGTGTGATACTCTCCAATTGTGTGTATTTTGTATAGATCTAATTATTTATGCTTTAATTCTTGAATTATAATTAGTAAATATATATAGTTGTTACATATTAATTTAGTATATTTATTATGATATTTATTGTAGCATAGATCTATATATTTTTATGTGTACTAATATAATGTATAAATATATATATGTAGCTTTCTTTACATGCATTTATATATGTTACAACTTGTTAATAAAATAAATTATATATAAATGTTTTATAAAAATATTTATGTGTTTAAATGAGTAATTATATTAATTATAATTATTATATAATTAATTATATATTAATGAATATATTTTTATGTGTGCTTCTAGCTATGTTAAATATGTACATTAATGCATGGATGTGTATTGTAGTTTTTTAATATTTCTTTATATGTATAGGATAATGTATATATAAGTATTTATTTATTTATTTATTTTATATATATATATATTGAGTTATATATATATATATATATATATATATATATATATATATATATATATATATATATATATATATATATATTTATATATATATTAATTATTTTGGCGACGGCTGCATTAATGACAGATGTTGTCATTAAAAATAGCAGCAGCAGCCGCTGTAGCTCACTGTGCATTAATTACAGTTCTGTCATTAATGCTGCGGACGAAATTTTGAACAGCAGTGGCGACAGTTTTCTGTGACAGTTGTTTGACTGTCACCAATTAAGTGCAGTGGGTTTTATATACAGCAGTTTTTGGCGACGGTTTTGCAGTGACAGTTAGAACTGTCACTATAGGGCCTGTTTATTGAAATTCAGTATTTTAACACACAATTTTCTGTGACAGTTAGGCAGTTTTGGGTTATATTTTATATATTATATTTATATATATATGTATATATAAATGTATTTATGGTGAGATATTATACTAGTATTGTTATTATTTTTAATTATATAATATATTAGTTTATATATAATATATTATGTATTAGAGTAAATAATATATCTATATATATATCTTGAGCATTACTTTGTGTGGGTACCAAGATGGTTCAAAGCCATGATTCCTAATTGTTGTATTTAATATTCTATTATTATACATTATTATTAATATATAGGTATTGTGAGGTTTACCTTGGATTCACGTATCCTAAGATACGGTATCCTAATATTTAAGGATGTAGTTTTATGACTTAGATTTTAGTATTTTGATCCAAGTTTTTGGTTCTAGACTTGTGCAACCTAGAAATAGATAGTTGACCATAGTTGACTTTAGTTGACTTTAGAGTTGATCATAGTTGACTTTTGACTTAGAATTGACTTATTGACCTAGAAGTTGACTAGTTTAACTTGTTCTCTTTTTGGGACCTTGTATTGATGTTGTATTCCATATCTAGGTCTTCGAGGCACCGAGTCAGACATCTGTGAGACTATTCATTGGACTTCAGGCGAGTACATTATCTGATAGTTTCTCATTTATGATATCCTCTATGTTCACTGTATCTAGTGTAGATATCCATGTTCTCTTGACACTATGGTTACACGGATTAGTATATCCGGATCTCGTCATGAGATGTTATTCCTTGGTATATGGTGTATATGGTGCAAGTATTGTTTTATTGGTTATCTTGTACATGTACAAACACTGATTTTTGGGGGGAGTCGCTCTCTTCTTGGGGAATCTAGTGCCATAGCATACCGTGGTTGGATCTATTATACCAGTCGGGGGTGGGGATTATTAGTATAGATATGTGATCAATATCCCTATTGAATAAAGTACAGATTACAGAATAGTGTTGATCATGCACCGCACGTATGATTAGCCAGGCCGCATTGTATCTTGCCCAAGCCGATCACATGTTAAGCTAGTACTCACACACTTAGTCATTAGTATTATTGTTCCATTGGCATATTGTTCATTATTGTATTTATTTCCAGTATTTCCTTATTGTACATATATCTCTTGTATCTATTGTGCATCTTGATTATCCACAGCTATTTACTGTTACATAGTTTTTATCATTAATAAGAACTGCTATTAGAGATGTACTCTGCTCCTTTCCTGACTGGATATATTTTTCCAGATGACACTGAGGAGTGGTACCCTACCTATTATGGACCCCAGGATATTGTGGATTTAGATTCTGAGACCCTGGCTCAAGAGGGACTTATCCCAACTGAGACAGTTGACCCTGGAGTTGTAGCCTCGTAGTATTCTTTTGTACTGGATTTGTCTCCAGCTTATTTCTGTATTTTCTTCAGACTCATTGATGTATTTTAGACTCATGAGTTGTATTATGACTATTCTATTCTTTATCTGATTCGTGCTCATTTTTATCTTAGTTCTGTGATTTGAGTATACTATCATTATTGGTGGTTTATTATATTGTTAGATAGATTATCTAGACAGTGTTCTACCACCGATTCTGCGGCGTAGGCTGGGCGTTATTTCCGACTAGTACCCTTACACCGGGTGCGGGTTGTGACAGTTATCGACGGATACACGTTGATTTTGGTGTGCACGCATATCCAAATCAACTTTCACGAAATCCTACACGTCCGTATTAATGGCATGTACCTTTCGATTTGCACACGACCAAGTCGTCCCGTTTAGCAGGGCGCACCCAGTTCCGGGAAAATTAGGGTATTTAAATAACCAATATTTTGGTCATTTTTACCCTCAAATAACATACAATCTACAACACAATAAATTACACTAAAATAGAGTTTAAAAACTTGGTCATATGGTCTAATTAATTGTTCAGATGGATTTTGAAAATATTTTATAGGTTGGTCATAAAACGGTCGTGAACTGGAGAGTTCGGGACAAATTCTGAATTTTCAGAAAATGGGGAAGTTTTTCCTGATTTTGCGTCGCAGTTTGCGACCGACACAGGATGCGATACCCTAAACAATTTGCACGGGTATCGAGAGGGTCATGCAAGGTATGCGTCACAACAGACAGAACAAAAAACGAGGAGGCGAGAAGAGAGAAACATTCACCTAAACAGGGGGTCGGTATCGACTAAAAATGTGTTCGCGAGGAGGCGCGGTGTGAACGGGCGGAGCTCGGCCGACGACGGGTTGCTGGTCGGGACGGAGGCTCGACGGTGCTGGTGCTCTACTCGTCGGCGGAGTGGTCATCGTAGGAGGCGTCGCCGGAGGAGTGGATGGCCGGAGATCGGCGGAGTGGTGGTGATTGAGATCGGAGGTCGGGGTTGTCGGGTTTTATAGGGAGCCGCCTCAGCGGTTACTAGAAGGGGGAAGGTCGGTGGCCGAAGATCAGAGACTGGGAGACGGAGCGGCGGGGAAGGCAGAGCGTCGACGGCCAAAGCCAGAGCGGTAGGCAGAGAGGAATCGGCAGGGGCGAGCGGCGTTGACGTTTGGAAATCGAGGGTTTACAATTACGGTGCAATAACTTAACGTGTCGGGTCAGGTAGTGGGTCGGGTCGGGTCGGGTTCATATCCGACCCAATCCAATAGGATTGAGTTGGTCTGTTTTATTTTGTTAGGGTTGGTTTGGTTCAGGATTTGGTTTAGAATAAACCGGTTTAATTTTGGTTAAAAAAATTAACTTTTAGGTCTTTAAAACTAGTTCTGGGGTCCAATAAAATCCAAAAAAATTGCTGTAAGTCTAATATTTTATTTTACACCCAAAAATATTATTTTCATAATATTTTAATATATATTTTTATTACATAAAAATATTTAATTCATAAGAATATTTATTTATTTATTTAAAAAAAGCAAAAATTCCCAAAAAAATTATTTTTAATTTATGAAAAATACGGGTATTTACAATCTACCCCCCTTAAGAGGATTGCGTCCATGCAATCAAAGAATTAACTACTCAAAGGAAATTAAAACATGGTAACTAAAAGAAATGCTTAGTTTATACCTGCATCTTCGAACAGATGAGGATAACGCTGGCGTATGATATCCTCTCGCTCCCAGGTAGACTCGCCGGGAGAATGATGTTTCCAAGCTACTCGAACCAGTCTAATCGTCTGACCCAGCAATATCTTCTCACTGATATCGAGTATTCCAACTGGCTGCTCTTCATATCTCAAGCTAGGGCCCACATCAATCTCAGTATGATCTACTACGTGGCTTGGGTCAGTCACGTACCTCCTCAGCTGTGAGACATGGAATATATTATGCACTCCCTCTAAATATGGAGGTAATGTAAGATGATACGCCACCTCACCAATGCGCTCTAGAATATCAAATAGCCTAATGTACCATGGGCTCAGCTTACCTCTCCTCCCAAATCGAATAGTACCTCGAGTAGGTGAGATCCTCAAGAATACGTGCTCTCCTTCTTTGAACTCCGAAGGACGTCTGTATGTATCAGCCCAATGCTTCTGTCTGTCCTGAGCTGCACGAAGATGATTCTGAATTTGCTTCACATTTTCAACGGTCTGCATCACCAACTCTGGACTCAGTATTTGACGCTCGCCAACGTCACTCCAACATATCGGTGATATGCACTTTCTGCCGTACAAAGCCTCGAATGGTGCCATGTGGATGCTTGTCTACTAGCTGTTATTATAAGAGAACTCCACCAAGTGCAAATGATCTTCCCTAGACCCTCCAAAGTCTAACATACACGATCGTAGCATATCCTCCAAGATCTGAATCGTGCGCTCAGATTGACCATCTGTCTGTGGATGGTAAGCAGTGCTGAACTTGAGTCGGATGCCAAGACTTTCTTGCATTCTTCGCCAAAAATAGGATATAAATCTTGAGTTACGATCTGACACAATACTAACCGGTACTCCATGTAATCTTACGATCTGTCGTATGTACATGTCGGCTAGTACTTTCGTGGACTGTCCAACTCTAAACGGCAAAAAATATGCCGATTTAGTGAGTTGATCCACGATAACCCATACTGCATCTTTTTCACTGGGGCTTCTTAAAAATCCTGTAATAAAATCCATAGTGATATGTTTCCACTTCCATTCTGGTATGGGAAGCGGTTGTAACATACCAGCAGTTCTTTGATGCGTGGCCTTTACTTGCTGGCAGACCAAATATTTTGCCACAAACTGTGCAATCTCCCTCTTCATTCCATGCCACCAATAATACTGCCTCAAATCTCGGTACATCTTCGTTCCTCCCGGATGAATAAAGTACATGGAGCTATGTGCTTCAGTCATCAACTCATGTCTCAATTCCCTATTCGAAACATATAGGCGATTTTCGCACCTTAATATCCCGTCCTCATGTATGCGAAGTCCCGTTTGCATGCCTGCTTCCGTCTTCTCTTTAAGTCTTCGAAATCTAGCATCGGTGGGCAATGCCACCTTAATCCTCTCCACAAGTGATGACTTAACTTTAAAATTCGCCAACAAGCCACTTTGTCTTGGTAAAACAGTCTCTATCTGGAGCTCCTGTAGATCCTTTAATAACTGGAGCTGCATCATTAAGAAATAAGCTGTAGGCTTCATGCTGAGTGCGTCTGCTACGATATTCGCCTTGCTCGGATGGTACTACAGATCTATACCAAAGTCGACCATCAACTCAAGACAACGTCTCTGTCTCATATTGAGCTCCTTCTGAGTATATACATACTTCAGACTCTTATGACCAGTAAAGATTTCTACCTTCTCTCCATAAAGATAGTGCCTCCATATCTTCAGTGCAAATATTACTGCAGCTAGCTCAAGATCGTGCGTTGGGTAGTTCTTCTCATGGACCTTTAGCTGTCTCAATGCATAAGCGATAACTTTGCCATGTTGTATCAAAACACATCCTAGTCCACTGCCTAACGCATCACTATAAACAACAAAGCCTCCCGATCCTGAAGGAAGAGTCAAGACCAGTGCTGTTGTTAATCGCCTATTCAATTCTTCAAAGGCCTTCTGACAATCTTTCTTCTATGCAAACTCCTGTTCCTTCTGCGTCAATTGCGTCATAGGCTCCGCAATCCTTGAGAAATTTTCTATGAACCTCCAGTAATATCCAGCAAGTCCGAGAAAACTTCTCACTTCTGCAACTGATGTAGGTGTAGGCCAAGTTTCTATTGCAGCAACCTTCTCTGGATCAATTGAAAGTCCTTCTCCTGAGATGGTATGTCCCAAGAAAGGTACCATATCCATACAAAACTCACATTTACTGAGTTTGGCATACAACTTCTCCTGCCTCAGCGTCTCTAGAATGATTCTGAGATGCTCCTCGTGCTCTTTGTGGATCTTGGAATATACTAAGATATCATCAATAAATACAACCACGAACTTGTCCAAGTACTGATGAAAAACTCTGTTCATCAAACTCATGAATACAGCTGACGCGTTGGTTAAACCAAACGACATAATTAAGAACTCATAGTGTCCATACTTGGTCCTGAAGGCTGTCTTCGGTATATCCTCCTTCCTCACTCTAATCTGGTGATAACCGGATCTAAGGTCAATCTTCGAGAATATCCTAGCACTACTCAACCGATCGAATAGGTCGTCAATTCGTAGCAAAGGATACCGGTTCTTAATGGTTACAACGTTCAGTGCCCTGTAGTCAATACACAGGCGTACTGTACCATCCTTCTTCGGCACAAATAATATGGGTGCTCCCCAAGGTGAAACACTGGGCCGAATAAAATCCTTCTCCAGAAGATCATCAACTTGCTCCTTCAATTC
>JAYESA010000006.1:158716040-158718540 GCA_036927795.1 Iris macrosiphon
AACTAGCTAATTAATATATAAATAACTATTCTAAGCCAATAAATAAGTCTAACAAGGGTGTTGGTTGGGTCTGGCAAGGGTCTACTTGGGTCTGACATGGGTCTAGGCTAGCCAAAACACTAAAATAACTAAAAAAAAAAAATACAACCAACAATTAAATATTAATACAAATATTTATAATAAATACACAATTAACCAAATAAAAAAATAAAAAAATACCCTGCTCTGGAAATGGGGTACTGACAAGCCTATCCTCCTTATTAAATTTCGTCCTCGAAATTTAAAGTCAAACGCACTCCCTCTAGGTCAAACCCCCAACAATCATAGTCAAGAAATTCTACCTAAACAACATGCAAGGATCATGGTCCTACTGGTCGTGTTATCACAGTCTCAATCAGGATCACTACACTATCTACCACAGCACAAAGAAAGTTTAACAGGTACTAATGAAGCACACCACAAGAAAATGAAAAGGACAGGAAGAAGAACAAAGAGACAGACCTGCTAACCCGACACCCGTAGCATCGTCCTCCTCGACCGTTAACGCATAAGCCCTGCCCTGCTGGGGTATATCCCTCTGTTGGTGCGGGACATGATCCTACGCCACAGGTGGCCTAGCTCTAACTCTCCGATCCTGTGCTCCACCAAATGGAGGTGCAGTGGGGCAATCTCGCATCTGGTGAGCAGCGGATCCACAAAACAAACACACCTTCAGCCTCCTCCTACAAATATTCCAAGTGTGTCCTGCCTTCCTGCAGTAGGCACAAGTGGGCACTCTCTGATCCTGACCCTGCTGCGCTGTCTTCTGTCCATAGGGACGCTTAGCCGGTCCCGTACTACCACTTGCACTACCTGAATCATCCCTGCCTCTCTTGGACTTGAGCTCCAAGTCATCCTCTGCCCTCTGAGCGTCCCCTACGATCTGCTCGAAAGTCGCCTCGCGGTCGCTCATAGTCAAAGACTTGACTGCCATGACCAAGCCCTTGCGAAACTTTCTCGCCTTTCCTACCTCACTCATGCCCTCCACAAATCTGCCCAGACGGCAGAACTCTGCTGCGCACTCGTCCACTAGCATGATCCCCTAGACGAGTGCCTCAATCTGGCTCTCCAAAGCACTGAGCGCCACATCTGGGAAAAACTTCCCCTTATAAAGCCTCTTGAAAGCCTCCCAAGTAAGCCCTGGTGCCGCGATCCTCATATCAGTGTAATACCATGTCAAAGCGAGGTCGAACATCTGACTTCCCGCTGCCTCTATCTGTATACTGTCTGAAATCTGTGCCAGCCAAAAATCCCCTCAATCTGCTCTATCCAGTCATCCGTGTACATGATCCCTTCTGTACCCCAGAACTCCTTGGGCCGCATCCTCTGGAAGTCAATGATGCTTCCCGGCCTCGGATGCTGAGTCTGATCTGCCCGTAGCTGAATCTGTACCACTCTATCCACTGCCGTCATGGCCACCTGGTGGGCGTTCTCAATGTCCAGCCTCATTACATCCACCTGACGGTGCTGCGCGTCCATCATCTCCCTGAAGAACGCAAACAACTGCGTGGCACCTACTGGTGCAGGAGGTAGTGGAAGCACTACCAGAACGACTGGGGTAGTCCTCGGATCAACAAGTGGAAGAGGATCCCCGAGAGAAACAGAAGCTCCCTCAACCGCAAGAGTGGTGAGTGGAGCGATAGCAGCTGCCTGAATACGAGCTGGACGAGAGGTAGCAGACCTCTCGGTGGCAACTGCTGGAACGGTACGATGGGATCGTATCTTCGGAGGCATCCTAAACACAGATCGAAAGAAGTCAATACGGCGCAAAATACGATATCATCAAGAAAGGACAATAATATTTCAAAAGAAGCAATTTCAGAATAATTAGATTGGAATTGTTCCTAGTCGTGATTGAGTATACTCTCATCCTAGATCCTAAATCCTATATCCTAGAGCAGGCTCGCAGCAGTACAACTAAATCATTGTACCACCATGATATCGCACTAATTGCGAATCGAGACCTGCATGGGGCCACCACCAAAAATGTGTCACGACCCGCACCCGAAAAATCGGGCATGAGTCGTGGGTACGTCTAGCCTACGCTGCAGCATCGGCGGTAGAACGCTGTCTAGGTCTACTATCTAGCTAACAATCTTACGCAATCAATATATATACCTGTCAAGATCTCAACTCCAAACGGAGGAGCAATATCATAATGATAATCACAAGTACTCAACCACGAATCTAAGCACGATAAGATAACACAGAAATCTAACAACTATAAAGTCTAAACAACTGCTACTAAAACAACCACAACATCAATAATAATAATACAACAACATCCTGAATCAAATATAATACAAGGTCTCAATCCAAAACTGGGGACAAACCCGGTGCTAAAAGCTAATAAACAACAACTGAGGTCCTAGTAATCCCGACTACCAACCGAAATTCACTCCTAAACTAGGGGGTCCCTGTCCGCACCATCGACAGGCTGAGGTCCATAAAACATCGGACA
>JAYESA010000006.1:158723540-158766040 GCA_036927795.1 Iris macrosiphon
TAAGCTATAACACAATAATAAAGTCTACTAAACATGTCATAATCTAATCTCATCCATGGAAGATAAATATGAACAATATCAACAAAATCAAAATATAACTGTCATCAAGTCTCAATAAAGTAAATCGGGGAATAACCCAATAATAAGTCTGATACACTCGTTCAACAGACCAGAAACAAAAGAGTCTAATAATAGCAAATACTGAGTATAGATAACATATACTCAGGAGAATTCCTCGGCCATCACCTCATCCTCGGGAATCGGTTCAGCTCCAGTGTCTGCTCCTGCTCCTGCTTCTGCTCCTGTCCCGTATATCTCGGGATAGAATTCCTCTACTAAACCTGGGGACATAATCCAGAATCCAGGTCCTCAGGGGACATAGCAAGGTACAAAATAACTCAAGCCAAAATAATTGTAGTGCAATAATGAATGAAATAATAGGGTAAACTATGTAACCATCAATGTGAAATACAAGTGAGAGTATCACTAGTACTAAGGCTGAGAAAGCTACAAGCTCTGTATCGGGGAGCCGGTAGCAGTAATATCACGTAATGTGCCTAGCTCTGATATAGAGTCTACGCCTCACAATAATAAATACATATATGAAATCAGCCTGTAGCCTGTGTGTCTCTCCCCACCCAATGTAATCATATATCTCATGTCCATAACGTCTCATGTCTATGTCATGCAAGATCATAACTAATGCAGCAAGTCATATGATAGCTACAAAAATAATGTCTATGTCATCAATCCTGTAGCCTATACAGAATCACCATGAATATCTGAGGAAGATTATGTCTCATGAATAGTGTCAGGTGTCCTATGGTATGGCGTACTTGATAATGCAAGCACGAGAATGTATAGGGTCTCGATATCCATGTCTAGGTGACGTTACACAACTCCGCGTACGGTGTTGACATCCGAATATTATTCGGACGCTAAGTAATATCACACGGTCCTAGGTTAAACAGATACAACATATAAATAATTAAGGAATAATATGTAGCAATTATTGCAAGATTGGCAAGGTACACTTGCCTAGGGTTTGGATACCAACAACTGCTCCGGTATAAGCGAAATCTGCAGGGACTCCTCCAAATGCTGTAATAAATATTACCATCAGATTCAGAAGATATCAAATAGCTAGAATTGCCTGTCCATAAGTCTAATTTAGAATTTGGACACAGGGGAAAAAGTGACAGTTTCTGGTCAAAGCGGGGTCCACATGTGGCCCACTTCGCACCGAAAAATGTGCCAGAGACAATATTCTCCAAATTCGTCAAAGTTAGTGTCCATAAGTCCAAAACGATGATACGAAACCAACGGAATATCCAGAACTGGATTTCGATGAGCCGAGCATAAAATCGCCCGTCAAGTGAAGCCGTGGGGCCCATGATACGCAATTTTGTCAACGTTCTCAGAATAGAACCAAACTTGGGTCACAGGACCAGCGTATTGCTACGATTCCGATGGTGCAAGTTTCGTTTCGATATGACATGCATACACGAAGTTAAAACGAGTTCCAGAATAGGACCGATACGGGGTGTTGTCGACGGATACGCGTTGATTCCGGTATGCACTTACATCCAAATCAACTTTCGCAAAATCTCACGCGTCCGTATTAATGGTGCGCAACTTTTCGTAAAGTTTTTACATGACCAAGTCATCTCGTTTAGCGGAGCGCATCCAGTTCTTGGAAAATCAGGATATTTAAATAACCAATATTTCGGTCATTTTTACCCTTAAATAACATGCAATCTACAGCACAATAAATTATACTTAAATAGGGTTTAAAAACTTGGTCATATAGTCTAATTAATTGTTCAGATGGATTTTGAAAACATTTCACAGGTTGGTCGCAAAAAGGTCGCGAACTGGGAAGTTCGGGACGAATTCTAAATTTTTAGAAAATAAAGAAGTTTTTCTTGATTTTGCGTCGCAGTTTGCGACCGACACCGGACGCGATACCCAAAATAATTTACACGGGTATCGAGAGGGGCACGCAGGGTATGTATCACAACTGACAGAACAGAAAACGAGGAGGCGAGGAGAGAGAAATATTAACCTGAACATGGGGTCGGTATCGACTTAAAATGTGTTCGCGAGGAGGCGCGACGTGAACGGGCGGAGCTCGGCCGGCGGCGGGTTGCTGGTCGGGACGGAGGCTCGACGGTGCTGGTGCTCTGCTCGTCGGCGGAGTGGTCACCGGAGGAGGCATCGCCGGAGGGGTGGATGGCCGGAGATCGGCGGAGTCGTGGTGATGGAGATCGGAGGTCGGGGTTGTCGGGTTTTATAGGGAGCCGCCTCAGCGGTTACTGGAAGGGGGAAGGTTGGTGGCCGGAGATCAGCGGCTGGGAGGCGGAGCGGCGGGGAAGGCGGAGCATCGACGGCCGAAGCTGGAGCGGCAGGCGGAGAGGAATCGGCAAGGGTGGGCGGCGTCGACGTTTGGAAATCGAGGGTTTATAGTTACTGTGCAGTAATTTAACGGGTCGGATCGGGTAGTGGGTCGGGTCGGGTTCAGATCCAACCCGATCCAATAGGATGGGTTGGTCCGGTTTATTTAGTTAGGGTTGGTTTGGTTCAGGATTTGATTTAGAATTAAACCGGTTTAATTTTGGTTTAAAAATATATATTAATTTTAGGTCTTTAAAACTAGTTCTGGGGTCCAATAAAATCTAAAAAAATTACTGTAAGTCTAGTATTTTATTTTACACCCAAAAATATTATTTTTATTATATTTTAATATATATTTTTATTACATAAAAATATTTAATTCAGAAGAACATTTATTTATTTATTTAAAAATAGCAGAAAATTTCCAAAAAAATTATTTTTAATTTCTGAAAAATACGGGTGTTTACACCAACTTCCTTCCATGGTAGCCCTAAGGTCTAGGAAGATTCTAAACTACTAATTACACTATATTAGAGCAATTACTAAGAGGAAAGTTAGGGTTTACCTCTTGGGAGTTGGAATCCCAAGGCCAAAGTCTCCAAAACCCTATAAATCACCACTCTCAAGCCTCCAAGTCTCCAAACCAAGCCTCTACACCAAGTCTAATCTCTGCACACCTAGGTTAGGGGAAAATAAAAGGTTAGGGTTTGCATTCATGAGAGGAATAAACAAAAGAAGAGAGGAAAGGTGAAAAACTTACTTGGAAATGGAGAAAATTGGAAGAAGGAAAGAAGAAAGAGAATGGAGGAAGAAATGAAGAAGAAATAAATAAAGGGGGTGGGAAGGTACAGCCATGTAGGAATTAGTAGGGTTAGGGTTTTGCATTTAGGTATAAAGACCAAAATGCCCCTCTCTTAAGTCATGCTAATAGGGTTTTAGGTTAGGGATTTCCAAATGTACTCTAATTAATTCCTAATCACTCAAACTAACTAATTAAAATATAAATAACTATTCTAAACCAATAAATAAGTCTGACAAGGGTGTTAGTTGGGTTTGACAAGGGTCCACTAGGGTTTGACATGGGTCCAGACTAGCCAAAACCCTAAAATAACTAATAAAAATAAATACAACCATCTAATTAAATATTAATATAAATATTTATGATCAATACACAATTTACCAAATTAAAATAAAAAAATATCCTGTCCTGGAAATGGGGTAGTGACATCGCCCCCTTTAATTGGTTCGACGGAACGAGTTGAGTTTGTGTCCCAAAATTGATGGCAACGACATAGGTACGCGACATAGGATTAAAGAATTGATTTCGAGACAGAAAAGTTATGTAATTAAATTAGAGCACAAGGGAATGTGTTTGTGAGTGACGGAAAAGTCCAGCGCCTAGGTTGGCTTGTCAGGTCAAGAGTGCAATAATTAGTTGAAAATTAAGGGCTATTGTTGGGCTCCAATTATTGTAACAACGGTATGGTGCACCTAGGGTTTAAATTAAACAACCAATCAAAATTTCTAAATCTCAAACACCTTGATGCTAAACCAAAATTTTCTAACCCTATCTAGTCTACCTAAAAAATAATTGAGGGAGTTTACACGAGTCGAATGGGTCAGAGGCAGAGACACAAACATAACACTTGGATTTCATAGATGTTCTTTGTTATTCAGTAGATTATTATTCATATTAGTACATATGACAGGAAAGGCATAATGGTAAGAAACGATAAGACAAACTCAGTTGTTCATTATTGGGACACTCTTGGATAGACATGGATATTAATTTATTATATTGCCATGTAACTGATCCTAAGGCAAAGACTAGAAAGACAACATAATCAGTCGGTGCACATAACTAATTAACGTGCTTATTTTGTGGCATGGGCGAGAGGCATCCCCACCATTGCTTTTAATGTACTAATACCCAACTAGATTGCATGTAGGGTACAGGGAGAACTCGTACGGATTCGGAGATCACTTAACGCAATGAGGCGCTGGACCGCACTTGGCATCTTGGAGCGTGGCGCACGGACCTAGAGCTCACATATATGAGACATAATGTATGGAAATATCATCATCCAGACTGTTTGAATCAGTTGTAAGCCTAAGGGCATATTCATTGTAGAGAGAGAGAGAGAGAGAGAGAGAGAGAGAGCATGAGCAACTTATAATCTCATTCTAGCGCCGCTTGTAATCTTTACTTCATATCAATAAAGAGCTTATTTTGGATTCAATACTTGTGTTTATTCTATGATTCTGCTATGACGACTCTGCAAACTAGTTATCAATGGCCATTTCAGTATTTGCCTCGTACGGGCACAACTCCAAGCTCACGCGGCATCGCGTGCCGATATAAATGATAGTCCTGCGGGAGCGCTGGCGTGGTGATTCGTGCCCAGTGGGGACGACCAATTTTTGCGGGAGATCGGGGCATGATATTTTGGTATCAGAGCACAGCTTTATGTCCTTGGAATTCTTATCGATTCTCTCAGTTTTGAGCTTGTTTATTGAAAAGTGATAGATGCTCTCTCTCAATGTTTTGATGAATGTTCCATATAATAAGTCTAAATATTTTTAAAAAGTACATATGAATGATATAATTGCTTGAACGGGATTATAATACGAGGGCCTTTGTGCCAACCTGTGTCAGTCATCGTGGGAATATAATCGTGTTTGAACCTGCAAGATATATGTGAATCCGAATACCGATACGTGAATACCAAGCAGATTAGTGTGCGAGATAGAATATCGTCCAGGACAGATAGCTATGCACACAGCCTTTTGGCTAAGTTATGTTGAGTATTGTGCGCCAAGACCTTGGTGCTAGTGAGTTACGAGCAAGATTTGGGTATCATTCAGATAAGAATAAAGTCGGACTTAGAATGGAAATCGATAGAGACTTTATCGGAGTACTGCTAAGGTGAACAATGAAAATCGGGTTGGATCTTAAGATATGGTTGGACAATTATTCGTAGAGATAAGTTATGATTCAAAACATAGTTTTTAAGGAGGACTATAGATAGAGGTGCATACGAGACTAAGATTGTTAAGGCAGTAAATAAGGATCGTGCTGGAGTTATAAGGAACAAATTGGATATACGAGTGAAGGATGCGAACGAAATTCAGGAGTTAATAGGATAACTCAATTCCTGAGTGGTGTATGTGATAGTCTCAGGATCGAATAAGCGAATTAGGGATAGATTGAGTTATAAAGATTCATAGAGTATAGCTCAAACCCTCAGTGGTGTATTGGTCGGCTTAGAAATGTTCGAACGAATCATAGATTTTTGAGTATTAAATGAGTCTATCAGCAAGCGACAAGATTGTGTAAAGCCTTAGTATAAAATAATACCTAGCAAGTAAGCGAATTTGAAGGAATCATGCAAGATCTGATTTGAACAAGTTAGAATGAGTTGAACAAGCGATAAGGCTTACATCGGATAGGAATTTAGAGTAATTGGAATTGATATCATGGTCAGGAAAACTTAGTAGATCGTACGAGAGATTTTGAATTAAAATAAATGAATTAAAACTTGAGTTGAGATGGAATAATCGGGATTACGATCGGAGTTAGTGCAATCGAAAATAATGGCGCGAACGAATGATACAATGCGTGAAAAATTTGGATTTGAGTAGGATATTGCTCGATAGAGTTTAGTATGAGTACGAATGTTATGGTTTCGAATTTAGGAGACTTTATATCATATCGATAGCCGGATATATCGATAGCCGGAAGATAGCATGGATTTATATAAGTTAGCAAAATTATGGTTTAAAGATTTAGATAGGTGATTATGGACTTGATCTTGAATTTGAATGGACGATCTTAAATCGAGTTCAAAAGGTAATACTCGACATCAGGCCTTGACGAGATCGATTATCCCGTGGGAGCGCTGGCGTGGTAATTTCACGTCCGGCGGGGATAATCGAACTCGCAAGAACATGTTCGAAGATGTTATAAACGAATTCGATGAAATAGAATGTATCAAAAGTGAATAGACTTTAGCTTGGGATTTGAACTTAGTTGTATAAGGAATGCTAGAAGTAGACTACAAAATGATCAAACAGTAACATTAAAGTTGGACGATTTGGCTAGATGAATTTTGATTACGACAAGAACGGTTGTTAGATAAACATGACTTGATGGATCAATGAATAACTTAGAATAAAATAAAGAGTGAAGATAAGGTGTCTGTTCGTTCGATGATAACCATAAGGTTTGACCTTCTTGTCTTGTGCGAGTATAACTCCTTACTCGCACATGTATCACGTCCGAATTAGGACAATTATCCTGCGGAAGCGTTGGCGCGGTGATCTCACGTCCGAAAGGGATGATTGAGCTTGCATGAGACCAGAATGTGACAATTGAATGATCATTTTGACTTATGATTTGACATGATAAGACGAGTTTCAGGATACAAGTGAATCGAAGGTATTTTGGGGGTTAGTCTAGAACATAAAGCAAAAACTCTCGATGGATTAGTGAACGGATACATGAATTAAGTTGTACGACTTTAAAGTTGTAATTAAGATTGAAGAGATAAAAATTGAATCATGACTTAGTGGTCTAGAATTAGAAAAGATCGGATATATGGATCCTATCAGGTGTTTAAGGGATAGATTATGCAAATTGTTAGGTTGGACATGCGACGTGGGCATATCGTGGATTCGGTTGAACAAAAGTATTAATGTAATAGGATGATCTGTGCTTGATGTTTAGACATCTGACTGAAACAAGCTTGGGTAGAATATCCCGTGCGAAAGAACAATGGTTTGACCTTAGGGTATTTGGGGTGAGCTTCATGCAATGCGATTGCACGATGAGTCACAAACGCGAACTGTACCTATGACTTTGTGAGCTGACCTAGTGGCTAAGCAGAGGAGCTGTCACTACCACATCTTGAAAATAGGAGTATTTTTGTTATTTTATATATTATAGTATTGTGTGTATTTATTTTAAATAATTGCATGATGTGTGTATAGATATATTATATCGTATAGTGTTTATTAATGTTTGAGTTCGTAGGCTAGACCTAGAAGCCCACTAGTTGAACCTCTGACCAGATTATAGGGTTATGATTTTAATTTGTATTATTCGGGAGTAAATGTTGAGGATTATAATTAATTACCGTGATTTTATTTAATTGTTGCGCCTTACCGTTGCTTCGATATTTGGAGCGCTGCCCTAGCTTTTGCCTTCTAACAAATTCCACAACCTTATCCTAGACATGCCCGCCTTCCATTCTGACCCTTGTGTAACTTATTATTATGCTCTCTTGTACTTCATTTTAGTCGTACAACATTCGTCGCAGACATTTATTTTTAATTCAATAAATTTGACTTTGTATCCTTGTGCGTTCCAATCGAAATTGGAGACACAATCTTGACCCGTTTTGTACAACCCAAATTATAATAATATTCTACTCTGAGTTTTTTATGTCCATAATACTTGTGTCCTACCTAATTTTAATCTCATGTACTTCCAATTAACTTTAGAACACCTATTGCATTAATTTAATTAAATTAATGTAAGGACCCAACTTGACCCAAAACTAGACCCAACACCAAACCAAACCCTCATTCACACCCTCAAGCTTTATCCTAAATACCAAACATCCTTTCCATCCAATACATCACACCAAATATGGTATTTTCCCTCATTAAAATCCTAAAAGCCACTTTTTTTGCAATTTTCCAATTGTTGGGGGCTTATTCGCAAAAGTGCAATGATGTGTCACCATCCTATTGGTCAAAAAGCCAATAAAGAACCAACCCCCTCCCTCTAACCGTTCAACTCTTTCCCTCTCTCTCTTCCTCTTTTGTTTGTGTTTTTCTCCATGTTGAATCATGGCCATCCATTCAAATGGAGCCATCCTCACTACACACACCTATATATATATATATATATATATATATATATATATATATATATATATATATATATATATATATATAATCTGTCAACCCTTTTTCTAATGCAAACCCCATCCCAAGGCTTAGCCAGCCCTAATCCCTAGGAGGTCACCATCAACCCCCTCTCTCCTACATGCAAACACCTCTCCATTAATTATCATCACCTTCACTTCCATCAAACATATACCCTAACCCAAACCCTAACTCTAAACCACCTTCCTGTTCACCTCCTCCCTCCGGTGAACCCGACCTATCCCCGGCCAGTCCCTCTCGCCGGAGTAGCCTCTCCTCCGCTGCACCCAGCCGCAACTGCCTGCTCGACTCCGGTGATCCCCCACAGCGCCCACTCCTCGACTCGGCCTGCTCACTTCCCCGCGGCCACAACCCTCGACCTTACCCGTTCGTCCCTGACTCCTCACCCCCGGCCTCCTCCACTGCACAACCGACCTCCTCTTCCACACGCCATTTCCTGTCTAAACCCAATGACAGCCCAGCCCAACCGAACCATCCCGTCTCCGCCGGATTCCTTTACCGCCTTCATGATGCCGCTTTCATCTCCTCGACTCACGACTGCCGACCCCGACTCACCTTCCACCGCCTCATCATCCTACTAAACCATCGTTAACCCGCTGTCCCGACCGATGACCCACTACACACGCCGGAATGACGTGACCGATGACCCACTACACTGCACGACTGCCTCACCACCCTCGCCTGAGCGGATCCCCGACCCCGCTACCATCTCGATGAGTCTTCCCTCAACCGCCGTACTTCCCTTGACTCTACTCCGTTGACTTCCTCGACCGTGCGATTGAACCGTCGAGCACGACCAGCAGCCGCCTGAGCGTCTCTCCTCGACGACGCTATGGACCACGCCGGACTCTTCGACACAGCAGCAGCAGGAGAAGCCGAGTCTTCCCTCACCTCAATACGAACGTCTCCTCCCGCGTACACAAGTTCGAGTTCTCTCTTGCGTACATGTATACGTACGCGCATACGCATATTCTCGTTAGCATGTATATGTATTTAGCCATGTTTAGTATACGCGTATTGTATGGTATATGGGGGTATGTATGTATGTATGTATGTATTAGTATAGGTATTTAGTTGTCTTTTAATATGTATATTGGTGTATATATACACACATATATATATATATATATATATATATATATATATATATATATATATATATATATATATATATATAAAGTATATGAACCCAATTGGTATATATACGTATAGTATATGTATTCCCTAGTATATATTTAATATAAATATATAGTATAAATTCTATTAGTGTATATACATACATATATGTATTATATATGTAATTAATTGGTGTACATATATATACAATGAGTATTAATGTTATATGCTTGTGAAGACTATGTATAATTATATATGTACTAGGTGACCCGAGTGTAATTACGAATATCCCGTAGTTACATTGACCTGTGACCATGTAATATATTAGCAGACTGCCATATGTATACCGATATACTGGCAAGACCCGTATCATTGACTGTCTGTTATGCACAGCTACTACAGACGTGACACCCCCTAGCGTAGTCTCTGAGTTCATTGTGTTTTGATTGTATGTGTTAGTGTAATATCTGATGCAATATTGTATTATTTAATGATGTCTATAGGTCTGTTGGATTTTCAGACAAGACCTCGAAAATCGGACATTGTTATTACCAGCAGCTGGACCCCCAAGCGAGTACATTCTCTGATAATTTTTATTATGTTGATCATCTCCATGATTCTAATTATATAGAGTACATAATTTTGACACTGTTGTATACACGAGTTGGCATCATCGAGACCTGTCACGAGGAGTCATGATTGGGATCCATCGTGCTAGCTTGGGATGGGGAAATATTAGTAGCTTATGTGATCATACCCAACTCTACATGCATCATAGCTCACCCACACGTCACATTGGTGCAGTGTGACCATTACATGCCTCATAGCCTGTTATGTATGATTAGCCTGACTATTGCTCACATCATTGCTATCCGGATGGTTAGCCTGACCTTACATGAATCATAGCTAATCATACATAAGAAGCCTGATCAGTCCTAAGCCGATCACATGATATGTTGATGTTTCACACACTTAGCTAGATAGTATATACATGTATCTCTAGTTTATTGATATACCATTTCTCTATGTTCTAGTTATTGCTCTAGCATTCACTTATATTCCAGTTTATTGTTCTAGCGTGCACTTGTATTCTTGTTCATTGCTAGTTATACCATTGATGATGACATATGCTCCAGTATTTCTATTTCTAGTATATTCATGCTCACCAGTATTTCTTATTTCTAGTACATATATCCATCTTGTATTTCTTTACACTGTATTATAGTTTGTCAATATACATGGAATTGCTGATAGAGATGTACTTCGTTCCATCCTGACTGAAAATATTTTTCCAGACTGTGACTTAGAGGACTTATTTCCGGCCTACTTGGAGACTTGGATGTTATTGATTGCAGGTTAGACTATCTTTGTTGTTTAGACTTGTCTTGTATTAAATTTATTTATTTGATATCTCATCGTGCTTTAGTTATGTGATTAAGTATTCCATATTATATTGTGATATCTGTGTCTCCTTATGGAGTTGGATATTCGTGTGAGATTGATTAGATAGTATTATGACCTAGACAGTGTTCTATCACCGATGCTGCGGCGTAGGCTGGACGTACCCACATACTTATGCCCCAAATTCTGGGTGCGGGTCGTGACATATTTTTAGTGGTGGCCCATGCATGTCAGACTTCTCAAGTTGTACGATGTCGTGTAGTACAACGTCTTAGTTGTACTACTACGTGCCTGTGATAGGATATAGGACATAGGATACTAGGATGAGAGAGGATACTCAATCACAAATTATTTGAGAGATTCCTGGGATGACCCTTGAGAATCTTATTATAATTTCTAATTTAAATCTGTCCCTTATTTTCGTCCGTTCTCACTTGTTGCTATTGAATTTGATTCATGTTGATCTATTTAATTCTTGGTATCGTTGTTGAGTTTTGATTTCATATCGAGATAAACTTTATGGACTAAAATTTACGATATCATCTGATGGCATATGTTGATGAGGACAGTAAGAAAGGTAAAATGTCTACTTTGGTTATGGAGTCTAGAGTTTATCGCAGCCACGTTAGCTGTCGTGACGAAAACATAGGAACCTGACCTTGGATGTACATATCTTAGTTATAAAATTTAGAGTTTCTCGCAACCATACCAGTTGGCATGGCGAGGATTCTAGAGGACATGATTATAGAGTTGCATACCTTAGTTATGGAACCTATCGTTTCTCGCAGCTATGCTTACTGGCATGGCGAGGATTTCGAGTGTCATAATTTCGGACAAACGTGTATGATTATCAGGTTGTATCTTAAATTTGTTCTTAAAGTATCATCTCAAATACTTATCCACTTCTGTTATTCTAAGACTTTGTTCTATCATTTTGCTTAGTAGTAGAGTTACCTTCAGTCCTTAGTGCAGTTCCTTCTTGAGCTTTATTTCTTTAAGGATTTCTGTTAGTATGATAATTGGTGAATTATAATTAGGTCTGTGTCTTGTATCAGTGTTGACTGCTGAGAATATGACTTGTGAGTCTATAAGTGTTTCTTAGTTGGACATGTGAGCAGTAGGCATCAATCTAGAGTTAACCCATCGCGTAATGTCTTGTAGCAATAGTTCTATAATAGGTGCCATTATAGCTAGTATTGGTACTATAGATAGAAGGAGAAGAAAAGAGTATCAGTGATGGTTCCAATAGTAAGTATCAGAGTCAGCATGCCAGTCCTGGATAGTCATGAATTTATGTAGATGGGTGATCCATGTAAACAATTAAGTATTAAGGAAATTGTATTAAAAGTTAATGGAGCATGATATTCAATTTGATGGTTGATACTTGGGTGTGTCAAGAGTAAAGGAATGTATACGCATAAAAGGGTATTAATGAGTGTGCCGTGGGTAGAGGAATATCAAGATTGATCATGAAAGGTATGAAGTATATCACAGATTAGTGTAACAGTCTGTAAAAGATTAAAAAGGGAAATACTTATACATCCATCGAGATATAGAACCAGAGGCCTGTCTTTAAGAGTGAAGTGGAGCATGTGTATTATATAAGTTAATGACTAGTGCGAATGATCGTGAGTTCTAATAAGTTTGATGAGGTGATCTAATGATGAAGCTAGTGTTACCATACCAAGAGAGTTAGTATTTCTATATCAAGGGTTAGTGCTAATAACAGTAAGTACCTCGTGTGATGATAATTAAATTGGTGTATCAGTTAATATGGATAGAAAATTATTGAAAGTAATAGTGCAAGTAATCCGGGTAGTGCAAAATTTTAGTATACAGTTGAGGGTTGTAGACAATTGGTGTATTTGTGTGTACCTTGAGTATTAGAGACTGTAAGTATTTATATATATACTTAGATAGATGTGGATTTAAATTTATAATTTGAAGACTGGAAATAAATTTCAATTTTTAAGAATTTTGAGGAGTTGAGATTTGTGTTATTAAATTTTTTGAGGATTCAAATTCAATTCAATAAACATAGTCAAAGCTATAAAGATTTTTGGAAATGATTAAAATTTTATTTTAATATTTAAATATTTGACTTTTGAGGGAAGTATATATATTTTATTTTAAATTGTTGAGAAGTTAAATTTTGAGGATTTTGTTTTGAGGATAAAATTTTATGCTTGGTAAGAAATATAAATTTGTATAAGAGTAGATGATGTGCATGTGTAAGGATCTATTGGCTTGAGAATGCCTGAGATGACACTGCAAACTGACTTGGGTGTCCATCTAGAGTTGTATTAGAGATAGTAGTACTTAGTATGGTGTGTTGCACTTGGTGTGCACTTGAGTGATAAGAACAACTAGTATAAGTAGTTGCGGTAGGTAAGAGAGTTAGCAGTGGGTGTGCTTATAGTAGAAACTGTGGTACCTAAAGGGATAGAGGTATCAAACTTTGGATGCATCACTAAACCATGGTTGTGTTAGCAGGTTCTGTTATGTTCTTTCCTTCTGTTCTTTTTTTGTCTATTTTATTGATTGATTAATTTCTTAGTACCGTAGCTTGCATCAATGATTTTCTTGTTAGAATGTAGTTAGTAGTACACCCTAACAGAGATTGCTATACCATAACAAAAGAGACCATAACCATACATATTTTCTCTAGATTGCGTATTGTATGACTGTAGGTAGGATTTTCTTCGACCTTGATTATTGGGGGTTTGACTGTAGTAAAGATTAATAAAGAGGTTATGACTTGACAGAGAGAGACAAGGTGTCTTAAATTTTGAGGATAAACATTAATTTAAATAAAGAGCTGAGAGCTTAATATTGCAGAATTGACAATTTTGTTAAATCATTAATTTTATGAAGATTATGATATGATTGAATTTGTCATTAAAATTTGAGAAATTTAAGAAGATTATCATTATATTTATTTGACTACAAGATATAAATTTAAATTTATATTTTGAATGTTATATTTAAAGATTTTGCGAGTATTATATTATTTAATTATTGTGTGGAAAAAGAACTCGAGGATTAAGATCACTAATGGATTAGTGTTTGAATTTAACTTTTGGGATAAAAATTTAAATTTTATTTTATAAATACGTATCGATTGGACTTAAATTAGAGGAGTAAGATGATTAATGGATTAGTATTTTTAGATGAGATTTCTTAATTTTTATAAATGTGCATTGATTGAATTTAAATTAGAGGATTGGATATTAAATCTTTTAGTATTTAGATATGAACTTAAAATTTTAGAGGAGATTGTGATAAAGAATGGGATTTGATTTATATTTGAAGATTTTTAGGATTATGATATTTATAGAATTTTGAATATCGTGAAATAACAATATGGATTTACTTCATGATTATGTGATTTGATGAATTTAAATTTTTTATGGAAAATAAATAAATAAATACAACTATTGAGGATCTTAAATTTTGAGGACGAAATTCTTTTAAGGATGGTAGACTTGTCACTACCACATCCTGAAAATAGGGATATTTTTGTCATTTTATATATTATAGGTATTGTGTGTATTTATTTTAAATAATTGCATGATGTGTGTATAGATATATTATATTGTATAGTATTCATTAATGTTTGAGTTAGTAGACTAGACCTAGAAGCCCACTAATTGAATCTCTGACCAGATTATAGGGTTATGATTTTAATTTGTATTATTCGGGAGTAAATATTGAGGATTATAATTAATTACCGTAATTTTATTTAATTTTTGTGCCTTACCGTTGCTTCGATATTTGGAGCGCTACCCTAGCTTTTACCTTCCAACAAATTCTACAACATTGTCCTAGACATGGCCGCCTTCCATTCTGATCGTTGTGTAACTTATTATTATGCTCACTTGTGCTTCATTTTAGTCGTACAACATTCATCGCAGACGTTTATTTTTAATTCAATAAATTTGACTTTGTATCCTTGTGCGTTCCAATCGAAATTGGAGACACAATCTTGACCCGTTTTGTAGAATCCAAATTATGATAATATTCTACTCTTAAGTCTTCTACGTCCATGATACTTGTGTCCCACCTAATTTTAATCTCATGTACTTCCAATTAATTTTAGAACACCAATTGCATTAATTTTAATTAAATTAATGTAAGGACCCAACTTGACCCAAAACTAGACCCAACACCAAACCAAACCCTCATTCACACCCTCAAGCTTCATCCTAAACACCAATCATCCTTTCCATCCAATACATCACACCAAACATGGTATTTTCCCTCATTAAAATCCCCAAAGCCACTTTTTGTGCAATTTTTTAATTGTTGGGGGCTTATTTGCAAAAGTGCAATGATGTGTCACCATCATATTGGTCAAAAAGTCAATGAAGAACCAACCCCCTCCCTTTGACCGTTCAACTCTTTCCCTCTCTCTCTCTCCTTTTTTGTTTATATTTTTCTCCATGTTGAATCATGGCCATCCATTCAAATGGAGCCATCCTCACCACACATACACACACACACACACGTGTGTATATATATATATATATATATATATTTATATATATATATATATATATATATATATATATATATATATATATATATAATCCCTCAACCCTTTTTCTAATGCAAATCCCATCCCAAGGCTTGGTCGGTCCTAATCCCTAGGAGGTCACCATCAACCCTCTCTCTCCTATATGCAAACACCTCTCCATTAATTATCATCACCGTCACCTCCATCAAACATCTACCCTAACCCAAAACCTAACTCTAAACCACCTTCCTGTTCACCTCTTCCCTCCGGTGAACACGACCCATCCCTGGCCAGTCCCCCTCGTCGGAGTAGCCTTTCCTCCGCTGCACCCAGCAACAACCGCCTGCTCGACTCTGATGATCCCCCACAGCGCCCACACCTCGACCCGGCCTGCCCACTTCCCCACGGTCATGACCCTTTACCTCACCTGCTCATCCTCGACTCCTCACCACCGGCCTCCTCCAACTGTACAACCGACCTCCCCTTCCCTATGCCTCTTCTCCGGCCATTCCCTGTCTAACCCAACGACAGCCCAGCCCAACCTTTGCCGGATCCCTTCATCGCCTGCACGATGCCGCTTTTATCTCCCCGACTCACGACTGCCGACCCCGACTTACCTTCCACCGCCTCGTCATCCCACTGAACCACCGTAAACCCGCTGTCCCGACCGACGACCCACTGCACACGCCGAAACGAGGCGACCGACGACCCGCTGCACTACACGACTGCCTCGCCACCCTCGCCTGAGCGGATCCCCGACCCTGCTACCATCACGACCAGTCTTCCCTCAACCGCCGTACTTCCCTCGACTCTACTCCGTCGACTTCCCCGACCATGTGATTGGACCGCCGAGCACGACCAGCAGCCACCTGAGCGTCTCTCCTCGATGACGTTGCGGACCACGCCGGACTCTTCGACACAGCAGCAGTAGGAACAGCCGAGTCTTCCCTCACCTCGACACGAACGTCTCATCCCGCGTATACAGGTTCGAGTTCTCTCTTGCGTACATTTACACGTACGCGCATACACGTATTCTCGTTAGCATGCATATGTATTTAGCCATGTTTAGTATACGCGTATTATATGGTATATGGGGGTATGTATGTATGTATTAGTATAGGTATTTAGTATCCGTTTAATATGTATATTGGTGTATATATACATATATATATAAAGTATATGAACCCAATTGGTATATATACGTATAGTATATGTATTCCCTAGTATATGTTTAATATAAATATATAGTATAAATTCTATTAGTGTATATACATACATATATGTATTATATATGTAATTAATTGGTATATATATATACTATGAGTATTAATGTTATATGCTAGTGAAGACTATGTATAATTACATATGTACTAGGTGACCCGAGTGTAATTACGGATATCCCGTAGTTACATTGACCTATGACCATGTAATATGTTAGCAGACTGCCATATGTACACCGACGTACTAGCAAGACCCGTATCATTGACTGTCTGTTATGCACAACAACTACAGATGTGACACCCCCTAGCGTAGTCTTTGAGTTTATTGTATTTTGATTGTGTGTGTTAGTGTAATGTCTGATGCAATATTGTATTATTTAATAATATCTATAGGACTGTTGGATTTTCAGACAAGACCTCAAAAATCGGACATTGTTATTGCCAGCAGCAAGACCCCCAGGCGAGTAAATTCTCTAATAATTTTTATTATGTTGATAATCTCTATGATTCTAGTTGTATAGCGTACATGATTCTGACACTGTTGTATACACGAGTTGGCATCATCGAGACCTGTCACAAGGAGTCATGATTGGGATCCATCGTGCTAGCTAGGGACAGGAAAATATTAGTAGCTTATGTGATCATACCCCACTCTACATGCATCATAGCTCACCCACACCTCACGTCGGTGCAACCTGACCATTATGGCCTGTTATGTATGATTAGCCTGACTATTGCTCGCATCATAGCTACCCGGATGGTTAACCTGACCTTACATGAATCATAGCTAATCATACATAGCAAGCCTGATCAGTCCCAAGCCGATCACATGATATGCTGATGTTTCACACACTTAGCTAAATAGTATATACATGTATCTCTAGTTTATTAATCTAGCATTTCTCTATGTTCTAGTTATTGCTCTAGCATTCACTTATATTCCAGTTCATTATTCTAGCGTGCACTTATATTCTTGTTCATTGCTAGTTATACTATTGATGATGATATATGCTCCAGTATTTCTATTTATAGTATATTCATGCTCACTAGTATTTTTTATTTCTAGTACATATATCCATCTTGTATTTCTTTACACTGTATTATAGTTTTTGTCAATATACATGGAACTGTTGTTAGAGATGTACTTCGTTCCATCCTGACTGGAAATATTTTTCCAGACTGTGACTTAGAGGACTTGTTTTCGGCATACTTGGAGACTTGAATGTTATTGATTGCAGGTTAGACTATATTTGTTGTTTAGACTTGTCTTATATTTTATTTATTTATTCGATATCTTATTGTGCTTTAGTTTTGTGATTGAGTATTCCATATTATATTATGATATCTGTGTCTCCTTATGGAGTTGGATATTCGTGTGAGATTGATTAGATAGTAGAACGCTGTCTCGGTCTTCTATACTATCTAATATCTCACACAATATATATAATACCTGTCATGCCATCTCAACCCCAAATCGAAGAGCAATATGATGATATACTAAAGGGTAGACAATACTCAATCATATATAAAATCTAAAGAAAGATGTAATCATGATATGAAATGGAAAGAAAAGAAGTACAAATCTCAATACATCACAGGTCCAACTCAACATCTAAACACAACTCAAGATTTCAAAATAATAATATAATACATAGTCTAACTAGAAACAACTACTACAAGATATAGAAATCTAAATGGCCTCAATATCTAGCACTATATCCTCAGGTGATACTTCATCTGTTGGCCCATAGTAAGTGGGATACATCCTCACTAACCATTCATCTAAAAAATATATCCAGTCAAGTTTGGAGCGAAGTACAACCCAATAGCAGTTCCAAGTAATTAATAATGACTATAAACAGAAATAGAGATTATAATACAAGACGAGAAACAATGAACAATATTATACTATGGTAGAAGAAACAGGTAAACAAGAGCAATATGGTATATATTGATCACGATGAAATAGAACAAGATAATAAAAATAGAATAAGGCAATAAACTAGAATATGGTGAAGAACAGTAACTATACTAAGTGATTGAAATACTAGTCAAATATGTAATAGACTTGGTTTGAACATTGTCTAATTAACGTTGGATAAACATTGTCTAAGTTAAACATTGAATATTGAACATTGTCTAGGATTTGATCACATATCTAGCTAACACTTCCCCTTTCCCCCGACTAGTATAATGGATCCAACTATGACACGTTACGATTCAAGATACTCAAGGCATTGTAAACATTAAACATTAAACATTGAACATTGAACATTGTCTAATATTAAATATTATCTAATATTAAACATTGTCTTTTAACCATATGAGAATATGAGAAACAATGAAACAATAAATAATATCCTATGACTGATCTATGTGTATACTAGTCTATATACCAATGTGTCAAGAGTTATGTAAAACATTTCTAAATACTTGCATTATAGTAATTATTAAATAATAGAAACTATCAGAGAATATACTCGCCTGTGGTCCAGAGCAATGAATGTCAAACTGTGTCTGAACTGGTATCACACATACCTATATATAAAATATTATATTAATACAAGGCGTTGGAATGAAATTATGTTAAACTAGTTCAATTCTAGGTCATGAAGCCATTTCTAAGTCAAAACAGTCAACCTAGGTCAACTCTAGGTCAAACTTGTCAAACTAGATATTTCTAAGTTGTATGAGTCTGACTCTAGGATATTAGGTCCGAACACTATGTAACTAGGCCTCGCTAGCTAAACTAAGACACTAGGATATCAATAGGATACCGTATCGTAAGATACGCAAACAATTAGTATGAAAATATCAAAATATGTATATACAATCAACGAAATCTAATATTCCTAATTAAACTAATGCTAAGTGGATACCTTGGCTTTGAATCAATGCGGTATCGTACTACTATACATCCATCTCGATACTCAAACCCAATACCTTGAGCATCGACCCAATACCTTGACATTTATCTCAAGGTAATGTCACTCTAGCATATAACTAACTACTCAAACTCTAATTATAACTAACAACTATTATGTATTTACTAATACACAACTACATACTACTACTAACATACAAAACATATATACATACACATATATAACTAACTAGATATACAAGTATATATATATATATCTAACTACTAAATAACCATATGTATACATATGTACATATAACTACCAACTAGCAACTTAACTAGATAACTATCAAGCTACTAATAATTATACATCAAGATACTAGCTAACTACTACTAGCAACAAGTATCTATTAATATATCTATAACAAGTAACTAATTAGCTAAACTATTAACTAATCTATTAACTAACTAACTAATAAAACTAACTACTAACCAAACTATCTACTAACTATCTCACCTTGCTGATACTCTGCTGTTCAAGGCTGATGCTGCTGCTGGTGGAGTTGTTGTTGCTCGTGCATATGCTAAGCTGCTGCTCCTCCTACAATACTATAGCTCGCGTAGTTGATGTTGCTGCTCGCTGCAGCAATCTCTACATGCTGCTACTGCACTACAGCTCGTGCAGTTGATGCTGCTGCTCGCTGCAACGCTCGTTGCTGCTACTGCACACGCTGCTGCTTGCTACAACGCTCGCTGCTGCTAAAACACACACTTCTCGACCTCCCCTCTATCAACACACACACACAACACACATACAAGAACTTATATATATATATATATATATATATATATATATGACACTCTCTCTCACACACAAATATATATAAATACTCTCATATATAGATATCTATATACATACATATGAACATAACACACTCACATAAGTAAATATATATCTATAACTATACATACACATACATAGATATAACTACTATGTATATATATATATATATATATATATATATATATATATATATATATATATATATATATAATCACACCAACATATATATATATATATATATATATATATATATATATATATGTATATAATCACACCAACATATATATATATATATATATATATATATATATATATATATATATATATATATATATATATATGTATAAATATCTTCACAACTCACCTACATATATTGTAAAACCCCTAATCCTAAAAACTGTATTTATCCTTTTTAATTAATTAATAATTTAAATATAGTAATTAGTGGCTAATTAGGAGAAATAGATTTTATTAAATTTTATTTTAGGTGTTTGTGAATTTAGGAGATTTATGGAGCCAGTATAAATTTTTTCCTAATTTATTCCATGTAGGAGACCCCATGGACAGTTGCTAGCTTAATGGTATACATTAATACAAACTATAGATTTTTCTATATATATATATATATATATATATATATATATATATATATATATATATATATATATATAATAAGAAATAGAAATGAAAAAGAATAAAAAAGAAATAAGAAAAAGAAAAAGAAAAAAACAAAGTTCTTATTGGATCCTTATCCTACCAAAAACCCTACCCTAATACCCGGCCTACCTTCTCACCCTTAGAATGAAGCAACAGCAACAGCAACTCGGGAACAATTCCCCCGCGGCCCATACACAACCCCCCGCCCTGCGTTATCTAACCCTCTCCCTTTCTTCTTATATATACTTCCCAAACTCTCCCAAACCCTAACCCTAATTCTCCTACCACTCGAGACCAGAACGCCGCCCAGCCTCCAGCCGTCGCCGTCGCCAGCCACTGAGCCCAGCCGTCGCGTCGCCCGTACGACTTGACCGCGACTGCGCACCACAACTGCAGTTTTTAAGCAGCAACTTATCTGTGTTCCAGCGTCGTTTTCTGTCACATTGTTGAATCAAACTCGACCCTGTCTTCTCCGGTATGATCCTCACTTATCCCCCTTCCATCTTTGTGTGTTAGTTTATCTCGAACAGCGCACAAACCTAGGTAAAAATTGACGCCAAGTCGATAAAAAATTACGACTTTTTAATTCCAGAAATTCGATTGTAACTACCTATGTCCCCGGATTGGTATCTCCCACCATAGATATTCGAATTCGATGTTTCTTTTGGATATGCGTAGACCACTTGGCCTAGTTTAATTTCTGTTAATTATATTAATTTGTTAGCTGCTGTATGTAGAATTAAATTCGTTGGAAAATTCCTAAAACCCACTTTTCCAGATTTCCAAAAATTACGAAACGGAGTGCCCCCCGCCAAACGGGACTGCCTCGTAATGTACCAAGTGTACCGAAAGGTGCGTGCAGCATACCCGGATATGTGAGATTTCGTGGAAACTGATTTGGACGCGTGTGTGCGTCGAAAATATCCCGTATCCGCGGAGAATCCCCCTTGTCGCAACTTTTGCAAAAGCCCTGCGTATTTTGTTCACGTTTGTCAGATTACGATGAAACTTGTGCCACTAGACTCATGGTAACGCGCTGGTCCTGTGACCCAATTTTTACGCAATTCTGAGATAGTTGACCAAGTCGCCAATTGGCGGGCCCTACGGTTGACTTTTTGGGAGAAATTGTGTTCGGCTCACCAGAATCCATATTTGGACATACCGTTGAGTTCTTACTGACATTTAGAGTTTGTTTGACATATAATTTGTCCTATTTAGAGACCTTTATCCTTGGCACGCTTTTCGGTGCAAAGTGGCCCACATGTGGAGCCCGCTTTGACCCAAAATTATCGTTTTGCTCCTGTGTCCAAATTGGACGAAAGGATAGTACTTTCTAGCTATTTTGCTTATTCTGGGATTGTTGGTGATGTTTATTTCATCATCCGGAGATATCCATTCTGAGGCCGTAGTTTCTGACTCTTCGTGTTTGACATCTGGACATTGTACTCTGCAGCTCTTTTGCCAGGCAAGTATACCTTGGCTTGTTGTACTGTTTAAATTCTGTATTATTATTTGTATATTTATATTATATAACTGTGCGCGTCCGAGAGAGACTCGGGTGCAGTCAACGAATGCGTTGACGTTAGGACTTATGTCTGACCTAGTGTCTAGTAGACCCACCTAAAGTTGAGAAGTTATTAGTATGACTCCCAGACCTTGATATATTTCTTACACGTGTTGTGAGTCTCATGTAGGACACAGACTTGCATATATGGTTGGCCATCTGTACATATAGGTCGTGCAACGGATAGGGTATAACTGCTAATAGTGATGCATGTTAGAAGACTTAGCAGTTATTAGTAGGCGGAGCATAGACTGTCGTGATACGATGGCCCAATCCTTGTCCTTGTTTGGTTGTAAGGTTGGGCTATTGTTCTAACGATAGACTATGAGCCAAAGTTAAGACGCCGATACTTGCACTTCGGCGTAGTAGCTAAGGCGTGTTGTGGATACGACATGCATAGATCATTGGGCGGAGAGGACGACTAGTAGGCGTATGGGACACCCACCTCCTTTATTGCAGATACCGCACTCTTCAGAGTGATATGGACATATATATTATTCAGATACCACATCCCTTGGAGTGTTGGATGTTATATATATACAGATACCTCATTCTTCGGAATGATGGATGTTACATATACCACACTCTAGAGGACATTGGACGTTATGCCTATGCCTACCCATACGTACCAAATTTGTTCTCAAGTTGTATTTCACTTAGATGGTTAGGTCACCCTGGAGTTTTTACAGTATTTACTTTATGGCATGCTTTTATGTTTCTTGTTATGTCCCTCTGAGGACCTGGTCCCTTTCCAGCTGTAGAAGTTCTTAAGTATTCGCAGGAGCGCAGATCCGGACTGGTTACTTATATTTCAAGGAGGTTTTCTCTTCAAGTCTCAGTGGTTGATAGTTATGGTACTTACATTGTACTTATATTGCTTATTCTTTATTCTAGTTCGGCAGCGGATTTGTTTTCATCCAGCTATCATCTTTAGATACTTGTATTGGGATCTAGTTTCATAGATACTGGTTATTTATTTATATTTAATTTTCGTGGATGAGAGTTAGATTATACCCTGTGACTTGTGATAGATTTATAACACTTGTGGATTTGATATTCATATTACAGCGTACGTATGGGTTTTGGTTTCCATATATTGGAGTTGCCATATCCATGCGGCTGGCATGCTTACGTGTTCTAGTCCTATGTATTTTTGGGACTGGGGCGTCACATATTTTTTAGTGGTGGCCCATGCAGGTCAGAGCATATTGTCTCGGTTACATTACTGTACCGAGCAAGCCCGCACCTAGGAATAGAGTATAGGATCTCATCCACAATTGACTATGATTCGCTCTCCTTCCAATACATTCTATTTAAAAAGTTTTATCCTGCTTGATTCATGTGCTTTCTAATAGTTCTTGAGTATAGCCTCTCCTAGAACATAGAAGTCCCTGTTGTTAGATGATAAGTAGGGTAACCATCCTATTAAGAATACGACTAGAGTATTGACGCATCACTTAGTTAGAATACTTAATGAACCCTAGCATCCCTTACCTATAGACTGATTGACCATTACCTCTTAATGTATTATGAGGACTTGAGGGTAGTATAGACACCACTAGAGTTAGCTAGAAGTTTTACCATATTGTTTGACCCTAGTATTGAGGGACCATTAGAAATCCAAGGTCGAATATTAGGACCAACCCTAACTTTTATAGTGAGATAATATTATAGAACTATACATTTAGATGCTTGTCTTGATATTAGCAGACAGTACCCTAGGAGGCCAATAGAAAGATAAATAACATCTCTCTTGATCATACCTCGGATATAGTGATTAGCATACCCCATTTTCTTAAGAAACCATAATGCTATCTAGGGCCCTCTATTTTAATTTCATATCTTGTTCCTCTGTAACCTTAATGTTCGCTAATTGTACGACGACTAAATTATGTTCTTCTTTTTTTCATCTTTCAACTCATGCCACCTGACACCTCTGATTATAGACCAAGTGATTTTATTCTATGATTAGGATATATAGCCTGCTAGGATTATAGTTGTAATTTTGAAATTTTAAATTTCTGTGCTTGGTAGTTAGAACTTGATAGTTTTAAGTTATTCTTGTAGATGGTGACCAATGATTATCCCTTAGTTTTAAGTCGCATAAATTGTAGCCCCACCTCGATACGAGTTATATCCCCTCCCCCTTGAGGCCAGTAACTTTCCATTCTTACTATTGACACTTGCTCTATGAGCACTATGATTAAGACTTTGGGTGATCATTACCTATATAATGCAATAGGAGACTCTAATAAGTACCAAGATATTTTCTCGTAAACCCCAATAAGAGCTTCTGCTTTATTTACATGTGCACGATTATTTTATAGATTCCCCTTTAGACTGTCCCAGTAGTAGTTTATTTGTTTTAAGATTGGGTAGTATGCCTCACAACATAGTATCACATAATCCTCGGGACCCATTAATGAAGTATAACTGAATGACATCAATTGTATGTTAGCATAAGACGATAGTGTTTATTCATCCTGTAGAAATTAGAGGTCTATACCCTTATTTGGTCGACTAGCGACTTAGACAAGGAGTTAGTATGACAAATATAGAGATTGTAGAGTCTTATCTTTTTATGAACTTAAATTATTTTATAATTTCTCTCATCATAATCTAGCGTATTTATAATTTTGTACTACCTTGACTTATGCTGCTACTATAGCCTAGGTTTGCAAGCTTATTCTTTATCGAGCTTGTTCATGATATGTATTATTGGAGCGCTACAATAATATATTTCAAAATTAGTGTATTACGGTCTGATCAACCATAGTGCGCTTGATTCGCCCTTCGCAATAATACTTTACGTGGATTGAGATATATAGTTGACTAGTAGACGCATGTACTTGCCCTCTAGATATGTCTGAGCGGATCGTATCAGTTACATAGCTATACTGATACGAGCATGTGAATCGGAATTACCAAAATAGGATTTTAATCCATAACTGCCTTGACAATTCCATTTTGAATTCTCTAATCGCCTTGATCTCCATACTTCTATTCTAGTACCTTTCCCTTGAACTCTTATTCATTGTCTTCCGTCTTCCCTTATTTCGGAAAGACGAAACCTCGTACTTGGTATAAGTTTGATATACAGATAGTACTAGATATACCCATAGGCCAATCGCAGTATTTGGTGACTATCTTTTGTAAATGATTAAGGGCATATCATATATGATATAATTGGTGCTAAATTTTTAAGGATTGAATGACCAGAGTAAATAAATTAAGGAATATTTTTCTTAAAGTATATAGCCTTATATGATAGATGGATAAATTTTAAGTTGGGTAGAAGTCGCATTGTTAAATTAAGGTTAAATTCTTTTAGATTGTGATCAAGTAGGATTAGATTGAGAGATTAAGTCATTTTAAATGTGAAATTTTTTAAGAAGGAGTTAGATGGTGAGTATTCAATAAATTTGGAAATCTTGATATATCGGGCCAAATACTTATACGTTAAGTTCATGATTTAAATCTTTGAATATTGAAGGTAAATTATCAATTTAAATTTTGAGGATAAATATAGAATTTCAGACTCGAATATTGGTGGATTAAATTTAAATTTTTTAAGAATTTGATGATTTGAATTAAGAGTTAAAAATTTGATTGTTGGATTACGTATTTGAAATATTGAGGATGTGAATTGAATTTAAAATTTTGAAGAATACCAAAATTCATAAGTGAAAAATAGGAATAATATTGGACTAGAATTATTTTCTAGCGGAGATTATGATAGTGGGAGATCGTGATGTAAAATTTATATTCATATTTAATTCTTGAAGATGTTATATGGATTTAATTTAAATTTGGATATTGATAATTTAAAAAAGTGAGAAGAGATTATAATAGGTTGAATTTTGATTGGAACAGTTATTATCTTAACATTGAAGTGATTGCGATGGATATGATTATGATTTTAATTATCACAAAGAGATTTTGATTGACTTGCCCTATGTACATGAAGTATTAACAAATTATGCCTTATCTTAATTTTGAGGATGACATATTTTTAAGTTGGCTAGATTGTAAACTCCCTCACCCAAGATTAGACCTACTTGACTTAGATAGTGAGACTAAGGCTAGTTTGAATCCAATTAGAAATAGGACACGACATTTAATTATACAATATTTGTATCATTTAGAATACCTTACCATGCTTTAATAATTGGAGCACTACACTAGCCACTACCTTCCTATAAACCTCACACCCTTGTCCTAGACGTGCCCGCCTTCTATTCTGACCTTTGTGCAACTTATAATTAAGCTCCCTTGTGCTACATTTTTGTCGCACAACATTCGTCGCGAACATTATTTCTTAATTCTAAAATAGTTCTAACTTTGTATCCTTGTGCGTTCCAATCGAAATTGGAGACACAATCTTGACCCATTTCGTGCAACCCAATTTCTTTTTTTTATAATATTCTATCCTGAGTCCTCTATGTCCATGACCCTTTTGTCCCACCTAATGTTATCCCATGTACTTCTAATTAATTCAAAAATACCTTGCACATTAATTTTTATTAAATTAATCCAATTTCTATCTTTGTGCAACTTTTCAATCGTTGGGCGCTTTTATGCAAAAGAAACCATTGGACATAACACATGAAGAAACCTAATTCTCCTCCATATGAATCTTCTCCATGAATTTGTGGGATGTGCAATGCGAGACATCGCCCACTCATTTAAACCTAGCCTTGCATTTTAAACAATGCAAATCTTATACCATCCTTGACTTTCTACCGCGGTTTAATTTTAATTTTGAGGACAAATTTTTTATAAGTTGGGTAGAATGTAAAACTCCTAATCCTAAAAATCGTATTTACCTTTTTTAATTAATTAATAATTTAAATATAGTAATTAGTGGCTAATTAGGAGAAATATATTTTTTTAAAATTTTATTTTAGGTGTTTGTGAATTTAAGAGATTTATGGAGCCGGTATAAATTTTTTTTAATTTATTCCATGTAGGAGACCCCGTGGATAGTTGCTAGCTTAATGGTATGCATTAATACAAACTATAGATTTTTCTATGTATATATATATATATATATATATATATATATATATATATATTTATTTATTTATTAGAAATAGAAATGAAAAAGAATAAAAAAGAATGAAAAAGAAATAAGAAAAAGAAAAAAACAAAGTTCTTATTGGATCCTTATCCTACCCAAAACCCTAACCTAATACCCGGCCTACCCGCTCACCCTTAGAATGAAGCAACAGCAGGAGCAACTCGGGAACAATTCCCCCGCGGCCCATACACAACACCCCGCCTCGCGTTATCTAACCCTCTCCCTCTCTTCTTATATATACTTCCCAAACTCTCCCAAACCCTAACCCTAATTCTCCCACCACTCGAGACCAGAGCGCCGCCCAGCCTCCAGCCGTTGTCGCCCAGCCTCCAGCCGTCGCCGTCGCCAGCCACCGCGCCCAGCCGTCGCGTCGCCCGCATGACTTGACCGCGACCGTGCACCACAACTATAGTTTTTAAGCAGCAACTTACCTGTGTTTCAGCGTCGTTTCCCGTTACCTCGCTGAACCAAACTCGACCCCGTCTTCTCCGGTATGATCCTCACTTATCCCCCTTCCATCTTTGTGTGTTAGTTTATCTCGAACAGTGTGCAAACCTAGGTAAAAATTGACGCCAAGTCGATAAAAAACTATGACTTTTTAATTCCAGAAATTCGGTTGCAACTATCTATGTTCCCGGATTCGTATCTCCCACCACAGAGATCCGAATTCGATATTTTTTTTTGGTATGCGGAGACCACTTGACCTAGTTTAATTTCTGTTAATTATATTAATTTGTTAGCTGCTGTATGTAGAATTAAATTCGTTGGAAAACCCCAAAAACTCACTTTTTCCAGATTTCTAAAAATTGTGAAACAGAGCGCCCCTCGCCAAACGGAACCACCCCGTCATGTACCAAGTATACCAAAAGGTGTGCGCAGCATACCTAGACATGTGATATTTTGCAAAAACTAATTTGGACGCCTGTGCGCATCGAAATCAGTCCATATCCGCGAAGAATCTCTCGTGTCGTAACTTTTGTAAAAGCCTTGCGCATTTTGTGCACGTTCGTCAGATTGGAACGAAACTTACACCACTGGACTCGTGGTTATGCGCTGGTCCTGTGACCCAATTTTCACATAATTCTGAGACAGTTGACCAAGTTGCCAATTGGCGGGCCCTACGGTAGATTTTTTGGGTGAAATTATGTTCGGCTCACCGGAATTCACATTTGGACATACCGTTGAGTTCGTACTGACATTTAGAGTTTGTTTGACCTATAATTTATCTTATTTAGAGATCTATACCCTTGGCATATTTTTTGGTGCAAAGTGTCCCACATGTGGAGTCCGCTTTGACCCAAAATTACTGTTTTGCCGCTGTGTTGAAATTGGACGAAAGGGGAGTGCTTTCTAGCTATTTTACTTATTTTGGGAACGTTGGTGATATTTACTTCTGCATCCGGAGACGTCCATTCTGAGGCCGTAGTTTCTGACTCTTGGTGTTTGACATCTGGATATTATACTCTACAGCTCTCTTGCCAGGCAAGTATACCTTGTCTTGTTGTACTGTTTAAATTCTGTATTATTATTTGCATATTTATATTATATAACTGTGCGCATCCGAGAGAGACTTGGGTGCAGTCAACGAATGCGTTGACGTTAGGACTTATGTCTGACCTAGTGTCTAGTAGACCCACCTAAAGTTGAGGAGTTATTAGTATGACTCCCAGACCTTGACACATTTCTTACACGTATTGTGAGTCTCATGTAGGGCAGGGACTTGCATATATGGTTGGCCACCTGTACGTGTAGGTCGTGCAACGGATAGGGTATAACTGCTAATAGTGATGCATGTTAGAAGATTTAGCAGTTATTAGTAGGCGGAGCATAGACTGTCGTGATACGATGGCCCAATCCTTGTCCTTGTTTGGTTGTAAGGTTGGGCTATTGTTCTAACGATAGACTATGAGCCAAAGTTAAGACGCTGATACTTGCACTTCAGCGTAGTAGCTAAGGCGTGTTGTGGATACGACATGCATAGATCATTGGGCGGGGAGGACGACTAGAAGGCGTATGGGACACCCACCTCCTTTATTGCAGATACCGCACTCTTCGAAGTGATACAGACGTATATATTATTGCAGATACCACGTCCCTTAGAGTGTTGGACGTTATATATATACAGATACCTCATTCTTCGGAATGATGGACATTACAGATACCACACTCTAGAGGACATTGGACGTTATGCCTACGCCTACCCATACGTACCAAAGTTGTCCTCAAGTTGCATTTCACTTAGATGGTTAGGTCACCTGGAGTTTTTACAGTATTTACTTTATGGCATGCTTTTATGTATATTGTTATGTCCCTCTGAGGACCTGGTCCCTTTCCAGGTGTAGAAGTTCTTGAGTATTCGCAGGAGTACAGATCCGGACTGGTTACTTATATTTCGAGGAGGTCTTCTCTTCAAGTCTCAGTGGTTGATAGTTATGGTACTTACATTGTACTTATCTTACTTATTCTTTATTCTAGTTCGGCAGTGGATTTGTTTCCATCCAGCTATCATCTTTAGATACTTGTATTGAGATCTAGTTTCATAGATACTGGTTATTTATTTATATTTGATTTTCGTGGATGAGACTTAGATTATACCCTGTGACTTGTGATAGATTTATACCACTTGTGGATTTGATATTCATATTATAGCGTACGTATGGGTTTTGGTTTCCATATATTGGAGTTGCCATATCCATGCGGCTGGCATGCTTACGTGTCCTAGTCCTATATTTTTTTGGGACTGGGGTGTGACATATATATATATCTATGCATACACATAAGTATATACATATATAAACATACATCTATACATATCTATATCTATCTATCTATCTATCTATCTATCTATCTATATATATATATATATATATATATATATATATATATATATATATATATATATATATATATCATAACACTACATATATACACATGAAGACATATATCACTAATAGCTATAAACAATATAAATTAAATCTAGAAATGCAAAGCAATAAACATGGGGAGTGCATCACACCCGTATCACACTCATTCTATAATACGCTTGCGATACGGCTCCACCACACATCTAAACGTATCCCGAAGGACACGAACAAGTCTAAAATTATATTTATGAACAATAAGAAGAACTAATCACTCAACTTTGTGTCCGTGTCAAGATGTGACATGCACAAACCCTCGTGTCGGAGAAAACCCTAAATCAACCCGTATCTTTAAATTGTTGGAATATGGCCTAAACGTATCCAATTATGGACACGACACTAGTCACACACAATCAAACACATGTCAAATTGGTTTAATTGACCAATTGACAAACACAAGATGTGCCAATCTCAGAATTTTTCCAAAATTGACACAAAATACCACATAACTTTCTCCATAGGTTTCCTATGAACCTAATTCCAATTCCTATGGGTAGCCTTAGCATATGGGGTGGTTCGTTATGATTAAATCATAGATTTAGAATCTAATTAAAGGGAAAAAACTAATTTGTATATATTGGGAGATATATTCCCAATAAAATTCCTAAATTAGGTGAAAAGAGCCTTCAACTTGTAGATCCTTGCTCCTCCTTGTAGGTCCTTATTTTCTTCTTGTAGATCCTTGCTTCAATGACCTCCAATGATGATTTAGAAAGAAATTTGGATAGAATTTGATGTAGGGATGAAAAAATTTGGTTGAGGAAAATTCTAGATCTAGATTTGGAATAAAAAATGAAGAGAGAAAAGGTTTTCACCCCCTTATATAGGCCTCCCATTCTCCCTCCCTCAAGCTACTATGTAAAGTCTAAAATACCCCTTGGGGTCTCTCATGAATAAATTAATTAAGGAGGGCAGGTTATAGTCTAATTGGTTTCACTAATTAGTTTATCCTCCTAATGAATGGGCTCACTATTGGGCTTAATTCTAACTAGAATTAAATCTTGGTCTATGGATCTAATCTAACAAGATGGGTCCACTACAAAATTCAAATTAAATAGGCTAGTCCACTAATTAAATTAATTGCTAGAAGCCTCTAATTAAATATAGCACTCTAATAATTAAATAACTAATACAAGCAATAAATAAATATACATGGCCCACTAATGTTAATATATATTCCAAAAATTAAATAACTAGGCCAAATTACCAAATCACCCCTAGATGGAAAAGTGAGGGTGACAACATTTGCACGGTACTTTGCATATTTAGAATGGATGCACGGTAACAAATATAGTTCGAGTAGAATGGGTCGGAGGCAGAAGCACAAACATAACACTTGGATTTCATAGATGTTCTTTATTATTCAGTAGATCATTATTTATATTGCTTCATATGACAGGGAACGCCGAATGGTAAGAAATGGTAAGACAAACTCAGTTGTTCATTATTGCGACACTCTTGGGCAGACACAAATATTAATTTATTATATTTTCATGTAACTGATCCTAAGGCAAAGACTAGAAAGACAACATAATCAGTCGGTGCACACAACTAATGAACATGCTTATTTTGTGGCATGGACGAGAGGCCTCTCCACCAGTGCATTCAATGTTTTGATACCCAACCAGATTTGTAAACCCCCTCAATTATTTTATAGATAGACTGGTTTTGGTTAGAAATTTTGGTTTAACGTCTGGGTATTTGAAGTTTAGAATTTTGTTGCAGTTGTCTGATTATTTATTTTAACCCTTGGTGCACCCTACCGTTGTTGCAATATTCAGAGCCCAACAATAGCCCATAGTTTTCAACAAATTATTGTATTCTTGACTTGATAAGCCAACCTAGGCGCTGAACTTTTTAGTCACTCAAAATTATAATCCCTTGTGCTCTAATTTAATTGCAAACTTCCTGGTCCCGAAATCCATTCTTTAATCCTGTGTTGTGTATCTTTGTCGTTGCCATCAATTTTGAGACACAAACTCAACCCGTTTAGTCGGACCAATTAAAGAGTCAAAGACTGACACCAAGCCTACACCGTTTATGACCTTTGTGTCACTCCTAATTGAGACCCTATGTGCCCCCATTTATTTTAAGAGCACATGGCAATTTATTTTAATTAAATTTGGGATACCAATTTTGACTAATCCCAACTTAACCCCAATTTAACCCAAGACCCCATTCATTAAGCCCATGCAAAACACACAACACCCCCTCACCCTACAAAACACCAAACACCACTTTCCACACCAAATCTCCTTTATTTTATATACATGTGCATTTACCCAAAAGTTAAGGGGCTTAATTACAAATGTGGTAATAGGTGTCATCACCTCATTGGTCCAAGCCAATGAAGAAACCCTCTCCCTCAACTCTTGACCGGTCATATCACCCTCTCACTCCCCCCTTTGGATGCACAATTCCTTCATGTAGAATCTGAGCCATCCATTCAAAATTGGAACTCATCCTCACCACACACTCACCACACACTCTCCTATTTAATCTCTCCATCACTTCCATTTTTCCAAGACTGGCCCTAATCCCTAGGGATATTGAAAACCACTCTCCTCTCTCTCTTCCCCTCTTCCTACTTCACATCACCAGCCGAAACTCCACTACCTCCTTTCTTCTTCTTCTTCTCTTATTCTTCTTCCTCCTCTTCTCCTTCTTAACCCGAGCCCCGACCACCTTCTCCTATGAGCAACCACTACTACTACACTGGCCTCCAGTCGACCAACCTCTGACCCTTCACGTCCACGCCGCCACGCCCTCGGCCGAGCTCCACCCGCTGTACTCCTCGACCGGCCTCCCTTCCGCTGCTATCACCACTTCTATTACCGCGGCTCCACCCGTTCATCCTGTCACCTTCCCGCCAACACCCCTGCCGTCTCTACGAGACTCCACCACCACAAACCACTGCCAACACCCCCTCCGTCCATCACATCACCCTCCGGCCATCAATTCCCCCTCCGGTCATCATCTTCATCATCATCACCAGCACTATCCCATTGTCCGGCTTACATCTCCACCCTCACTCTGGCAACCCACCGTCGACCACAAAAGCTCCACCCGAGGCCACCACACGCTACCGAGGTAGCCTCTTCCCCAGCTCCATGTTTAACCTAATATTGTATATTGTTATATATAGCTTAGTTAGTTTTAGGGTTGTGTTTAAATGCTAGATGTAAATTTTAGGTTTGATATATTAGTTCCATGCAATTGATGGACATTGAGGAGAAGGTGATTTATTGTGAAATAGTGTGTAAAATCAAACCATTAGTCAGTTATTGAGGGCTAATAAATAATAATAAGTTTAATTGAGGAGTAGTTTTTAATGTGAAATGGTAATGATGGTTATATAGCAGAAAGTTTAATAAATAATAATTTATTTATTTGAGGATGATATATGTCAACGTGCATGATAATGTCTGTGAATACCAGAAGGAATCTAAGGATTGAACATGGCTCAAAATACTGATAAACACCGTGATGAATATAAGGGATTGAGGATTTGTCTGATGATATTATACAGGTGATTAATCGGATGAGATATAATATACCTTTAGTTAACCTTGGTCAACCCTCTAGCTTAGTATCTATGTGAGCTTGTAACTAAGATTGGAACATATGCTAGACGTGTGTCACCTCTTAATTTAGCCTCGTGATTGTTTATTGATGGAGCTTGTATCTCGTCTCTAGGTACTGCGGGACCCGCGGACATGGACGTTGTACTGGAGACCCATTTTTAGCATCCGAATCCAGGCAAGTGTACCTTGCCACCCTGTATTTCAGTTACCATATTTCTATTTAATTATTATATGCATTGTGCGCGTTATGGATTAGAATCGTTACTCCGCGTCCGGGTCACAACCGGGTGCAGACGTTCGTCGGTAACATTTGGCAATGAGTGATAGATGTTCGCAACACCTTGATGTACACACTTGGTTACATCATAACCCTAGGACACATTCAGACACTATCATCATGCCAGATTTCCTGTGTCCTGATACTGTCAGCATGACCGAAATCTGAGACGACTTTAGGGTCCCGATTGTTGATAGTTACTTCAGTATGATGAGACTGTTAGATAGAGGTTCAGGTTCAGCGCACACTCATTGACCGTTTTAGGAGGGGAAGACAGTTACTAGATGTTTGGGCTCCTTTGCACGCGCTATATATATGTATATATTCTATTTATGTAGTGTTCATGTATTCGGAGTAGTAGTATCACCCGTGTGACTCTTTGTTTGGAGTTGTGGTATGTCCAGTGTGTTTTCGTGTCCGGAGCTACGATTTTATTTTGGACTGCCCAAGCGTCGAACATTGTCTTCAAACTGTGTCTCACTTAGGTGGTTATGCTAGATTACACTGTCGTTGCACTTGTACTTTCTGTTATACTTTGGCATATTGTATTTTTGTGCCTTGCTACGTCCCTCTGAGGACCTGGTCCCCTGCCAGTTTTGTAGCTTAGACGATTACGGAGCCCTTAGAGTTGCTAATGGAGTTGCTTGTCTTACAGAAATTGGTACCGGATACTCATATCATATCTATCGGCATTATAGTTATTTTATATTATTTATTTATCTGTTGTCATAGCCTAGTTTTTATATACTCATATTTCTTCTAGAGTCTATTTAAGTTTGTGTATTATTGGGCGGCCGACTTTAGCACATGTACCTCATTCTTGTGTATTTTTGTTCATTGTGGATTGAGACATAGATGTTTATATTAAATAGTTTATTTAGATAGTTACCTTTAGTTTACAACTTATACGTATTCGAGTCGGACCAGAGTCTGGTCGAATGCGTAGCTGGCGTGTTGCGTATTCCTGGTCCTACATATTTTAGGACTGGGTTGTGACATATTTTTGTGGTGGCCCATGCAGGTCTAAGAGCACATTATTTTGGTTACGTTATTGTACCAAACGAGCCTACAGTTTAGAAGTTATTGTTGAATATGATCTCAATCCATAATTGATTTTTAAAACTCCCTTTTGTATGTAATTTTTGCCCTTGGACTTCCAAATTATATTCGTTCAGTTTTCATCAATATCGTTATCAATGTTTCTCATCTTCATTTATTTTGGAAAGACGAATACGAGTGCCTGATGGTTCCCTCCAGAATAAGATCGTAGTCCAGACGACAGAAGACATAAATTGTGTAATATTCTTTGAGAAGATTATTACCCTTAGTAGGGTAGGTTGACAGGTTCTTTTTAGATTCTAGAACTAGTGTAGAAGGTTAGCAAGAGAATTGGACCCAGTAGTATGTCCTTAGAACTAGTAAAACCCTACCCTTACTTGAGATAACGGTGATTTAGAAAGTACTGGGAGCTAGAAAGATTGTTGATTCTAACCTTCTAGAATAATTTATGGAAATGCATAGCTAGATGCTAGGGATTAGTTGTTGTATATGATAGCGATACCAGAAACGATATTATGAACTAGAGGAGATAAAATTTTAGGCTCTCACCTGGAAGGTGATGATCTGATACCTGGAATTCTAGTATGTGCTTGGGTGATACCATTATTATAATTGCACTATGTGATTGGGAGTAATAAATAACGAAAAGAAGAAATTTGAGGAATATAATTATAGGAAGAAATTTGAGGAGAATAGTAACTATACATTAGGGAAGGAAGAAATTTTTGGAGGATTAGTGTTGTAAATAGAACGGAAGAATTTATTATGTGGTTAAGTATAGACTATGATATTGCCCTAGGCATAGATTGGTTGAGCCAATACCACACAATACTATATTGCCGAAGTGGTAGCATTATATGTAGACCACCAGATCACCCTGAGTTTGAGTTTCTTCGGGGAGCCCGAGAGCATGGTGTCCAACCTTAGCGACACACATTGCAGAAGGTGAACCGATGTACCCTCACTTTATATCAGAGTTTGAGGACGTGTTTCCAGAGGATCTTCTAGGCCTGCCAACTGACAAAAAGATAGAGTTCACTAGAGTTGACTCCCGGAGCCGAGCCAGTTACTTCCCCCGTCTATAGACTAGCACTGGAGGAGTTGGTTGAGTTGAAAGTCCAAGTAGATGATCTCTTAGATAAGGGTTTTATCCGGGCTAGTGTTTCTCCATGTAGAGCACCCATCTTATTTGTGCCGAAGAAGGATGGGACGGTACGTTTGTGTATCGATTACAGGGCGTTAATGCTGTAACGATAAAGAACAAGTACCTACTGCCGTGCATCGATGATTTATTTGATCAACTTAGTGGCGCATGTGTATTCTCGAAGATCGATCTCAGATCCGGCTATCATCAGATCAAGGTACGGAGAGAGGACATTCCGAAGATGACTTTTTGGACGAAGTACGGGCACTATGAGTTTCTAGTTATGCCGTTTGGTTTAACCAACGCGCCAGCAGTATTTATGAGTCTGATGAACAATGTTTTCTACTAGTACTTAGATAAGTTCATGGTGCTATTTATCGACGATATCTTGGTATATTCCAAGAGCCAGGAGGAGCACGAGAGACATCTCAAGATCGTGTTGGAGACGCTGAGGCAGGAGAGGCTGTATGCCAAGCTCAGCAAGTGTGAGTTCTGTTTGGATATAGTACCATTCCTGGGACACATAATCACCGGAGATGGACTATCAGTTGACCCGGAGAAGATCACTGCAGTTAAGACGTGGCCTACCCCTACATCAGTTACAGAGATTAGGAGTTTTCTCGGACTTGTCGGATATTATCGAAGGTTCGTAGAATTTTTTTGAGGATTGTTGTGCCTATGATGCGATTAACGCTTAAAGGCGAGGAGTTTATTTGGACCGAGGAGTGTCAGACGGCTTTCGATGAGCTGAAGAAGCATCTGACATCCGCACCGATTTTGATACTTTCTTCAGGATTAGGAGGATTTGTAGTGTATAGTGATGCGTCTGGGAGCGGATTAGGAAGTGTAATGATGCAACACGGCAAGGTGATATCCTATGCATCGAGACAGCTGAGATTCATGAGAAAAATTATCCGACGCACGATCTAGAGCTAGATGCAGTAATATTTGCACTAATGCTATGGCGATACTACCTTTATGGAGAGCGTGTTGAGATTTACATAGATCATAAAAGTCTGAAGTATGTTTATACTCAGAAGGAGCTCAATATGAGACAGAGATAATGGCTAGAGTTGATGATAAACTATGATATAGAGTTGCAGTACCACCCTGGCAAGGCGAATGTAGTAGCAGATGCCTTAAGCAGGAAGCCCATGGCATATTTTTTGATGACTCATCGACAATTGTTAGAGGATCTTCAGAAGCTCAGGATTGAGATTGTATTGCCAGGCATGGATGGACAGATGGCCAGTCTCGAAGTTCAGTCTACATTGGTAGAGAGGATCAAGGCAGCCCTGCCTATAGATACGAGATTTCAACGACTGTGAGAGAGGACAGAGGCCGGCATGTAGACGGGACTCAGGATTCATGAAGACGAAACATTGAGGTACGGAGATCGCCTATACGTTTCGAGTGGCGAGCTACGCCAGGAGTTGATGACTGAGGCTCATAGCTCAATTTATTCTATTCATCCTGGAGGTACAAAGATGTACCGAGATTTGAGACAACACTACTAGTTGCATGGGATGAAGAGAGAGATTGCGAGATTCGTGGCTAGATGTTTGGTCTTTTAGTAAGTCAAGTCTGAACATCAGAGGACTGCAGGACTATTGCAGCCGCTTCCCATTCTCGAGTGAAAGTGGGAACACATTACCATGGACTTCGTCAAAGGATTCCTGAGGAGCCCTTGCGGGAAGGATGCAGTCTGGGTTGTCGTGGACCGACTCACCAAGTCTGCATATTTCTTGCCCTTCAGAGTTGGGCAGTCCACGGAGATATTAGCTGACATGTATATGAGGCAGATAGTATGACTACATGGAGTGCATGTCAGCATTATATCGGATCGTAATTCCAGATTTATGTCATATTTTTGGCGGAGTATGCAGGAGAGTCTAGGAACTCGTCTCAAGTTCAGAACTGCATATCATCTACAGACTGATGGTCAGTCAGAGCGCACGATACAGATACTAGAGGATACGTTGAGAGCGTGCATGATTGACTTTGGAGGATCTTGGGAGGACCATCTACACTTGGTGGAAATCTTCTACAATAACAGCTACCAGGCCAGCATACAGATGGCACCTTATGAGGCACTGTACGGCAGGAAGTGTAGGTCACCGGTATGTTGGAGTGACGTGGGAGAGCGTCAGATACTGGTTCCAGAGTTGGTGACACAGACAGTGGAACCACCTGCGTGCAGCACATGACAGTCAAAAGCATTGGACAGATGCGCACCGCAGACCTTTGGAGTTCAAGGAAGGTAACCATGTATTTTTGAAGATATCGTCTACTTGTGGTACCATCAGATTCGGAGGCAGAGGCAAGCTGAGTCTGAGGTATATCGGAACTTTTGACATCTTGGAACGAGTTGGCGAAGTGGCTTATCGTCTTGTATTATCTCCATCATTAGAAGGAGTGCACAACGTATTTCATGTATCGCAGTTGAGGAGATACGTGGCAAACCTTAGCCATGTGCTTGATCATTCAGAGATTACAGTCGGGCCAAGTTTATCATATGCAGAGCAGCCAGTGGGGATACTCGATCGCAGTGAGAAGACTTTGAGGGGTCAGACTATTCGACTGGTCAGGGTTGCATGGAAGCATCATTCACCAGGCGAGTCTACCTGGGAGCGCGAGGATTCCATTCGGTAGTGTTTCCCGTATTTATTTGAGGACCAAGGTACGAATTTACGTACTACATTCGATTACCTGTCTACTTTTAAATTCTCGTAGCTATTATTCGTGCTTTACTTTTAATTTTGGGAAAAAAAATTCTAAGTTGGGAAGGATGTAAACTCCCTCAATTATTTTTATAGATAGACTTGTTTTGGTTAAAAAATTTAGTTTAGCGTCAGGGTGTTTGAAGTTTAGAATTTTATTGCAGTTGTCTGATTATTTATTTTAACCCTTGGTGCACCCTACCGTTGTTGCAATATTCGGAGCCCAACAATAGCCCATAATTTTCAACAAATTATTGTATTTTTGACTTGACAAGCCAACCTAGGCGCTAGACTTTTTCGTCACTCAAAATCACAATCCCTTATGCTCTAATTTAATTACAAAACTTTCCGGTCCTGAAATCTATTCTTTAATCCTGTGTCGCGTACCTTTGTCGTTGCCATCAATTTTGAGACACAAACTCAACCTGTTTACCCGGACTAATTAAAGGGTTCAAGACTGACACCAAGACTACACCGTTCATGACCTTTGTGTTACTCCTAATTGAGACCCCATGTGCCCCCATTTATTTTAAGAGCACATGGCAATTTATTTTAATTAAATTTGGGATACCAATTTTGACTAATCCCAACTTAACCCCAATTTAACCAAGACCACATTCATTAAGCCCATGCAAAACACACAACACCCCCTCACCCTACAAAATACCAAACACCACTTCCCACACCAAATCTCCTTTATTTTATATACATGTGCATTTACCCAAAAGTTAAGGGGCTTAATTACAAATGTGGTAATAGGTGTCATCACCTCATTGGTCCAAGCCAATGAAGAAACCCTCTCCCTCAACTCTTGACCGGTCATATCACCGTCTCACTCCCCCCTTTGGATGCACAATTCCTTCATGTAGAATCTGAGCCATCCATTCAAAATTGGAACTCATCCTCACCACACACTCACCACACACTCTCCTATTTAATCTCTCCATCACTCCCCTTTTCCCAATGCCGAACCTAATCCCTAAGGACATTGAAAACCACCCTCCTCTCTTTCTTCCCCCTCTTCCTACTTTACATCACCATCCGAAACTCCACCACCACCTTTCTTCTTCTTCTCTTCTTCTTCTTCTTCCTTCTCTTCTCCTTCTTAACCCGAGCCCCGACCATGTTCTCCGGCGAGCAACCACTACAACTACACCGGCCTCCAGTCGACCGACCTCCAGCCCTTTACCTCTACGTCGCCACACCCTCAGCCGAGCTCCACCCGATGTACTCCCCCGACCGGCCTCCCTCCCGCTGCCATCGCCATCACCACTGCTACCACCGCGGCTCCACCCGTCCATCCCGTCACCTTCCCGCCAACACCCCCACCGTCTCCACAAGACTCCACCACCACGAACCACTGCCAACACCCCCTCCGGCCATCACATCACCCTCCGGTTATCACTTTCCCCTCCGGTCTTCATCTTCATCATCATCACCAGCACCATCCCATTGACCGGCCTACATCTCCACCCTCACTCCTGCAACCCACCATCGACCACAGCAGCTCCACCCGCGGCCACCATACGCCACCGATGTAGCCTCTTCCCCAGCTCCATGGTTAACCTAATATTGTATATTGTTATATATAGCTTAGTTAGTTCTAGGGTTGTGTTTAAATGCTAGATGTGAATTTTAGGGTTTGATATATTGGTTCCATGCATTTGATGGACATTGAGGAGCAGGTGATTTATTATGAAATGGTGTGTAATATCAAACCATTAGTCAGTTATTGAGGGATGATAAATAATGATGAATTTAATTGAGGAGTATTTTTTAATGTAAAATGGTAATGACGGTTATATAGCATAAAGTTTAATAAATAATAATTAATTTATTTGAGGATGATATATGTCAACGTGCATAATAATGTCTGTGAATACCAGAAGGAATCTGAGGATTGAACATGGCTCGAAATACTGATAAACACCGTGATGAATATAGGGGATTGAGGATTTGTTTGATGATATTATACAGGTGATTAATCGGATGAGATGTAAGATACCTTTAGTCAACCTTGGTCAACCCTCTAGCTTAGTGTCTATGTGAGCTTGTAACTAAGATTGGAACATATGCTAGACATGTGTCACCTCTTATTTTAGCCTCGTGATAGTTTATTGATGGAGCTTGTATCTCGTCTCTAGGTACTGCGGGACCCGGGGACTTGGACGTTGTACTAGAGACCCATTTTCAGCATCCGAATCCAGGCAAGTGTACCTTGCCACCCTGTATTTTAGTTACCAAATTTCTATTTAATTATTATATGCATTGTGCGCGTTATGGATTAGAATCGTTACTCCACGTCCGGGTCACAACCGGGTGCAGACGTTTGTCGGTAACGTCTGGTAACGAGTGATAGATGTTCGCAATACCTTGATGTACACACTTGGTTACATCATAACCCTAGGACACATTCAGACACTGTCATCATGCCAGATTTTCTGTATCCTGATACTGTCAGCATGACCAGAATCTGAGACGACTTTAGGGTCGCGATTGTTGATAGTTACTTCAGTATGATAAAACTGTTAGATAGAGGTTCAGGTTTAGCGCACACTCATTGACCATTTTAGGAGGGAAAGACAATTACTAGACGTTTGGGCTCCTCTGCACGCTATATATACATGTATATATTCTATTTATGTAGTGTTCCTGTATCCGGAGTAGTAGTATCACCCGTGTGACTCTTTGCCCGGAGCTGCGGTACGTCCCTTGTGTTTTCGTATCCGGAGCTATAGTTTTATTTTGGACAGCCCACGCGTCGAACATTGTCTTCAAACTGTGTCTCACTTAGGTGGTTATGCTAGATTACACCATCGTTGCACTTGTAATTTCTGTTATACTTTGGCATGCTATATTTTTGTACCTTGCTACGTCCCTCTGAGGACCTGGTCCCCTGCCAGTTTTGTAGCATAGACGATTACGGAGCCCTTGGAGTTGATGATGGAGTTGCTTGTCTTGCAGGCATTGGTACCAGGTACTCATATTATATCTACCGACATTATGGTTATTTTATATTATTTATTCATCTATTATCGTAGCCTAGTTTTTATAGACTCATATTTCTTCTCGAGTCTATTCGAGTTTGTGTGTTATTGGGCGGCCGACTTTAGCACATGTAGCTCATTCTTGTGTATTTCTGTTCATTGTGGATTGAGACATAGATATTTATATTTACTGGTTTATTT